>SMJT01000050.1:13140-613140 GCA_004349715.1 Crucihimalaya himalaica
AGTCGGTAACAGAGGGAACGTAACCATCTCAGAATCGCTCTCCAATATGGTTCGTCGATGACGCTGCTCCTCAGCAAGGGCAAAGATGGAAGCGGACTGAGGCAGATGGTCGGGGACTACCATCGGAGGAACAGGAGGGTCTGGCGGTGCTGGTGGAGCTAATTCGACGGGTGGGGTAGGAGAAATTTTAGAGATTGAGATCTGGGGATTTTAGGGTTTTGGAGGCTTAGAAGAGAAGGAGGAGGAGGAAGGCGGTGGAGGATCGGAGTAGAAACGAAGTTCAAAGAGAGGAAGAGTAATAGGAAGCGTCGAGTTTGGTGGGTGGCTAGGTCTGAGAAAGGTTGGTCTGAGATGTTTAGGTTTTCTCGATAAGTCATAGAGAAAGGGGGGAAATAACCGAGTTAAGTGAATTTTTTGGGTTAAGTGTTGGGGACAAAATAATTTTAGATCCCGCTTAGTGAAATTTTATCTTAGCGTTGATTAAGTGCTATAATATAGTTAGCAAAATTACGAAATCATCATTAATAGCAGTTTGGCAAACCGTGCTATTACAATGTGCTATCAATGTGGATTTTTTTTGTAGTGAAAGGTCCGTCGAAGATGACGTAAACCTTCTTCTTCTTGATCTGGGGCTTTGTTTCTTCTTCTTCTTCTGTAACTTCTGCCCATTTTTGTCCTTTTAGTGAGATTCTGATGGATGCAAGGTCGTCTTGTTGTTCTGGAACATTTGATGTTGGAATGATTGATGATGTTTGTTGTTGAATAACATCTTCTAGGTAGTTTTCTCCAAGTTTTTCTAGAATGTGTTTTAGTTCTTCACTCTCCCCCCGGATAACCGCGAGTTCCTAAAGAATAAGCTGTTCTTTTTCTTGTTTTTGTCTAAGCTGGTTGGCAATCTGTTTCTTTAAGGCCTCCATTCTCTTGTTAGTGTATCTGCTAGACTGTTTTCTGATGACTTTACTGTTCTGATGTATGGCTGAAACTGGTGTAGCTTCAGTTGCCACCGGATAAGTCTTCCTTTTCCATGGTCTTCGTGAAGTTTGTATCTCCAAAAACCTGATACATAAGTACTGTCAATTCTAAGTTCGAATCGAGTTCCCATTAAATCTATCTTCCATTTTGAAAGGACTCGTAGACAAGCTAGAGTTTCTTTCTCGTGGATAGGATAGTTTAATTCCAAAGAACTGAAAGTTTCCGAAATGTGCCGACATAACCGTTTGGGTAAACGATTAATGTTAGCTAATATGTGACTATTGATATCCTCTTCGATACTCTGTCTTTCAATAATGTATAACTTATTGATTCTAGCGATATCGTCGTAGGTACTAGTAGACAAATAGTCTTTCTGTAAGGATAATTCTTTTTTATCTTTTATGGGTATTCCCATATTATCTAAGCCTAATAGCTCTTTTCCATTTGGAATGGCTAAAAGACATCCTGCCCAAACTTCGTTTGAAGTATCTGTTTCCACAATAAGGAAATCCTTGATTGTAGGATTATATAATTCAGGAATTATTTGAATTTGTTTTTTTATTCTTTTTACCGTTTCTGTATCTTCGTTAGTCCATTTCCATGGTACTTTCTCGGATATTTTTTTCTGTAAATTTCTTCGTTTCTTTGCTAGTTGTTTAAGAAAATCTTGTTCTGCTATGTAATTTAAAACTCCTAAGAACCTTTGTATTTGTTTTCTATCTATTAGCTCATTTGGAAATTTATTTATTTTTTCTTTTATATGAGATGGTAATTTTAAGGTTCATTGTTCTCCTATTTGTAAACCTAAATATTATATTTCTTTTTGTATTAATTTACTTTTCTCTTTTGATATTATTATTCCTTTTTCTTTTATCTTTTGTAAAACTTTAGTTAAATGTTCTATATGTTTTTCTTTAGTTCCTTGTGTGAAAATTAATATATCATCTCTATATACTATGCAGAATAATTCTAGTCCTGCTAATGATTTATCCATAAAAGACTAATAAATAGAGGGTGCTTGTTTTAAGCCGAATGGTAAAACATTCCATTCATAATGTTTTTGTGGAGGGCAACTAAATGCTGTTAGTTTCTTGGTTTCTTCGGATAACCGAAGTTGCCAGTATCCTGATTTTGCATCAAGTGATGAAAACCAATTTGATCCTTTGATTTTTTCTAGAATGTAATCTTTTCTAGGTAATTTATATAAATTTCTTATAGTTGCATCATTCATTTTCTTATAATTAATTATCATTCTTCTTTTTCCTCTTTTAATTTCATTATGATTTTCTACATAAAATGTTGGTGCTGAATGCGGACTACAACTTTCTCTTATAATACATTTTTCTAATATTCTTTACATTCTTTTTCAAATTCTTGTGTATCTCTAACAGAATAAGGAATTCTGTTTGGAACATTTATTTCTGCGTTGGGATCTTTTAATTTTATTTCAACTAATTCAGTGTTTTTATTTTTATCTTTATTTAAAGGATCTTTACTTCAAACCTCATCTAATGTTTCTTCTATAGTTTTATAGAATCTTATTGCTCTTAAGGTTTCAGTTATATTTTCTATATGTAATTTTATTATTTCATTTTTTGTTATTTTTGTTTCTATTTCTTTTGAAACCTGTTCTATTTGTTTAGTTTTTTCGTTTTTTATTTCTGGACATGTAAGTTTTATAGTATTTAACGTTTGTATAAATGGTTGGTATAATTTTAGAAAATTATTTCCTATTATTAGATCTAATCCAGAATCATGTAAATATATTGTTCTTATTGGGAATTTCATTTGTTCTATCTCTAGAATTTGAAATTTTAATCCAAACCAGATTTCATGTACAGACTTATCTGCTACAATAATCCTTATTGGTCTTTCTAATTTTTCCCAATTTTTACTTATATTTTTTCGTCCAAAACAAAGTGTTGCTCCAGTATCAATATAAGCTAATAGTTTTCTAGAATTAAGTCCAACTCTTATAAATGTTGCATTAGGGTTACTCTTCACTAGAATTTTCTCCTTCATTAGAAGATGAATAATCAAATTCGTATAAAGAGTCGTCTGATTATACATCAGATTCTAAGGGTTTATAGTCTTGGTTGTATATAACTTTTAATGTGTCCATTTGTGTCTTTTTCCGTTTAGGACATTGATTTGCATAATGACCTATTTCTTGACAAAGCCAACATTTACATGTTTTCTTTCCCGATTGACAATCTTGTTGTTTAGTTCTTTTATAATGATGTTTCTTTTCTTAAAATATTTTTTGTATGGTTTTTTATAATATTTTTGTTTATTAATTTTTTTCCAATGTTTTATTTTTTTATATTTTTTTGGTTTTTGACAACCATACTCTCCAATTTGTTCTTGTTGTTTTTCACAACATAATCTAATTTGTGCTTCCTTTTTAATTTTATAACTAGTACACTGATCTAATAACCAAGTTTTTAAGGTGGAGATCATTCCTCCTAGAGTATCTTCAATTAGTCCTTCACTTATTCTTTGCTGATATGTGTCTAATATTTTTTCTCCTATTGTACTAGGTAATTTTCCAAAAAACAAGGATTCTGCTTGTTTTTTTTCTTATATTGTCTAACTTGTAGTAATATTTCTTATATTCACATATATAATTGTCTACATAACACATGTTACATATTTTTAAATTCATTAATTTCCAGTAGGATTTTTGAATTACAGCCTCTGATTCTGATTTATTTTCTGTGTTTTTTCCTACAAAATTCTACTAGCAGTAGTTTGTATATGTTATCTACTAAATTTATATTAGAGGTCGAATTGTTTATTAATATAGTTTATGTTTCTATAGGTAATGAGGCTAAATATTGTCTTGCAATTCCTATTGACTTATGTATTGTATAATTAAATATATCTTGTTTTCTTAGTAATTTTAATTCTTCGTTTAATGCGATTAACAATTTTTGTGTACTATACCATGCAGTAATGATTTTTTCAGGTTTCTCTACACAATCTATATCTAATGTGTCTTTTTGTGTGTCTGAGTTTATCTTAGGTATGTATTGATTTGGTATTTTTCTAAATTTTGTTGAAAAATATTTTTGTGAATAAGGATTATCTTCCCTAGTTCTTTTGCCACCACTAGTCTGACTTTCTTCGGTTTTGACATAGTTAGGGTTTTGATAGTCATATGGATTATCATTGTCTATATTATATGGATTTTCTTCCTCAGATTCATATTCATAAACTATTTCATTTGTATCATCGTTTTGTTCTTTTATTGAGAAGTGTTTTTGATTTTCGTTATTATTATTGTTTCTATCATCTTCCCCCTTTATATCAAGAGATGACATGAGTTTTCAAGATGTTATAGCTGTAGTGCTAGTATATCTTTGCAGTCATCCATAAAATGGTTTTGTTATAGATATATTTTCTTTCGGGTATTATTAAAGCTTTTTGTTTATTTTCTAATAATATTTGTAATTCATCATTTGTTAAACAAATAATATTTTGTTTTAGTTCTATTCGTTGAAGTGTTTCTATAATAGATGATAAATCTAATATAGGTTTTTCTTTTTCTTTGATTTCATGTTGATAATTATTTATTAGTTCTAATATTTTTTTTTTAGCATTATCTAAATCACTTTCTATAGGTTTTTTATTACAATAGTTATTTATAATTGTACATTTTACTATTTCGATTTCTTCGAATAATTTTTCTATTTTTTCTGATAATTGTTTTATTTTATCTCCTAATGATTCATTAGTCATAATAAAGAAATGTAGTGTTTATGGTATTAGAGTAATATGTTTATAAGTACAAGGGTAGGGTTGTCTTTATGTGGTATTTTTTGAAAGGAAAACTTTTTTGTGGTATTTGAGAGTATTTCTCTTTTCTTTTTAAGTAAAAAATATATTATTGTTCCTTTTCAACAACAAAATATATATACATTTAAGTCATCTATTTATGTGGTTAGCTATTTTGAATAAATCAAATTTACACTCAGTGAATTTATGTAATTGAAAGTAAATGGAATAGATGCGGACTGACTATCTATTTCTCCACAAAAACTATCGTATAACCACATATGTCTCTCAAACTATGCCAACATTCCAGATCTCCGTGAAATTAAAGTTCTAAACCTATTTCTCCCCAAATTAAAAATTTTCAACCACAATACCCATAAATCAAAAGTTTAACTAACCAGGATTCCAGCCAGTTTACTATGTATCTAATTTACCATAAACCAGATAATTAGTTTTTAAACCAAATTAAAACTAATTAATACCCGATTAAACATCCACCCAAACCCAACTATTTTTTTTAATTTACAGATCTCGCCATCGTCGGCGGCATCTCCGGTGGCTAAATCCGGAGCAAACAAATAGCAATAGAGAAGAGAGGCGTTGGGCCAGAAGACTCGCGTGCTGAGGTGTGGTGGTGGACTGAGTTTTCGTGAGCCTCTCAAATCGGGAATCACCATGAAACCTCCTTCACTACACCTGTTTTTGTGTTTTGTTCACGGACATGGCTTGTCTAGGTTTTAATTGTCCGATTATGCTCCTTTCATTTGTGTCTGGGTCTTGGACTTTTTTTTAACGATCGCTCTGTGATTCTCGCAGCCACTGAACTAGAATTTGCAGATAGTTGTAGAATTGAGGGTGATTTTAATGTGGTATTATTTTCATACGAATTCATGGACATTTCAGAGAATCAATTGGATAGATAAAACTTTGATACCGAATCAAAGCAGAGAGTTTGAGTTTCCTTTGAGTTCAGATGCTCGTTTCCTTTGAGTTCATATGTTCCTTTGTGATCTTTGAATATTATTATTCTTCCACGAGGAAAGGATTCATGTTTACTATGCCCACGGTGATGATAACCCTACATTTGTGCGAAGGTGTTACTGGTTGTTGAATAACTATGGTGGCTTGGAACAGCGACGATGGCGAAGCAACTAGTCATCTTTGAGATTAGATTCTCTGGTGAGTACTCTTCCGTCATTTTGAGATACTCGGCGGCGCAACGTAGTGGAACTGCTGTGGAAACAGAGATGTCGACTTTGAAGCCGTAATTTATCTTTACCTCGGTCTAGAAAATCTCTGAACCTCCGAGAAATTTCTCGAAATTCTCGTAGCTTATCAAAATTTACAATCTTTTAGGGATCTCTCACCTAACAGGGAAGACTTGTACATGTTTAAAAATTTCAAACGGCTCTATGGTTATCTGGATAATGCAATGATGAACACATTTGTTATTGTGTTGTCATCCTCGTCAGAGAAGAAGAGAGGTACGTTGATTTAAGAAATAAGTGGGTTGGTTTTTAAATTGGGTTGAATTTTTTAATCGGGTTGGGTTTTAGGACAATACAAGGTTCTTGGTTTGGTTGTTTCGCAGGTTTGATGGTTTTGAATCGGTTTTGATAATAAACCGTTAAACCCAACATTTGGGGAAACTGGGGTTGAAAACTTTTAATTTGGGTAGAAATAGGTTTAAACTTCAATTTCTTGGGGATCTGAAATATGGGCATAGTTTGGGAGACATATGTAGTTATACGATAGTTTTCGTGGAGAAATAGATCGGCAGCCCAATAGATGCCATAGATGTTGCAAATGCATTTGACTGGAAGCGCTTTGGTCAAATCAAAAACAAAGGAAACTCAAATTACTACTACATTTTTTTGTAGTATTTTTTGTACATTGACTAGATAAATACCCGCGCTACGCTGCGGGAATTTGTTTAAATAATTTATTTTATATTATTTATTTTATATTTATTAATTTAAAATATTTTGTTTATTTTTTTTGTTTTAAACATAAAAATATTAAAAACAAATACATGCACACATTATTATTTTTGTAATCAAAACATCTTAAAATTAATTTTTCAGGTATTGACCTCTCTAAACAACAAAATCGCCAGTTCAATTTTCTGTTTTTTCTTTATTCATGCGATTCTTTGTTGTATCTCAATTTCTCTGGAAATAATATCTTAAGAGTTATCTTGAATCTCTCATCAATTGTAACATCAAAATCTTGAATCTTTTTTACAATAACTTTGATGAGAAAATTTTGAAATCTTTATGTGAAATTAAATTCTAACAAATTTTGGACATTTCCCATAACGACTTACATATTGGATCACACTTGAGTTTGGAGACGTTTCCCATTCATTACAATTTTTTTGACTCTTACAACAATCTAGTTGGTGTAATCTCTGAGTTGTTGTGTTATTCATTTTTGCTACAAAATCTTAGTATTTCCAAATAACAACATCTTTGGTCAATTCCCAAATATTATTCTCTTGAATTTTGAATATCTTCAAATTTTGTTTCTCACATTTAAAGTGTTTTCAACATTAATGTTTGCTTATAAGAGTTTGAGACACCAAATTCAGCTCGACATAGTTCAACTTTATTTATTTTCAATTTACGAATTTAATATATTTTATTTTTATATAAAAAAAAATATTTTAGACAAAAAAGTTACAAAAAAGAAATACACCATAAATTTTAATACTTATAATCAAAACATCTCCGAAATTGATATATCCGATAGTTGTCTCTTTGAAATCATTTTTCCTTGATTTTACCTCTCTTGTTTCTCTCTCTATTTTCAATCTCTCTGCAAATTTATTTGTTTTGAACTTAACATTCTCTGTTCTTCTTATTTTGAGCTTAAGTCAACTTAAAATATTTTCTTCTGTTTAATCGAAATCATAAATGAAAATTTCTTTCCAAAATACTGAAATCATATTTCCACCACTCTCTCTTACAATAACTTTATAAAAAAGTTACCAAAATAATATTTTCTTATGAGCAAGAAACTCCAAAACCTTGGTATTTATTACAACAATATCCCCAGATTAATCTCTAGTTAAATATATTTCTCTATTCCTGTGATTTTTTGTCGTATCTTAATTTCTCTGGGAACGGTATCTCAAGATTTAACTTAAATCTCTCATCAACTCAACCAACATAAAAATTGAATCATTTTTTTTACAATAACTTTTATGGTCAAATTCTTAATTTTTTGTGGAATAAAATTGTAATTAAATTTGGATCTTTCACATAATTGACTCACATATTGGATCTCACTCGAGCTTGGAAACTTTTGTCGGTCATTAAAAATCTTTTAATTTATTACAACAATATAACTGGTGTTATCTTTGAGTCGTTTTCTTCTTTATCTTTGCTAAAAAAAATCGGTATTCCAAACAACATCTTTGGTCCATTCCCAAAGAGTATTCTCTTGAGTTTGAGATCTTTTCAAATCTTGCTTCTCACCAACAATCTCACATTTGTAGAGTTTCCAACTTTAATTAGTATTTGCTTGTAAGAGTTTGAGATACTAATTCCAAGTCGAACTAATACTGTCGCGTGATTTCAACAGATTTATGTTCTAAACATATTCTCCAAAGGAGATAAAAATCCGCTATATGTTGCATATATTTACAAATAATATTTTTATAATAATTATTTTCAAATATTTGTATTGATTAAACGTTAAATTTGTATATATAATATATATTTTTTAATTTATATGACTTAGTTTGAATTTTAGATACACTCTATTAAAAACAAATTGGCTAATTAAATCCACCACACTCTATTATTTTTTTTAAACATCAAATAAATCTCAAATCTAGATAACTATTTTAAATTATATATTTTTTAAATTTAATATAACTTATTTTGAATTTTAGATACACTCTATTAAATTAAAACATCAAATAAATCTTAAATCTAGATAAATAATATTAATAAGCTATATTTTATGAGTTTATATATAACTTATTTTAAATTATATATACATTTTTTAATTTATATATGATTTAATTTAAATTTTAGATACACTCTATTAAAAAAATCGAGTAATTAAATCCAATACTCTCTCTATTATGCACTTTATTATTATTTTTAAAACATTAGATAAACATAAAATCTAGATAAATAATATTAATAAGCTATTTGTATTAGTTTATATATAAATTATTTTAAATTATATTAAAATTAGTTAGCTTATTTTAATTAAATATACCCGATTATTGTTTTAAAAATATTAAAACTTCGAATCTAGCTATTTCAAATATTAAATATTCAATAAAATTATTTTTTACATTGTTTGTAAAATTGGAGAACTAAAAAAGATGATGTGGCAAATGAAATATGATGTGTATTAAATGAAATGTTTTTATTGGTTACTTGTTTTAATGATGTGTCAGATGGAGGAAACTTGAAAAAGCTGATGTGTCATCACCATGAAAGACACAAGCCTTTTTATTGTATTGATTCTCTTTCCCTAAATATAAAGATTTTAGCAACTAGAATTTTTATTAAAAATATTGGAAACTCAAATTAATATTATTTTTTACATTTGATACTCAATATTTGTTGTAAATTGATTCTCTTTCACTAAATATAAGGATCTAAGCCATTTAAATTCAGGGGGTGTATTGGAACAAATATTTTGTAAGATTTAGTGTGATTTGTATATTTTAAGTTTTTGGGAGATTTGAGTGAGGTTTTAAAGGATTTGGTTATTTGTTAGAGTTTTAGGTGATTTATGATTTGGATTTGGTGAGATTTTATTATTAACTTTAGATGATTTTAGGATATTTTCTAAAACCAAAAAAAAAAGGAAATTGCATTATTAACTACCAAGCATATACGAATGTTTGCAAAGGTCATGGGGGGGGGTTAAGAAAATGACAAAACCATAACAAATGTCAATACCAATTGATATTCTCCAGTTTTAAAAAAAGAAAAAGAAAAAGCAAAGCATGACCAGAAGTTGTTGTTCAATTTAATCAAATCCATAACAACGTTGTATCTTCAAGAAAAAAAAATTCATGAGTACACTGATCAAGAAGGGACTCTCATTTAGAAGATCTTTACCCATATGATTCAATCTCGTAGGGGTCAAAATTACTCACCAGGAAATGAAATTTCGTTGCTAAAAAATTTTGTTGCTAAAAAATTTAATCAACAGAAAGAATGAAAACAATATAAAGATAAAGCATGGTAATAGTACTGCATCTGTCCACATGTTTGCCGCTATGGTTGCTCTCCAGTTATTAGCAAGCGCTCTTTGTTGTTCTTGAGTACCGTTAAGCTGTTCTTCCTCATTATTCTCATCATCATGTCTTTCATTGACGTATATTTCTTCTATTCTGGAAGAAACAAGTCTGAACGACATTCTTTACGAAGATAATTATGTAAAACAATACAAACAAGTATTAAATCTGCTTGCGTCTGATATGAAAAAGGTGGTGCAGATTTGAAGATAAGAAATCTTGACTTGAAGATGCCGAAAATCCTTTCTATTACATTTAGCAAGATATAATGACGATGGTTGAACAACTCAATTTGGTTTAAATGATCTTTTCCTTGTCCTCTTAAAGTTTGAAAATGATGGCGAGTACCTCGAAATGGAGCTAAAAAATCATGACGATTGGCGAATCCACAATCAACTAAATAAAATTTTCCTGTATACAAAAATAAGTTACAAATTAATAACAAAATATCTAATATCATTATATATCGTAATTAGTTTTATCATAATATAAATGGTGTAGCTTCAAGAACTATTAATTTGTTTGTGTTTCTTGTTAAAGCATCGTGTAATACCTTCGCGTCGTGAGCTGAACCTTTCCATCCGCTAAAAACATATGTAAATTCTAAATCAAAATTACATAGAGCTAAAACATTTTGCGATAATTGTCCTTTTCGATTACGGTAGCTAGCCGAGTCTTGTGCTGATATCATTGCAAGGATATGAGTTCCATAAAGAGCCCCTACACAATCCTAATAAAAATAGAAACGAAATATTAGCCATATAGCGAAAAAACTTGAAAACAAAGACACAAAAACAATCTCATACCTTAAAATAAGGATAAAACCGTGTTTTATCTTAAAATCTGCAAGTCTAGGCTTAGCCATATAGCTTGGAGCAAGTGTTATTAACACCTTAAGAATTGTGTTAAAACTCTTACTTATTTAGAATCTTGATCTCTTGAATCTATCTTGGGCTTGAATGTACCACGAATTTTGACCAATGATGAACAAAAATGTGGCAAGAATTTCTTCAACTGAAACATATCTTGTGTCTTTTAAACCCATCTTCAATATAAAAATATTGCATAATTTCAGAAATGCTTCTGGATACATACGATATAAATGTCGAAAATGTTCATGATCTTCAACCAATGCATTTTGTATGTATTCATGTCCAAGTCTTTTAGTTGGTTTTCTAATTTCACGTGGTATATGCAGTTCGATATCGAATCTTCGCAATGATTAAGCAAGTAGCATAATATCAACATCTGACTTGAAATTTCTAATTCTTTTTTTTTTCTAGCTTGTATCTCTTTACTTTCTTGAACAATGCAATCCATTATCGAAACCCTACACAAAAACATAGCTATAAAACCACAACGACAAGCTCGCAAAAACCACAACAACAAGCTCACAAAAACATAGCTATTAAAGTTTATACGACTAAACATAATAAATAAATTGTGTGTTCAAAGACATCAATAATAGTACAAATGATCTATTAATAACTAATGATAAACGAAAAAGACATCATCAATTCGTTTACAATTTTGAAATTGATTTTTTTGCTATTAAAAACTAACGATAAACTCAATAATTCTTATAAGCTTCATGATAAAAAATCTAGAAATAAACATAAGTAAATCATAAAGCTTATAAAAATTATTGAGTTGATCGTTAGTTATCAACAGCAACGAAATCAATTTCAAAAATACTCTCAACTAACCTTGAAGGATGAGATGAACCTTGAAGATGAATACTCCTCCATCTGAAAAGAAAGCTAATGATAGTTCTTATATATACACCTAACAACTAACCCTAATTAAAAATAAAAAGACAAAAGCCCATAAATTGTAGTTTATTCTTCCATAAAGAGCAGCCCATTAGCTTTCTACCAAAAATTATAATGATGGCAAGTTAAATGGTACTGTACTAGTTGCTTGGGAGATGTTTTGGCACAATAGGCTGAAGACATCACATGCTAGAAAGAGCAGCCCATTAGCCGAAGACATCGCATGCTAGATACATTAAGCTGCTTTCAAGTAAAACGAGACGATCTCAGCATCTCATCAATAGATAGAAATAGGCTCAAAGACCTTAAGAAACAAAAATAATTTAAAATAATAAGTTGATTACTTGTAAACAGGAAGAAACAGAAAGACAATCTCAAGACAAAAAAAAAGAAAAAAAACTCATATAAAGTATTACTAAACTCGAAACAAATAAAACTATAAGATATCTAAAATAAGAATCTTCAATCCAGCTTGATGTGGTCAACTTGAGTCTCGAGGTTTACGAAGGTTTCAAATAATCCATCCTTTGCGCTCTACTATCGACATATGCACGAAACCAAATTTCATACCTAAGCTGTGAACCAATGTCATGACTTTATAACGCAAATCTTCATCTAAATTAGGAATTTCTTTGATAGCATCCCACACATTATTAGCCTTGTCCTCAGCTTCTTCTTCTTCGGTTTCCTTCCCATATTTCCTGTATCATATCAAAGATCTTGCAACCAAATTTCGTTACTGTTACTGTATTCATTTCATCAGTTTTAGCTCTCTTTCTTTGAGGTAGCTTTTCCCCCCCTCCTTTTCTCTAATGAAGAGAAAACTTCATGAACGGATGTTTCTTCGTATGGTATGTCCTCTGCGTCATCTATTATTTGGATACAATTAGAATCATGTGCCCCTTCATTGTCTCCCACTTGATATGTATTTGCATCAATGACATCACCTAATCCCACAACATTCCCTTCCAGTTGCAACATTTGATCCAAATATCATTCGTAAATCCTCAAAATCTTCAAATGACTCATCACGCAAACATGCTTTATTTGGATGAGCCTAGTTAAAAAAACAAACATTTTAGTAATTTCAATACATAAGCAACACTACTATATTCATAGAATTAAAGTTAAAATTTTCTTACCTTCAAATAGTCATCCCATACTTCATCTCTAGCGGTGAATTTCTTCGTTTCGGGGTCCCAACCAAAATCAGAACTAAAACGAAGAAGATCTGCTAAGCCTAGGTACTTACCCTTCAAGATCTTCATTCTATCTTTGTACCCATTATAGGTTTTGTTAATTCCAAGACTTTGGTTTAGAGTTGCTAATATTATTGTCTCCACATTTGATTTGTTGAATCTGCCACTAGCATCACGAAAACCCTGATTGATTGCATCCACTAGCAGCCGCACTAACATCTTGCTTTCATGTTCTAACCAATGTTTATATGGACTTTTTGATTTCATAACCTGCGGATCTTCCATTATAGTGTACGAGATACCTAGCCATACAATAAAAAAAAACAACAAGCTATAAAAACCACAATGACAATCTCACAGAAACATAACTATAAAATTTTATACAAAGACACATTATAAAGAAACGTGTATTCAAGCATCATGAACTCACATAAACGACATAAGAGAAACAGTAATAGTAAATCGTTAACCAAACACAAATCGTTAAAACAAGACAATTATAAAACGTGTATTCAAACATAAAACCAAACAATTCTAAAACGTTTATTCAAGCATCATGAAATTGCTTTCGTAGCTGTTAATAACTAACAAAAACGTGGAAATAAACATAATTAAATCAATATGAATACTCACAACTAACCTTAAAGTATGAAATGAACCTTGAAGTATAAGCTCATCTCTCTGAGAAGAAAACTAATGATTGTAAGTATATATACACCTAACAACTTACCCTAATAAAAAAACAAGACAAAACCCATATATTATAATTTATTCTTCCAAAAGAGCAGCCAGCCCACTATCATAGACTAACCACAAATAAATACCTAAATCCACAGAGTAACAAGTATCAACGATACTTGGCATCTAGCAATTTGATTCGCAAGTACAAACCAAGCAATAAAGCATTTACAAAGACATGGCATACTCAGAATTTTGACGAATCAAAACATATAAAAGTTAGGAAATTGAAAGCTGAAGCGTACCGACAGTGACATGGCCGCCTGGTGAATTGAGATACATATGGATCGGCTTCAAAGGATTCTCAGAATCGGGAGAGAAAGAGACGAACTTGTAGGGTTAAATTGATGTGGTCTTGTACAAGAAAGAAGTGAGAACGACCTATAATTGACTTCAGTAACTTTCTTTATGTTTCTCTTTCTCACCATCTTCTCCTTTGCTGTCTGTACCATTTTCCGGCGAGTTGGATTTGGTTTCTGTGCAAATTTTCAAAGACGAGTGGGAGAGATAAAAGAAGACAAAGAAGAAGATATGAGTAGATTTGTGCTTTTGAGTCCCATAATATGTAGATCTAAAGCAGAAGAGAGAGAGAAAGGAGAAACGAGAGTCATCAATTTGCCTCTTCTTTTTTTTTGCCATCAATTTGCATGTTCTCGTTCAACTGTTTTTCTCTGTATTTGTTCCCGACAATGCTTCTTTTTTTTTGAAATCCTTCAAAGTTTCACCTATATGGGTATGATTTTGTGCGTCATATTTTTCAACTAAAAAGTTATAAAAAGTCACCTAGAATCAGTTTCAATAATCTTCTATGAAAAATTGTCATATTTTGAATAACAGTAGATTTGATATGAGTTTTAAAAGTGTTGATTGAATAACAAGAGATTGTGAAATATTCTATATCATTTTACATAAATTTCAAGTTCAATAACATAGGATTTATGGATATTTTTAAAAATCATCAGTTGAATAACATATGATTTTGAGAATACTCTAAAATCTCCTAAAATGCATGTTCCAATACACTCCCTTAATAAGATTGAAGTATTAATTAATAAATAAATGTAAAAATTGTCCTTTCACTAAAAGTAAAGGAATAAAATCTTGACTAATTAAAACACATTACGAAAATATATTGTTTAAAGTGCAAAAAATAAAAATGTACCCACAATTTCTCTATTAATATGTAAACACATCATCTTAGGTGTGGACACTATCAAAATCATTTCAAAAAAAAAAAAGTATAAACAATAAAAATGGAGAAGTCAGCACTGATATTCATTGGTATTATACTTTTTTCAACGTGTGAGTTTACAACAAATTTCATTTTTCAATTGTATTGATCCTCTTCACAATCAAGCAATCATATACATATATATATATAATATATCAATAATATGATTTTTGCAGGTACACCGATTCGGGCACGAACTGGGTATCAACCTTGCAAGAAGAACGCTGATTGTGTTAGGCTCAAATGTTCAACACCATTTGGTACCCCCAGGTGTGTGAACGGTGGCTGTGAATGCCCCCTTGAAAGAATTGTGGCTTTACCAGATGATACCAATTGTGGTGTCGCTGCTTGCATTGACTATTGCAAGACCAAAGGTGAACAAGCTTATGCTTGTATCATGAACCATTGTTACTGTCGCAAACCTCCTATGTAATTGACATAAATATCGAATATTTATTACTTTCTATTAAATATTGATTATATCATATACTGCTACAATTATATTAAGTTGGACATTTGACTGAAACCTGAGCCTTGCAAGTTGTTATGATTTTCTTTCACTTATTTTTCAGATTCATTCTTCATTTCTCTACTTTATGTACTTAAATGTTGATGAATATAATACAAGTTGGAAAAAATGAATATCACAATGACCTTAAAGATAATTTGATATCTCATCAAGTTTATTAGTTTCCTAAATTAGACTTTTCATATAATTATGTTGAAACTCATTAAGAATATCTTGACTAGACTTTTATAGTTTCAAAACTACAAAAACATATAGAACTTTTCAATGTGCAATCAAGAAGGTGGTATTTTGTATTTTGTACTTTGTAAAATTTATTTTATTGTTATAACAATAAGAGATAAATTATTCAGCAAATTAGCTAAAAGGCATTGAATCATTGAATCAGCAAATTAGATAAATGGCTAGACTTATTCTGGGGTTCTAACAAGAAATTTATGTTACCACAATTTATGCCCATTTTAGTCTCACACATCTTAAGATCCGGCAAATCTTTGGCGAAAATCCGGTAACAATCAGGCAAAACTTATGGCTCTGATGATGCCATTGTTTCTTAAGATTCAGAATGGATTTTAATTAGTAGTAGTTTTTGATTTTGGTTGTGAGTTTGGTATTAAAATAATTTGGTATAAAATCACATAATTTTATGCATATATCACAGTTCGTTTGTTCCATTCACGTTTATAACTATTTTGGTGTATAATCACATAAAATCCACTCTTTCTAAAAATAACTTAGGTATAAGATCTAGTTACATTAAGATAATTATGGTATTTACCAGTAAAATAGTTTGCAAAACACACTGCTTGCACTTATAAATAACTAGGGATGGAACCCGCGCGATGTGCGGTTGTTTTTGCTATTGTATGCTTATTATATTTTGTATATTTTGCTTTCTTATTTGTTGAATTTTGTAGGTAGTTTTTGTGTATTTATTTAGATTTTTTGTTGACATGTTATTATTTAACATGTCAATTTTCCTAATTATTTTGAAAGAATGTAATCTTATATTTGTAATTATTATTTTGTTAAGGATTGTTTAGGTTATATGGCATTCATATTTTGTTATTGGTTTTGTTCGAATTGATGGAATATTTTTTGTTTATAATATGATGCTTATAATTCAACTATATTTTTTTTAATCATGAACAGTATGTTAAATCATCTAATTGGTAAATGATATTACCTAATCATTTTTCAATTTGTAAACCTATTAAATCCATGAAACTACATTTGATAGGGAAGAAATTGTGGCTAACCCGCATCATGATAAGTACAAACTTTTATTAATATAAATCTTTAAGTATAAATATAATCATTCGGATTATAAAATTTTTTACTTTAGTCATGTGCATTATCTTTTCAAAGTTTAGTAAAATATTTTCACTACAATTTTTCTCGTTATCTTCTATAATTCACTTGTCGTCTCCCAACATCTATGCTCTTTTCACCTTCTATTGGCTCGTATATAATATATTTGATTATGAATTAATTCTCAAGACATACTATTTTTTTAATTACTATGTTTAAATACTCAATATTTTTTTATAAGTTGCATAGTTTTCTTGTTAAAATAAACCTCTAAGAATATAAGGAAAATTATTGTCATGAAGTTTCTTTAATCGTGTTTTGATGCATCGAAAATTGTTTAATAGAGAACAAATCTCATATATAAACTTATTCCTATCTACGTACATCGGATTTCAACTTACAATTTTGTAATTTGTCTTAACTGTTAAAAATGCAAAATTCTCTTTTCACATATATTATTTGACATATATTATGATTCTAGATAGTATTCTTAATTTTGATTTTTCTAAATATGTAACTTACGAACAAATATAATTTATTCTAACTTTAAAATATGTTTGTTTTTCAAAAAACAAAATCCTTCTTTTTCTACTTAAAGACTTTTCAACCCATCATTACTATTACTATTCTAATTTTCAAGTAATATTATCATTACACAGCTTTTATTATTCGATTAAGTTATATTATTTTTATTTTTGATGTTTAGGATAGTTTAAAAAAAAAATTCAAATCACTTTCATGTTTTTCAATCTTTGTTAATTTTCAATATTATTTTATTATAAAATAAGAACAAAAATACACATTAATAACTTTTGTATCTAACATTACGACAAAAATACATGTATAGTACTATTAATAACTTTTCTATATCTATAATTTTTTGTTATTTACATTCAGACGTTAAAATTTTTCTCTTATTATATATAACTATTATTGATTATAATATTTTAAATCTATATTTATCTTGTAATTTATTATTAAGTTGTCTTTACTCGTTATTTTTTTCAGATTTTCTATTTTTCTTTTTTTTCATTTATTTTCTACCTCTTCGCGTTCCTATGCACCATCCATCATTTATATTTTCATTTATTTTGAAATATATCAAATTATATTTTGAAATATATTTAATTATATTTATTTATCAAACTTGTAACAAAAAAATTGTAAATATTAATAATTTTGATTGTAATTATTATTTATGCAATCACTAATAAATAATATTACAATAAATAGCCAAGCACTTCATAAAAAATCACAAAATAATTTAATTAAATTATGAAAAACAATATTCTGTATCAGAAATTTTGTAAAAAACATAAAAAAAAATAAAAATATTTTTAATCAAAATTTTGAAAAAATATTTTTTACCTTTTAATATTTATAATCATAGTTTTTTCTAATATGATTATATTATCGTATTAACTCAAAAATATTAATCTATTATTTTATATTAACTTTAACTAAGATCAATTAAAATAATATTAATATAATTTAAACATATGCATAATGGAGTTTTATATATATATAATTTTATTTTATAAATTGTTTAAAAAAATATATACATAAAATTTTTAATAAATATTTTAAATCATGGAGTATTTGATTTATTAATAAATTTTTGTATTAATATTTGAGTGACATGTGTATGAGAGATAAATAAATTGCATTCATACATGTATGCCTCAAAAACAACGTGAGGTTGTTAGTTTGGGTATTTGCTTACTATCTTATACAGCGTTTGTTTAAAATAAAAAATAACAAAATCTCCACAAAACTTATAAATGCTCAATTATGAATTGTTAATATATAGTATATGGTATGCCTTGGGGCAATTATTTAGGTTTCTGATCTAGGCTTAGTAGTAAAACAAACTTGAATGCTGTACAACAACAATGATGTGCAATAGAATCGTTATGGGAAAAAACAAATCCCAAATAGTTCACTAATTACTTTGTTTTCTAACCTAAATAAACTCAGCTTGCTTGCTACCAAACAATTGTAAGCTTTCCCTCTTCAATTTCTCTTCCTGTTACCATTTTGCCTTTAATATATATATATATACCATCTGAAAAACCAAAAACCAAAAGAATAAGAAGTCAAGTCTAAGTGAGCAAAACCAACACAAAATATAGTTGGACAAGAGATGAGTGTGATCTCGTCTCTCACCTGTAATATGGTTGGATGGTGAAGTAGTAGTAGCTATGCAAACTTCGGATCTGGGATTC
Organism: Crucihimalaya himalaica; assembly: GCA_004349715.1. Taxonomy (NCBI): domain Eukaryota; kingdom Viridiplantae; phylum Streptophyta; class Magnoliopsida; order Brassicales; family Brassicaceae; genus Crucihimalaya; species Crucihimalaya himalaica. The sequence continues at coordinate 32,161 of SMJT01000050.1, forward strand.
AAATTAAGATAAATTTATTCTGCAAATCAGGTTCCAGCTGGGAAGTTTCCGCTGTGTCTTGGCCAGCACGAAGGCATTCTCTGCGTTGAACTGCTCTCTTTCAAGTTTTCCAAACACTCAGCGAGTTCGATTTGTTTTGAGGCGGTCAAAAAGAGCGCCTGTCACAACATTAAATCCTAACTTTAGTCTAATGCCCGGATATGTATAGATCTTAAAACATATGTTTCTTTGTCTATATATAGTTAACTTTCTTTGTCTTCTGTAAATCTTGTTCAATGGATTTGATGCGGTCTAATGAATCACGAAGTATATCTTCTTTCTCCTGAGGAATGCTTGAGGGTTTATCACACAAAACTGTGACCATGGTCTCTAGATTTTGCAATCTCAGCCAACATGGATGGACAGACTCTCTTCCTTGCACCTGAGGAGGAGGAACACTTTGCTGGGTGACCGAAACCCTTAACTCTGGTCTCAATTGGTTCTCTGGTTGCTTATTTACAAATCTTCCCAAGATCCGGAACATGAGACTTAGACACGCAAGAAATTGGAGGATAAAATGAGCCAACAAACTTGCAACTTTCTGAAGAGATTACTGGGTATTTGATCTGCAGAAAAGTGTTTTAGAGATGATTAGGATCTTATCTGAAATAAATTATGACATGAGCACACACAGTGGCTTTCACCTACTTGATAGAACCCGCAGATTAGAATTGTTAATATATAGTATATGGATTGTACTTGAAAGAGTAAACGAAACTAAATTAACGATCAATAAACCCATAATAAATTAACAATCACTAAACCACCAAAAATAAGTTACAGTGTCTTAGTAACACAAACTCAAACCATTCAAACCCATATATTAACACAAATCAATATAACTTCCGGAGTAACCATAAAAGAACAATAGAAAACAGTAACCTTTCACTTTTCAGTTTAGATTTTACCTTCTCATCAAGCAAGAGAAGTGATATGCCCATAAATTCACCATCTTTCTTGATATTTTTAGCATCCCAAAATCGCAGGAGCCTACCCACAACCTGTTGAGAAGACCGACCAAGAAGTAAACTATCAAAGTTGAATAGTTAGCTTTAGCAGGGATTGCAACAACATCTAAGCCATCCATTTTGTTTGTTAAAAGTAATTTCTGGTGGAAATCTGCTTGAAGTTCGGCTATTTTATAGTAAAACTTGAAAACACTCAACAGTTTACGTTTAAGAAATTAAGAGGAAGAAAAAATTAAACAACCAAAGAATTAATAGAATTAAAGCTAATTGAAGGATGAGTTGAGTGATGACCTTTACAATTTTGAAACGGCTGCTTGGTGAGGAAGATCGAACAAACTTCAATCTTCTTCTGTCAATTCTTCTGTCGGGTAAAGTTTTACCTATTAAAGATGATACAAACCATATGGATCAACTATTGGGCTTAACAAAATAAAAGATGGATTCAAATTGGGCTTGAGATTTACAAACACATCAACATCTATAGAATTTACGAACCTGATATGTCATCGGGATTCAGAGCTGCTAATGAATTTCCAATCCAATTGAAGAGAAAGTGTTCTCACACCAAGTATATGAGACTCTCTTTCTCATATAGAAGGTTTCATTCTAAAGAAACGAGAAGTACACGTGTGGTCTTGCACGTGTGAATAACGGCTCTATTGTTATCTCCTCTGCTTCTGTTTCAAGGCGGTTGAAGTTGTTTTCGATTAAGTTGTAATCATCTTCTTCGATTGTATACAGGATCAATCTTGTAGAGAGATAGAGAGGGACAAGTGAGAGAAGCTCGAGTTTAGAGCTTGTATTGTTTCTAGTGGATTCCGGAGAAGGCTCCGGCGAGAAGTAGGATTCCGGTGAGGAAACCGAACTCGTTAATTCGTTTGTGTCGTCTCTGTTCTTTCTTTTAAACACACGAGTGATAGAAGAGAGAAGGTGAGCTGAGAGCTTTCTTGAAGACAAATCTTAACAAATTGGTATCAGAGCTACGGACTTAGTAGCAGATCTTCGAATCAAATCGGAGATGACGAACACGAAGCTCAAGGTAGCTACGTTCGACGGATCAGGCAACTTCTCACTGTGGAAGACTCGGATGTTTGCTCATCTAAGGATACTCGGTTTAAAAGACACCTTAGTAGAACAGCCTAAGCTCCCAGATCCATCAGAAGAAGACGAATTGGATCCAGAAAAGAAAAGGAAGAGAATCGAAGAAGAAACAGCTAGGATCGAAAGAAGTGAGAAGGCAATGGACATAATCTTTCTGAATGTGGCAGATAAGGTACTAAGGAAGATAGATAGGTGTACTACCGCTGCAGAGGCATGGTCAATGTTGGAACGTCTGTACATGGTGAAGTCTCTACCAAATCGAGTCTATCTACAGCTGAAAGTTTATAAATACAGGATAAAAGATTCAAAGACCTTAGAGGAGAACATTGATGAATTCCTAAAGATGATCTCGGATCTAGCCAATCTTCAGATACAAGTCCCAGATGAGGTACAAGCAATCTTGATTTTGAGTTCTTTACCTCAAAGATACGATATGCTAAAAGAAACACTCAAGTATGGTCGTGATGGTATCAAATTGGAAGAAGTACTTAGTGCAGCTAGGTCTAAAGAACTAGAAATCAGGGATAGTACAAGCTCTAAGTCAGATGGAGAAGGTCTCTTTGTCAGGGGGAGATCAGTCACCAGAGGGCATCATCAGAACAGATCAAGCAACAACAACAAATCAAGATCCAAATCAAGAGAGGGTAAGAAGATTTGTTGGATCTGTGGTAAAGAAGGGCACTACAAGAAACAATGCTACAAATGGTTAGAGAGAAATAAGAATAAGTCTCAGAATCAGAATACTGAGGAATCAGCTTTAGCTAGAGATGATGCACAAGACCTGGTAGGATTAGTAGCTGCAGAGGTAAACATGATTGAAGACAGGATTGATCAAGACGAATGGATCATGGATACAGGATGCTCATTTCATATGACACCCAGAAAGGAACTTCTTATAGATTTTGAAGAAATCAAGTCAGGAAAGGTCAGAATGGCAAATAATTCCTATTCTGAGGTAAAGGGAATTGGTAGAGTGAGATTTCAAAATCCAGATGGCACCACCTTTGTTTTGAGTGAAGTCAGATATATGCCAGATATATCAAGAAACCTGATATCTATGGGAACACTTGAAGATAAAGGTTGTGAGTTCAAAGGTGCTAATGGAGTACTCAAAGTTATAAAAGGATGCACAGTGTTTATGAAAGGATTAAGAAAATCATCTCTGTATGTGCTGCAAGTTCAGGCAAGACTGTCAGAAGCTCTAATAGCTGGAACAGAAGAAAGTGATCAAACAGACATATGGCATAGCAGACTGGGACATGCTGGTCAGAAAGCAATGGATGTACTAAACAGAAAGGGATGCTTTGGAAGTGACAGAGTCACCAAAGTAAAGTTTTGTGAGAATTGTGTACTAGGAAAGGCTCACAAGAACAGCTTTGAACCTGCTAAGCATATTACTAAGGAGAAACTGGACTACATTCATTCTGATTTATGGGGATCACCTAATGTTCCCTTAAGTCTAGGAAAATGCCAATACTTCGTCTCATTCACAGATGACTGGTCAAGAAAGGTATGGATTTATTTCCTAAAGACTAAAGACGAAGCTTTCAATGCATTTGTGATATGGAAGAAAATGGTAGAGCTACAGTCTGGCAGAAAAGTTAAGAAACTTAGAACAGACAATGGATTAGAGTTTTGTAACTCTGAGTTTGATAACTTCTGTAAGAAAGAGGGAATGGTAAGGCACAGAACCTGTACCTATACTCCTTAACAGAATGGAGTAGCAGAGAGGCTTAACAGATCAATCCTCAACAAAGTCAGAAGCATGCTCAGTGAAAGTGGCATGGATCAAAGGTTCTGGCAGAAGCAGCTTCAACCTCAGTCTATCTGATTAATAGATCACCTTCTTCAGTCATTGATTTTGAGATCCCTGAAGAAAGATGGACTTCTGCAATACCAGATTTGTCAGGTTTAAGAAAGTTTGGATGCTTGGTATACGTTCATTCTGATGAAGGCAAGCTAAATCCCAGAGCAAAGAAAGGAATCTTCACAGGCTATCCAGAAGGAGTAAAGGGTTTCAGGGTCTGGTTATTGGATGACAAGAAATGTATCATCAGCCGGAATGTAACATTCAGAGAAGAAGTGGTGTACAAGGATGTCATCAACAGGTTACAAGAGAGATCAAATTCTCTATATCATGTTATTACTAATGGTATTTCTAGTTTTGATCTTGCAGGTAATAACAGACAGACAGAAGATGTTTCTCAAGGTGGAGCTCAAGAGCAAACTGAACAAAGGGATGAGGAATCAGAAACAGATGATACTGATACAAGGGAAATACTCAGAACCTTGAAGGCTATGTTCTAGCAAGAGATAGACCAAGAAGACAGCAAGTACTACCAGCTAGACTAGAAGATTATGAAATGAGTGAAGAAGTTCAAGATGAAGTTGATGGGTATGCCTTCTTAGTCACAGAAGATGGTGGTAAACCAGAACCAGCTAGCTTTCAAGAAGCTATGCAAGATCCAGACAAGGATAAATGGATAGAAGCTTCAGATGAAGAAATTGATTCTCTAAAGAAGAATCACACATGGATTCTAGTTGACAGAATCAGTACACAAAAGCCAATCGGTTGCAAGTGGGTTTTTAAGAGAAAGGCAGGAGTCTTTGGAGTTGAAGGTCCCAGATTCAAAGCTCGATTAGTTGCCAAAGGATTTTCTCAGAAAGAAGGAGTTGATTATCAAGAAATCTTCTCACCAGTAGTCAAACATGTTTCTATCAGATTCATGCTCTCCATGGTTACTCATTTCAACATGGAACTACAACAGATGGATGTAAAGACTGCGTTTCTCCATGGTCACTTAGAAGAAACTATCTACATGGAACAACTTGAAGGATACATTGATGAAGAGCATCCAGATAAAGTGTGTCTACTAAAGCGGTCCCTGTATGGACTGAAACAGTCTCCAAGGCAATGGAACAATAGGTTCAATGAATTAATGCAGGGGATTGGTTTCATCAGAAGTCAGTTTGACTACTGTGTCTATTTCAGAAAGTCAAAGAATAACAGGTACATTTATCTACTCCTATATGTAGATGATATTCTTATTGCTTCAGAGGATAAAAATCAGATAAACAATCTGAAGAGCTTGCTGAGTAAAGAATTTGACATGAAAGATCTAGGAGATGCTAGAAAAATTCTAGGAATGGAGATAGTCAGAAACAGAGAAGAAGGACGTTATCTATCTCTCAAGAAGGTTATCTTCTTAAAGTCTTAGGAACATTTCACTTAGATCAGGCTAAACCAGTTGCAACTCCTATGGGAGCTCACTTCAGATTGAAGTCAGCAAAAGTCAGTGAAGAAAGTCAACAGTTTGAAACAATGAGGAATATACCTTATCAGAGTGCAGTCGGAAGCTTGATGTATTCAATGATAGGTACCAGGCTTGACTTGGCATATGTAGTTGGATTAGTCTGCAGGTTCATGAGCAATCCTTTGAAGGATCACTGGCAAGCAGTTAAGTGGATACTCAGATACTTAAATGGCTCTTTAAAAAGGAAACTGTGTTATAAATCAGAAGGAGAGTTCATCATCAAAGGATACTGTGATTCAGATTATGCTGCAGATTTAGATAGGAGAAGATCAACTACTGGACTGGCATTTACAGTTGGTGGAAATATCATAAGCTGGAAGTCAAGTCTACAGAAAGTAGTGGCTCTCTCGTCTACAGAAGCTGAATACATGGCTTTGACAGAAGCTTCAAAGGAAGCAGTTTGGTTAAAAGGCTTTATGAATGAATTAGGTCATGATCAAGAAACAGTGGAGATACATTGTGATTCTCAGAGTGCAATAGCACTGGCCAAGAATGCGGTTCATCATGAAAGGACTAAGCATATTGCCATCAAGTTTCATTTCATTAGAGACTTGATATGCAATGGAGTAGTTCAAGTAATCAAAATAGCTACTGCTTATAATCCTGCAGACATCTTCACAAAAGTTCTACCAGTGAGTAAGCTTCAGGAAGCATTGGAGCTGCTCAGAGTGACAGAAAGATAATGGAGCTGGAGCTCCAAATCAAAGTTGGATGGGTTTATCCAGGAGATCTGAAGCCGAGTGGGTTTACTTGGAAGATATGAAGTTGAATGAGTTTATTCAAGAGGAATTAAAGGAGCAATAGGCTCAAGAATCCGGAGCTGGAATCCAAGAAGCTAGAACAAGATGGTGCTGAGAACAAGGTGGAGAATTGAAGAGAAAGTGTTCTCACACCAAGTATATGAGACTCTCTTTCTCATATAGAAGGTTTCATTCTAAAGAAACGAGAAGTACATGTGTGGTCTTGCACGTGTGAATAACGGCTCTATTATTATCTCCTCTGCTTCTGTTTCAAGGCGGTTGAAGTTGTTTTCGATTAAGTTGTAATCATCTTCTTCGATTGTATACAGGATCAATCTTGTAGAGAGATAGAGAGGGACAAGTGAGAGAAGCTCGAGTTTAGAGCTTGTATTGTTTCTAGTGGATTCCGGAGAAGGCTCCGGCGAGAAGTAGGATTCCGGTGAGGAATCCGAACTCGTTAATTCTTTTTTGTCGTCTCTGTTCTTTCTTTTAAACACACGAGTGATAGAAGAGAGAAGGTGAGCTGAGAGCTTTCTTGAAGACAAATCTTAACACCAATGATCACATCGGAACAAAAATAAGATAAACATTTGTTTAGATTCAAAAAGTGAGCTTTGTGAGATACCACAGAGCACACGAATTCTTATTTCTGAAGATGTTACTTGAAGAACATGATGCTTCAAACAGCACAAGAGAAGTATCCTTCTTAACATCCCTTGACATCCAGAGGACTGAAAGTAACTTCCATGCTCTGGATACAACCGAGAAAGATCTTGATCAAGCGTTTTCTCGAGCGCTGCATTACGAAAGAATCTCCCCCAAGTACTATCTACACAATCCAGAAGTCTTCATATCATCACTACATAGGAGAGAAAATGCAATTGAATGTATCTGAGAGAGCTGAGACAGTATTGTTTTGAATATTACCAAGATTTTGTGATAAAGGATTATCAATAGTTAGATCTGGAGAATTGGTTCCTTTCTTGGGCAAATGTGGACCAATTAAGAGTCGTCTTCTCAGAGCAGCATATCTAAGAAACAACACATAAAAATCAAAACTTTAGTTTTTTTGTTATGAGAAACTACAAATCTTCTCATATCTGAATCTGGAGCTAAGAAATCGAGAAATGCAAACCCTAAAAACAAAATCTTCAATTGTTCAAAACAAAGAATGGTGAAAATGTAAGGGAAAGTCAAAACCTTCTTCTGGAATCAGCGGTTACTCTGCGAAGCTCATCGATGGTGGAGGAAGGAGAAGACGAGAGAATTCCGAGGTTAATTCTCCATCGGACGCCGCGAAGCTTCTCAAACCGGTGAATTATAGTTGTATTGAAAGTGAGAAATGGGAACCGATGGAGTGGAAACAAAAATTAGAGAGAAAAAAAACAAAAACAAAAAACTGATGTGGGACCCACATAAAATAAATAAAACAGACTGACGTGGATAGCCTAAATAGAGAAAGAATTGTGCTATTATATATATAAATTCCAAATCATCCACTTAAGTAGCCAACTCAAAACGTATTCAATAAAAGCAGAAAGCAGCTTTGCTAGTTATCGGTCTTATACTTTTCTCAACATGTAAGATTTTTGGATCATATCTTTAGTTACAATCATCTAATCGTCATCTTCATCATCGATTTTATGTATGATCATGATCAATAACATATTAAATCTCACAGGTACTCAAATTCTGGCACAATCTTGCAACAATGACTGATTGTTCTAATCTAAAATGTGCAACGAAGAAGACTATGTGCGAGTAGAACAAGTGTCAATGCGTTGATGAAAAATACGTCCTCGCGATATCCATCAAGACGAGGTGTAATGTTCAATCTTGCATTGACTTGTGCAAGTCAAAAGGCGAAGTAATATATGTTTGTATCTCATACCGTTGTTATTGTCGCAAACCTCCAATGTAATAACAAGCTTTAACTATATCAATCTAGTACCATAGTTCGGACTTGGATCGTGAGGGTCCTCTTAAGATAAGTAAAAATAAACGGGCTTCCGATAAATCAAGTGAGCAACGCGAGTTGTATTACACGCACTTGGAAAGCGCGTACAAAACCAAAATGTTGACTTTTTTGTATCGTCTGGCAAAGATTTGATTTGACTCTCTGCTTCCTTCGAGGATTAAAAAAGTAGGAGTGTTTGACAAGCTTTTTTGTCTATCTGTATTCCGTTAAATATCGCCGTTAAACAGTAACGGACGCCGTTTACTCTTCCTGGTCCGGTGAAAAATTTTAGTGAATCTTTTTATCTCTTCAGATTCTCTGAAGCCAAAACAAGATAAAAGTAAAAAAAAAAAAACTGAGAGTGAAGTGAAAACAAACCCTTGAAGTTCTCTCATCACTATTGTTTGTGTTCTTTTTTTTTTTTTTCACGAATTAACAAACAGTAATTTATCAAGTGATGAAATCAGGCGAAGGAGAAGGACTTGCGGTTTTAAATTCCGACAACATTTTCGGTTCAACCTCTTCGTCTCAGACAGCAACAATCCAAAACCCTAATTTCCCTTTCTTTATCCCGGTTTGTCTTAGCTTCCAACCAAAACCCTAACTTCTCTACATAATTTATTTTTAGAAAGTTGATAACTTTTATTGCTTTGGTGGTTTTAGAAAGAAGAATACGGGATGCTGAGCATGATCGAAAGCGGGTCGGGTCATGACCCGGTGGAGAATACTGCAATCGAACAAGTGCCTCCTCCGGCTAAGAAGAAACGTTACCATAGACACACTGCTCATCAGATTCAACAAATGGAAGCGTACGTCTTCTTGCCTTTTTAATTACTATTTCATATTTTTTGGTTACGATGTTCTATACAATAACGTTTACTATTTAATTTACTGGTGTTTATTGTAGATTGTTTGAAAAAAATCCTCACCCGGATAACAAAGAAAGATTGAGATTAAGTAAAGAACTTGATCTTACGCCTCTACAAGTCAAGTTTTGGTTTCAAAATAAACGTACCCAAATCAAGGTAAGAATCACTCTTTAATTTGGTTTAGTTATGATTTTAACAAGGCTAACTGGACCATATAAACCGGTTTAAAATCGGGTCTGGCTCTGACCATTCATGTTAAATGCTAATACTGAGAGATTAACAGGCACAACAAGACAGAAGAGATCATGTAATGCTAAAAGCAGAGAACGATACTCTTAAAATAGAGAGTCAAAATCTTCTGTCCAGTGTACAATGCCTCTCTTGCTCTTCTTGTAGCTACAACCTCCGCCTCGAAAACACCCGCCTCCGCCAAGAGGTATATATATTTTCGAATGAATTAATCTTAACATTTGATGTTTATCTACTGAATCAAACTGTTATTACATGTTGCAGCTTGATCGGTTACGCCGCATCGCTTTGATTAGGAACCCTCCTCCTTCAAAAGAGATTGCCTGTTTCTTCCCGGAGAGTAATAACAACAGCATGTTGATTGCAGAAGAAGAAAAGGCAATTGCGATGGAACTTGCGGTTTCTTGCGCTCAAGAATTAGTAAAGATGTGTGATATAAATGAGCCCTTGTGGACTAAGAAGAGATTAGACAGTGAGAATGTAAGTCTGAACGAGGAAGAGTATAAGAAGATGTTCTTATGGCCTCCAATGGAAGATGATGATCGTTTTCGCAGAGAAGCTTCAAAAGCTAAGGCAGTTGTCATGATGAACAGCATAACCCTCGTCAAAGCATTCCTTGATGCTGTAAGAATAAGTTAAAACACATTTCTTTAAATACATTTTTAAAAAACTCACATTTAACATAGATATGTTACAATTTTGTTTCAAGGATAAATGGTCAGAACTGTTCTGCTCGATAGTGTTAAGCGCCAAAACGATTCAGATCATATCTTCTGGAGTTTCTGGAGCAAGTGGTTCTCTTCTTCTGGTGAGTAATTTAATTTTTAATACATAGAGTGATCAAATTATGTCATCTTTAAGGTAGTGAAGTCTTTGTCTCCCTTTTCCAAAAAGATGTATGCAGGGTTACAAGTAGTATCTCCATTAGTACCAACAAGAGAAGCTTACTTTCTGCGATATGTGGTGCAAAACGCGGAAGAAGGAAAATGGATGATTGTAGATTTCCCGATTGATAACTTTCGCGGTTTTATCAAACCAGCTTCAACTGCTACTACTACTGATCTATACCGGAGAAAACCTTCTGGTTGCATCATTCAAGAAATGCCTAATGGATACCCTCAGGTCACATGGGTAGAGCACGTGGAAGTAGAAGAGAAGCACGTGCAGGATGAGGCGGTTAGAGAGTATGTGAAGAGCGGTGTGGCCTTTGGTGCTGAACGGTGGCTAGCTCTGTTGAAGAGACAGTGTGAGAGGATGGCTAGTCTCATGGCTGCATCCATTACTGACCTTGGAGGTATATAACTTGTTTCACAAGTAAACCTAAAACTTGCACAACCAATGTGAATTTTTATCCGTTTTCCCGTTGTTTTTCTTCAGTGATACCTTCTGTAGAAGCGAGGAAGAACTTGATGAAGCTGTCACAGAGAATGGTGAGAAATTTTTGTCTGAACATAAGCAATTCATACGGACAAGCATCAACAAAGGACACAGTGAGAATCATAACCAGGAAAGTTAGTGGTGGTCATATTCCTTGTGCCGTGTCGGTCACGTATCTTCCTTATTCTCATCACAAAGTCTTTGATCTTCTCCGCGACAATCAACGTCTCTCTCAGGTAAAAAAAAAATGTAAATCTAGAACCTTCTTCATCTCTGTTCTTTTGATCCAAAGATTCTGAAATCGAAATTTGAGATTTTTCTCTCTGCTGAAGCTGGAGATCTTGTTCAATGGGAGTTTATTTCAAGAAGTTGCTCATATAGCTAATGGATCACATCCTGGAAATTGCATCTCTCTTCTTCGGACCAATGTTAGTGATTTCGAAATTTTGATACTTTTCAAAATCCCAACAAAAAATTCGAACTTTTAATGCAAAAGTTTGGTTATTGAATAACAGGTGGAGAGCAGTTCATCGCATAATGTAGAGTTGATGCTTAAAGAAACTTGCACCGATAACTCCGGCAGTCTCCTGGTGTACTCCACCGTCGACCCCGACGCAGTTCAGCTCGCTATGAACGGCGAGGATCCTTCTGAAATTCCCCTTTTGCCCGTTGGATTCTCTGTTGTTCCAGTGAATGGCGTAGAGGGCATATCCGTCAATTTGCCTTCGTGCTTGCTCACCGTTGCGATACAGGTCTTGGGAAGCAACGTCGCCACCGCAAGACTCGATCTTTCCACCGTCTCCGCCATCAACAACCGTATTTGCGCCACTGTCAACCGTATCACTTCCGCGCTCGTGAACCACGTCGGTAATTAAGAGAATATTTGGAGGGTACTTTGGTATATAATGCGAAAACTGATTAGGTTTATTTTTGTATACGAGGGTAAATTCGATCCGATACAAAGGGTGAAAACAGGAATCTACCATTAAATTTTTTGGGGTGAGTCAAGAACGCACCTAAGGCATGATGACTGGTTCGGGTATTGACTTCCGACTTGGATTTAACCAAACCGTTTGATAATATGGTTTTGTTCTTTTTGTTGCCAGTTTAATGCTAATTTTCTTAATCTCTTATGGCTTTTCATATTGAATCCGTGTACAATGATCTAAAACTAAGGTAAACCTTGTACTAAAGCCAAACTTTGTAGATGGTTAACTCTATACACTAAGTAGGTTATTCTATTTTTCGACGTCATATGAACCCCTAATTGGTATTAGATTTGAAGATGAGGCGAAAGTTTTGAGTTCGTGCATGGTTTACATATAAATCCTATATATTTTTTGCGAGTCCAATAAACTTTTCGTGGAAACCACAAATGTGCTTTATGATACCGTGAATTTGGTTCTACTAATCTAACAAGAATTAGTAAATCATAACTTTTTCATGTTTTGAGTTATATGTTCGTTCATAGGTGGGGCGTTCGGTTTTTCGGTTTAGTTTTTTCGGTTTTTCGGTTTAATGAAAAATGAAACCATATGAAAACTATTTGTAGTTCGGTTTGGTTTTCTTCGGTTTACGGTTTTTTGGTTTTAAAGAAAATAAAACCATATAAAAACGTATGATATTCGGTTCGGTTTGGTTCCGATTTTTTGGTTTTACTCATATTTTTACCAAATCATCAAATATATTTTTATTATAATATATAATAGTCATCTAACTAAAATAACTTAAAATCAAATTTCAAAAGATAAAATCTAATCTTAAATATAAAAAAGTCATAACCCAATTTAAACCAGACCTATTAAAATTAAAAGATATGATAAAAACTTAGAAAAAACTATAAAAATTAATAACTAAGAAGAAACTCAAAAAACTTATATTATCGTCAATCGTCATCAACCACGATTGTTTATCTCTTCATGTTGCTTATGAATCTTTGATCAACAAAATATAAAAATGAATATTGAAAACTAGTTATATTTAAATATTTAAATAATTAATATTCAACTAGGTAGTTTGACACCGTAAAAAATCATAATTATGTATCTTCTTGTAAAAAAATCCATAAACTCTGTTTCTTCTAATATTTTTTTAATGTCTATGTATATATCATAAGATGGCGTTTTTAGCCAATTTTGCAATTAAATCAGTATCTGTACCAAATAATATAATCATAATGAACCAAATGGCGATTTTTTAGCGATTTCTCAAGCGGTTAACACACTAACACACCCCCTGTTTCTCCACTTCGGTGACGGTTTTTCTTGCCGGAAGAGAGTTGTATGGCCCTTGTCTACCTCTCCTCTTGGCCGTTATCCCCACGATGTATCCCTCAACACATCGTGATGCCTCTCTTCTCGCAAATTTTCAAATTGCTGAGATCTATAAAAACCCAATTCCAATTTGGGATTTCCACCAGATCTGTAATTTTCTACATCCTTATCTTATTTTCCTCACTTCAATTCTCTCAATGGCTGACAACTTTCGTCGTTCGCTTCAAGAACTGGATCTCGGTGCCAATGATGTCCTAATTGTGCTCCCTGTTGAAGTGGTGAATCAGGCGGTGGCTGCAAATCGGTTCATCATTACGGGGCGACCCGTGATGCCTAGAAGACAAAACCTGAGATCCATTGTTGCTGCGATGCCCAGGCTATGGGGTCAATCAGGATTGGTCCACGGCCGTATTGTTGAGGGTAGGCGATTCCAATTTGTCTTCCCCACCGAAGAATCCATGGAGTTTGTTCTTCGTAGAGGACCGTGGGCTTTTTCGGATAGAATGTTGGTTCTCCAACGATGGACTCCGCTCATGAGTCTGGATATGATGAATTTCATTCCCTTTTGGATCCAAATCTGGGGCATTCCACTGCAGTTCATGAATCAGAAGGTAGTAGCACATATTGGAAGAGCCTTAGGAATGTTGATGGATATTGATTATGCTGAGCCGGTGGCGCAACAAGTGGAGTATGTCCGGGTTTGATTGAATTGGGATATCTGTGAACCTCTTCAATTTCAAAGAAATTTTCAATTCACCATGGGAGTTAACACTATGTTGCGGTTCAGGTATGAGAGGCTTCGAGGTTTTTGTGAAGCATGTGGTATGCTTACTCATGATTCAGGAGCGTGTCTACTTGGAAATGGGGCCATGGATCCTCCGTCTGATGGGGACGATAGTGATGGGGAGAATATGTTTCGGGACAGGCAGGCCAATCACAATGTCCGTATCACAGAGATTGACGATGATGCTCCAGTGGGTGAACCTTTAATTCATGAAGAGGATGTTGTCCCGAATGGTGTGCCTAATGAGGACCTTTCTTCGGCCACAGATACTCAGCCAGGTAAACAATCAGACATGCGTGGACCTATGCTGCACAAGGGGAGTAGTGCCAAGAAGAGAAAGTTTATTGATGACATCGAGGGGAGTAGTAGCAGGACTTCTGGATATGAGAGGCAGGCAGAAGATGAAGCTGACTATGACAATGATCTTGCAGGAGGCGTGGTGGGCCCTAATCCACCACTTTCGCCATGAGGACAGCTGCTTGGAACTGTCAAGGGCTGGGCATACCCTCGACAGTTCGACGCCTCAAGGAGATACATAGAAAGTATCTCTCGGACGTAATATGCTTGCCAGAAACGAAGAATGGTGATGATTACATCAGAGATGTGGGTGGTCAACTAGGATTTATCAATTATGCTACTTTTCCTCCTTTAGGTCTTAGTGGAGGACTTGCTATGTTCTGGAAGAGCCATGTAGGCCTTACTGTTTTATTTGCTTCTGCTAATCTATTAAATTGTATGGTTAATTTCAATGGAAGTTCCTTATACTTGTCTTTTGTGTATGGGCACCCTAACCCAAATTTAAGACACCATACCTGGGAAAAACTAGAACGCTTAAATATCACTAGAAAGGGGCAGCCTTGGTTTCTTCTAGGGGATTTTAATGAAATTTTAGGTAATGAGGAAAAGAAGGGGGTAATAATAGGTTGGAATCTTCTTTTACTGCGTTTAAAAACCTGTTTCGTCAATGTCAATTAACAGATTTGAGATCTATTGGGAACAGATTTTCTTGGGCAGGTCGGAGGGGCCAACATCATGTTCAATGTTGTCTAGATAGGACCTTAGCAAATGAGGTTTGGATGGACCAATTTCCTGCATCTGTAACCGAGTTTTTAGAGTTTGGGGAGTCTGATCATAGACCAATCATCACATATATTTCAGATGTAGAGGAGGAAAAGAAAGGTTATTTTACTTATGACAACAGAATGGCAAATAAAGAAGGTTTCATAGATGCTGTGATTAATGGGTGGAAAGCTAATATGCGTGGATCTGGTTCTTTATCTCAGAAACTGGTTTTTTGCCGCAAAAGTATCTCACGTTGGAAGAGAGTTTTTCGATTTCATTCTGAAGAATGGATTAATCTGCTTCGACATCAATTGGATAAGGCTATAGAATTGGGATCTCCACTGCAGGAAAAATATAGACTACGGAAAGATCTGAATCAAGCTTATTTGGATGAAGAATTTTATTGGAAAATGAAAAGCAGAGTCCATTGGCTTAAGAATGGTGACAAATACTGCTTATTTTCATTCAACTGCTAAGCAAAGATATGCCAAACAGAAGGTGTTCTCTATTGAAGATGAGGTTGGGGTTGTTCACAGGGGTGATAAAGAAATTAGTCGAGTTGCAGAGGATTACTTTACTGAATTATTTAAATCATCCCCGACAAATAGAGAGCTGTATGAGGAAGCTTTCAGAGGTTTCAACAAACGGGTCACAGATGATGTTAATTCCGATTTGATCAGACCAGTGAATGTAGATGAGATTAAGGCTGCGGTTTTTTCAATTGGTCCATATAAAGTACATGGGCCTGATGGATTCACTGGAGCCTTTTATCAACAATTTTGGTCAGACATACACCCTGACATCATTACTGAGGTACAACATTTCTTCGACACTAATACCTTGGACCATACTCATAACCATACCAATATTTGTCTCATCCCAAAGACTACTTCTCCAAAAACAATGGATGATTTCAGACCTATTGCATTGTGTTATGTCTCTTATAAGATCATATCCAAGATTTTAGTTTCCAGGCTGAAGCAATATCTGAATGGGATAGTGGCTGACAACCAAGCAGCTTTCGTTCCTGGGAGACTGATTAATGATAATATCATTATTGCTCATGAAGTGTATCATAGTTTAAAAACAAGAACCAGACAAGATATTTCCTACATGGCAGTGAAAACTGATATTTCAAAGGCTTATGATAGATTAGAGTGGAGATTTATTAAGGCAGCTATGCAGAAAATGGGATTTCATCATAAATAGATTCAATGGGTGATAAGGTGTATATCTACAGTGACTTTTTCTATTCTGCTCAATGGATCAGCTATGGGACATATTCAACCAGAGCGAGGCATAAGACAGGGAGATCCCCTCTCTCCTTATATTTTTATAATTTGTGTTGAGTTCTTATCACATTTGTTCAATAGAAACATGGCTGAGAGGAACCTACAAGGTATCAAAATTAGTTATAATAGCCCACTAGTGAATCATCTTTTGTTTCCTGATGACTCACTATTCTTCACACTAGCAAATGCCAATTCTGCAAAACGAATAAAAAGCATTCTCCAGCTATATGAAACGATCTCAAGCCAAGCAGTCAATGTGAGGAAGTCTGCAATTGCTTTTGGTACTAAAGTCAGGGCAGTAAATAAAACTAAAGTCAGACACATTCTGGATATACACAATGATGGTGGAGGAGGGAAGTATCTAGGGCTCCCGGAACAATTTGGAAGTAAGAAATCTGAACTGTTTCAATATATCATTGCAAAGGTTCAAGACCGAACACAAGGTTGGAATCGACGGTTTCTATCTACAGGAGGTAAAGAAGTTCTACTTAAGTCAGTGGCTATGGCAATGCCAATTTACACTATGAATGTTTTCAAGCTTCCAAAGTCTATATGTTCAGAAATTAATGGGATCCTCGCTAAATGTTGGTGGAATTCTGGTGCTGATAAGAAGGGGATGCACTGGTTAACTTAGAAAAGGATGTGCACTCCTAAAATAGATAGTGGCTTAGGCTTTAGAGATTTAGAACTTTTTAATGATGCTTTACTCGAAAAGCAAGCCTGGAGAATAATGCAACATCTATACAATCTAATGGCTAGAATCATCAAAGGTCGTTATTTTCCAGATAAGGATATTCTTCAGGCCACAAATAAGAAGAAGCAATCATATTTATGGAGGTCTCTCCTCCATGGTCGAGATTTAATGAAGCAGGGACTTCGATTTCTAATTGGCAATGGTGCTGCCATTGATGCATGGAATGACTTGTGGTTACTTGGTTATCCAGCCAGGGCTCTAACTCCACGACTTTCTAATCATGTTCCCACAACGGTTAGTGAATGAATTTCTCCTAATCCTATCCGATGGAATATCGAGAAAATTCGAGAAGAGGTAATACATGCAGATGTTGAACAAATACTCCAGATTAAATTGAGTTCTCAAAGAAATTATGATTTACTTGGTTCGAATTACGACAAATCTGGGATATATACAGTTAAATCAGCCTACCGTTTGGCTTCTCAGTTTGCAGTAACCAACTTGACTCCACTCCCTGGTTCTGTCAACCTTAAAAGAAACATTTGGCAAATGAATGCAGCACCTAAGATTAAGCATTTCCTTTGGAAGGCTCTACTAACACTCTTCCTGTTGGGGAAAATTACGACGTAAGCGTGTTTCTTCACAGAGCTTGTGTAACAGGTGTTGTCAGGAAGAAGAATCAGTCCATCACTTGTTCTTTGCTTGTCCCTATGCTAAAGCTATCTGGCGAGCCTCAGGTGTACCCTTTATTACATTGTGGTCGGATACTATAACATTTGAAGAGAAGCTAGATAGAATAATAAAATGCAATTTGGATAATCAGCTTCATCATTTTCATCAACTGCACCTTTGGATCTTATGGCGAATCTGGAAGAGTCGAAATACATTCATATTTCAGCTAAAGAATCCGTCTTGGCTAAAAGTACTTAACCAAGCACAAGATGATGCAAAAGAATGGCAGGATGCAGTAACCTACATGACAACTTTGGAACCTAGAAGTACCACTTTGCCAAGCACTCAACTTATAGGATGGACAAAGCCTTCCTGTTCATGGGTCAAATGCAACTATGATGCGGCGTACGTTAATTCTAATACAACTCCACAACTTGGTTGGATAGTTCGGGATGATCGGGGACTGTATAAAGGTGTTTGTCAAGCTAAAGGATGCAAGGTCAATAGTGCCCTGGAGAGTGAGGTTCATGCTATGATAATGGCAATGCAACATTGCTGGATACAAGGTCATAAAAAAAGTAATTTTCGAAGGGGATTGTCAAGAACTCCACAATATTTTGAATGGCACATCTCTTAATTTTAGTATTTTCAACTAGATTCGAGATGTCAACATATGGAAAGCAAAGTTTGATGAAGTGCAATTCTGCTGGACAAGAAGAACACAAAATCAAGTTGCAGATCGTCTCTATAAACAGCAGATGGATCCTAAATCTTTTGTATTTCATTTTTACATCACTCCTGGTCTATCGGATGTTTTTTATAATGACTTCTGTATGCAGTCACAACCTTAATTTGCAATAAAATGATGTTACAAAAAAAAAAATCAGTATCTCTACCATAAAAAGAATTAATGAATTTTTATATGGATCTAAAATGCGATATCTAGTTTCGCAACTTTATTTGTGTTATTAGAAGTTTATGGTTTTTTTAATTATATTTATAGATTTCCTTTTTAGATTTTAGATTATTAAATAATTTAAATTATAGAAGACATATATAAATCTCTATTAGGATAAATATAAACATAATTTAATATAAAACATATATATATATATATATTAATTTCAATTGAAGAACCAAAAAAAACACTCGGTTTTATGGTTTTTAACCAAACCAAACCTAAAACCACGGTTTTTTAAATATGGTAATCATATGGATTATTAGCTAAAACCATAACCAAACCAAACCACTTATTTCGGTTTGATTTGGTTCGGTTTTTTGGGTTATGGTTTTGATGTCCACCCCTATTCGTTCACACACAAAATAAATATGATTTATTAAAATAATATGATTTACATAATTACATACTGTATATACTAACAAAAGGTTGTTCTTTTGCAAATAATAAAACTGTTTACTTTTGCAAATTTTTAAGCGAATAAGACATAATCAATCATTTTTTTTGGGATGTAAACAACAATTCTTTTTTTGTGCCATGTAAAAAAGAAAAAAAGAACAACCTTCATCCCCAAAAAAAGATGTCTTATTCGCTTAAAAATTTACAAAAGTAAACAGTCTTATTTCTCAATATTCCACTCGCACCAAAACCAAGAACTCTTATTGCATTTCCTTAAACTTTGTCTTTGTACTGATTTTCAATTACTTTACTAACAAAGAAAACACAAATTTAATACTAGCAACAATGAAAGTGGTAGGTCATTACATCCAATTGTTTACATGATTTTTTAATACTTGACGGAATAGTAAGTGAACATTATTACTGTGGAATATATATATATACAAAGCATATACCTTTCCACAGCATTTAGATGCGTAATTTTTGTCGTGTTCTTGCAACTCAGTAAACGAATTCAAGAATTCAAATGGCAATGACACGAACTAAAAAGAGCTTTGTATCTTGCGCGCGTCTATTTTTTTAAGCTACCAACTCGGTATAGAAGGGCGGTTATTGCAACGTGAATTTAACTTGAATTGGTTGACTTGATTTTTTAAAGAGTTCGTCTACTTAAAAGCTATATATTAAATATTTTTCTATTTTAGTATAATGTTAAACAATAAGGGTATTTATGATGTTTTGAAAACAAAATCTTAAGAATAACATTGTAGAGAATATATTCTCGTATCCTTATAACAATAGATTTAATTAACCCAATTAATAACACATGAGTCTATAAAAAATATAAGAATTCATGTACCAATAACAATATAATTTTATTTTTGAAAAATCCTTACAAATCTACTATCGAATAAGTAACTTATTCAAATGTAAATTTCAAAAAAAAAAAAAAAACTTATTCAAATGTAGTTTCCCTTTATTAAATGACACACCTATGACAAAGTAGATTGTGAAGGCTTGGCCATTGCGTTGCAGAAAACACCGTCTTCACCAAATCCGAACAGTCCGTTATGAATTTAACATCGCGAGTATGATCATTAGTCATACTCTTCATCGCCCAAACTAATGCCTCCACCTCGGTATGTAGAGCAGAGAGACTTCGTCGCAGGTTCGCCGCTCCCATGGTTGGCGTGCTCCATTAGGATGAATACAATGTCATCCTATACCTGAAAAAACATCACTCTCTTTCTACGAACCAACAATGAAGCATCGGTGCATTGTAATCATCTCTTTGGGGATTAATGGTCCCGAGACTTGTCTTTCCAAAACATACTCCCTATGTGTCCCCTTCCAAGTTTGGGCTTCCTTTTCTGCTAATTCCAGAACCTCTCGTGGATCTCTCTCCACATTATCAAAAAAAATTTCATTCCTGACTTTCCAAATATACCATATTATCCAAGGGTAGCTAGTACTCCCTACTTCCGGTGGAATTCTCCGAAATAAGTGGTCCATATTTGTAAAAATCGATCTCATTGGAGAACAGCCTAAGGTCCTCAGAATAACCGATAGAGCCCATGTTTGCAATGTCGGGGGCATTCGAAAATAGCATGATTCATTGTTTCTCTTGAGCCTCACATCTTGGACATACCGAATCAACGCTTATCTCTCGCTGCTTAAGATTTGTCATAACCGGTACACTACCTGAAATTAACTGCCATAAAAAATGGCGTACCTTCGGAGGACTAGAGATTTTCTAGCAAAAGGCTTGGACTGGCCTAACACTTGGGCCTCCCCCATCCGACCAAGCCACCTCCTGCATTTGACTCTTTTGTTCGATATGGTATCCTGATTTTACCGTATACTTCCCAGATTTTGTGAAATGCTAACCTAAGACGTCCGGCCTAGTTATTGATCATACCGGTATCACGCACACAAAGGGTATATCCCCGAGATCAATTACCGCTTTAAACTTGTTCATATCACAAGCATTCATTCAAAAATTTAGCAGATCCGTCACTAGGAGTTGCGGCTCATAGTTGGATCCATTACTTACTGCTGGCCTCGGGGATTGACCAGGTAACCAGGGATCATTCCACACAGAAATAGATCTACCGGAATCAACTCTTTTAATAAGCCCTTTCTAGACCAAAGGGCGAGCTGATATAATACTCCTCTATCCATAAGACGGAATATAGAAGAGACCAGTGTCTAAGGGATTTGTTTTCCGATAATATCGACCTTTAAAAACATTTGTAAATAAGCAATCCAGAGCCGTAATCAAACGCCACAATTGTTTGGCAAGTAATGTCGTATTAAATCTTCAATTTTTCTGAAACTAAGACCACCGTTTATTTTACTTTGATATAACTTACCCCATGATTTCCAATGCATTCCCTGTGAATGCCCACTCGAACTCCACCAGAAGTTCGCTACCGCACTTGTTAACTTTGAAGTGATTGCTTTTAAAAGTCTAAAAAAAACATAACATATGTAGGCAGGCCCGCCTTAGCCATTTTTAGACCAGTTATTACCTTATCTTGTTCGACCTTTTGAATATTAGCAGTCAATACTTTTGTGCACAAGATAAAGAGGTAGCGCGATAGAGGATCTCCCTGTCTCAGTTTGCGTTTCAGATTAATTAATTCCCGAGGTTTTCTATTTATCAGAACTTGATATCTTATCGACGTAACACAACTCATTATCCAAGTTATCCATTTCTCACAGAAGCCCATTTGCCTAATACTTTTTCAATAAAAGATCATTCAACCCGATCATACGCTTTACTCATATCCATTTTGATAGCCATATACTTCCCTTTACAAGATGGATTTGTTCGTATCCCATGAAAATTTTCATGTGCAATAAATATATTATCTGATATCAATCGTCCCCGCGCGAAAACCGATTGCATCTCTGATATAATAGACGGTAATATTCGCTTAAGCCTTTGACAGAGGATCTTAGCAAATGATTTTATACCCCACATTACAAAGACTAATCGGCCTCATATCCATCATTCTATTTGGCCTAGTCGTCTTAGGAATTAAACAGATGTTCGTCAAACTTAACCTATTATCGAAACCATCACTCTCTAGAAAAGCATTAACCATTTTGACTAGATCCTCTTTGATAATGTGGCAGACTTTCTGGAAAAAAGTGCAGTCATACCATCCGGCCCAAGAGCCTTTTCCGGCTGCATCATGAATAATATCTGACGGACCTCTTCTTCTGTAACCTTAGCAATTAATATCTCATTATCCCAATCTGAGATCATGCTCTTCACCTCCTTCACACTATCCTCTATATTCTGAGGATTAGTGGTGAGAAACAGATTTTAAAAATAAGATACTGCCACTTCCTGGATGTCCCCTTCTTCTGTTACCCATTTTCCATCGTCCTCATAAAGTCCCACTATTCCGTTTTTTGCACGTCTCTGTTTTGTTTGAGCGTGAAAAATTTGGAATTTTGATCTCCCTCAGACAACCAACGATTCCTACTCATTTGTTCCAAATATAATTCCTCATCTCGATACGTCTTTTTAAGCGCACTATGATATCTGCAAAATCTCTTCCGGAGATTTAAATCATCATTATGAGCTAAATCTAGCTCTACTTTCGGATCTTTAATTATTATTCGTCCAAAAAGAGTTAGATCTTTTCTCTACCTTGAGATCGATCTCCTACAATTTACCATTTTTTCACAAAATGTCCATCGCCAAATTCTTTATCCACACCCCTACAATACCACCCCTCCGTGATAGTCTCCATCAAACCCTCCTTTTCCATCCATCTTTAATCAAACTTAAAACTTCTCGTACAAGAGTTATTTTATCCTTAATCTGAGCTAATATCGGTTTATGATCGGAGGCCGCCATTGGTATATATTCCACCCAAGACTTACTAAACATAACATGTCAATTCTCATTAGCCAATGCTCTATCCAATCGGCATTGAATAGTTTTTTTTTCCTCCATCATTTCCATGATAATCAATCTCCAAGAAAAGAAAACTCCAGAAGTCCACAATTATAAATCATTAGATTAAAAGGAATAAACGAGGATGCATGCCTCAGTTTATCTCCTTTCTTCTCATGATTACCAGTAAGCTCATTAAAATCACCAATCAAAAACCAAGGTGTGTCCCTATTTAAACATGTTCGAGTAAACGCTCCCATTCTTAATCTCGATTTTTAGGAACCGGATCTCCATAAACAAAGGTTAAATGAATTATTTTTCTTTTGAACGAAGTTTCAACATCAATTAACCAATTATTAGCAAAGAGAATTGTAACATTAAAATTATTATTATAAAAAAAAAGTCAAACCACCGCTACAACCCATTCGTTCAACCGTTTTTAAATTTTCATACCTAGAATGTAACTGGAATTTTTCTAAAATTGAAATACATTGTTTTGTTTCTGATAAAAATAAAAACTCAGGCCTATACCGATTCCATAAATCCCAAAGATACCCAAGTGTTGCCTTATTCCCTAAGTCTTAGTAATTACAACTAAGAATCTGTATTTAAATGTCTGCTTGTTTTGGAGGTTTCCCTCCTCCCATTTTGCCCTTCTCCATTTTCTGGTTGTTCGGGTAAAGCCTTTCCCTTATGTGGATCCCTTCTTTTTGGGTCATACGCTTTGAAGGCGTAGATAAGAGCTGCACATTCCGCTTTCTTGAGCCCACTCCCATTAAAATTGGAAATTCCCTTACTTTTCCTCTTCTCAACCCCTTTATTCGGGTCAACATGCACCCTAATGTCGTTTGTATTTTCAACATCCTTCACTATGCCTCCACCATCCAAATCTTCCTCCACACTCATCCTTACGATGCCATCATCATCCGAGACCTCCATACCTTCTTCACCTATTGCCTCAGATACCAACATAGATTCAATTTGTTCATAACCACTAACCTGCAATTCCTCATCCCGAGGTAAAGACGAATCAAAGCTTCTCCCGTACCCGTCTCCACCTTTTCTCCATTAGGCTCAGTATTTTTTTATCTGATTCCACATCGATAGCTGCAATCGAGCTTGTGCTCTCAAACTGCTCAGTCCCCGCCAGTTCAACACCACTTATCCCTGTTTCCATAAGCTCACCTTCTTCTGGTACGCCTTCCAAAATTCTATGAACACCAACATCCAAGTCCTCATCATTCTCAAACCATAGATCACGCCTAACCTTCTTCGGAGACATCACCATCGATGGAGACCCAAGTGATCCCTCCTTGGTCCTTGATTTTACTCTCATCATAGTGTTCATCTCCTCCTCGGTTGTCAGATGGTCATTCCATTGTGCAAGACTGTTGTATCTTCCATTACGTGACGGAGCCCCGCCATGGTACTTTGGTTGTTTTCCTAGATAAAGACCATTGGTGGATTCTTTCATAGCCTTTTTTCCTCCATCAACATTCTGCTCGACAACACCCTTACCCTTACCACTTTTATAAATACCTTTATCCTCTTCCGTTCCATACCTATCATTTGTTATTGTTCCTCTATATCTCTCTTTCGGTTCCTCAAATTCCTCTAGAAAGTCCAATATCTCTATAACATAATCTCCAACTTGACCCTTACAATGCGCCAAGTCATGACACATGCTAAAACACACCTTATAAAATTCATGCAATTTTTCATACTTAAGGAGCACCAATGTCATCTCATGAGGATCAAATTCGATCTCCATTTTAAAGACCAGATGCGTTAAGCCATCCTTTACAATCCGGACTCGACCTTTATCCATATCAACAACCGCCATAACCCCAATAACTTTACCTATTGAAGTGAATGTTGGCTCCGCCCAATATTCAGTGGGAACCTCACCTACTCGAACCCAGAACTTGATTGTTGAAGGATAAGTCGGGTCAACTACTGGTGTCCATCTCACCATAGAAAGCATCCATTGATCAAATTGAAAAGGCTCCATCTTCATCACCTCCACAATATCCTCTTCTTTTTCAAAGTCAAACTGAAACTTTCCCATTCCTAGGTCAGCTCCCACCACTCTACCTTTTGTTTTCCAAAACTTTGGAAGCATATACAAAAGTGAATTCATCTCTTGTGCATTTGGATTCATGCACCTCCCCACTACCGTCTGAGCATACCCCGCAATCAATGAGGAATTGTCAAACCGAGGAATCTAGATCCTTATTATTGGAACGCCACAAGTTTTTGACACTGAACCTACACCCTTTCCCTTCCCCATCATAGAACCTTGAGACATCTTCTTTGTCAACCAGAAAAACCAACGAAACCAGTAAACCACCGATTCTTTACACTCAAAAACCCACCAGAGCCTCACCAACCACTCAACATCAAACAAGCAAGAGAGTGTGAAAAAACGAGAAGGGAGAAAAAAATGTTTATTCTGCGTTGGATGATAAAAACTCTTACGAGGTCCGATCCTTTTATACCCGATTACTTTCCTTCACACCCTTTGATCCATTAAAAATTGTATCTTAAATCATCTGTATCAATCACTCTAGATTCCAGAAAGAGTTCCAAATATATCACCCAAATAACTCTGATTAAGATCCTTTAATATACACAACCCATTTGTAAACTCACAGATTTCGGCCTTCATGTATAACCAATATTCACTAGCCATAAACGACATCGGCACCTTAAAAAAATTAATCTGAAAAATTCCCAGCCAGCCCCCATACCTCACACAAATCTTCCTTGATTTTAAATGCAAATCGGAAACTGTATCCTCCAAAACATTCCTTTTCGTATCACAAATCTGCTCTTGGGGGAATAGAATCAACCAGAACTGGATATGATTCGAGATCCACAGAATCCTCACAAACCAGGATTATAAACCTGAAAATAAAACCAAATGCAGCATATCCCTTCGAAACCGGAGACCAGCATCAATCCCCCGCCAAACTTTTTCTTTCCTTTCATGACCGATCCTCAAAATACAAATCGAGCAAAACACAATCTCGACCATACTACAGACCAAGATCCGTTGTCGTCATATCGTCCACTCTAAAAAAAATTTTGTTGCTTTCCCTGTATTTCTATATAGATATGTTAATCAATATATTTTAATTCATTCTTTAAAAAATAATTAATTTTTTGAGTTAAAGTTTACAAGCAAATCTTTTGTCCGAATTTAAATGTGGTTTCTTATCAAAATCACCAAAGTTTAGATTTGCTTAAAAATCTCCCAAAAAGATTCGTGGGGCAATTATTATAACAAGCTCCAAATCTTTTTCCTCTACTCCTTTATAAAAGATTCAGTGTGCTTCCTACTTTTTCATTTCAATCAATCTTTTTCCTATTTGTACTTCTTTTCACATTTTGAAGGATTTTCGTCTTGTGTTTAAGTGGGGTGTAATTTATGATAGAAGTGGGAATACTTGATGTGAGATTTAGACACTATCGGATTGATATTACATACTTTTTTTATTAACAAAGGTTCAGGACGTGATCATTGGTTTAGGCATAGTGATCATTGGTAAACCAGATGTCTTCGTCTTATCTGTATTTTACATATTTTATTATTGGTTTTGTGCCTTCCAATTTCGTTTCCTCCATAGAATAAAAATGACGTGCTATAGGAAATTGATTCATTGATAAATATCTAAAAATATACCCAAAAAAAAACTTTGTGGCCTTAAAGGTCTTACAATTTTACACTAAGTGAATTGAAGTGGACAGCATGCTTTTTCACTCTTACGTCCCCGTGTCGGAGTAACTTACCCAAATTGATGGGAACCTTTCTACAATCTCCCAAGCCTATATTTTCAACTCTGATTTATCTCCAATTTATTTATCACTTAATCCGACCACTCAGAACTTATCATGATTATTGTCTTTTTTGTATATGACATGAAGGCTTGATTACTACTTAAGTACTAGTGATGATAATCGCGAATTGCTTAAAGACAAATAAGTATGAATCAATATGATTGTTTTAATGATTCTGTTAAAAACGAACTAAACGATAATATACCTAATAATGTTTTTAAACTCAATAATCTTCGAACTTTGTCTTATGCATCTTCGGTTGGTAGTGCCTCCAATCAATAAATAAATTTAAATTCTTTTAATCTTATTTTTCTTTTTAGATTTTCTTCAATAAAATTCATTTCCGTTTGTCTTATATAGTTCCTCGTGCTGGAACTAAACTGGAAGGATCAACTTTTACGGAAACCTATTTTTGGATTCAGATTTTCTTAGTTTATCAAATATGTGTAAAATAAAAAAAAAATCAAATGAATCTAAGGATCGTCCCCAACATTATCTGTCGATGTATGGGCTTAGGAGACATGAATAATCAAAGGGCATTTTGGGAATCAAATTTTGGACTGTGCATTGGTGGCATAGGGCCAAAATTAAATTAATGTCGTATAGTATTTGATGAAATGGAGTTAATGCTTTGTGGAATAATAATAAAAACTTTAATATTAACTTGTATTGATAATTATCCAATTTTTAAGGTGATATTATTCTTTTCCCATTTCTTATTTTCTTTACATTTCATCTTATCACATAAACAAAATCATCTTCTCCATAAACAATATATATATATATAGAAGGAAAAAATAAACTTTTTCAGGTACTTATAAACGCAGTATCATATTCAATTTATTCTTAGGCAACTAGCCACCAAGATCGTAAAGCAAAGAAATGTTCGGTATAATTCCAAACTCCAACTTAAAAAAAGACAAAACAATTAAACCAATAAACAAGACAAACAACGAGGGACGACGAGACTTAATTTTTTTGTTTTAATGTCTCTCCATCTCTTAAATTTCATGTGTATTTTTCGATATATCGTGTCATTTTTATCAACTAAACAAGTAGCTATAGCTGTTTTTTTTTGTTTTCTAAAAAATATTAATTGATTATTTAAATTTTTCATGAATGATTATCATAAAAAAATACACACACCCATCTTTCAGTTTCAACCCAACTGTCATTTTCACATGTAAATCTGAACACAAATAATCGAATAATTTCCATACATTATTGTTTTATTATACCATCATTAAATACTGATATGTGATAGATGATATCTACATTTTAACAAAATATGCCATAGAAATTGATTTTTCCTTACATATGAAGAAGAGGGAAAAGAAAAATTGAATGGAAATACATGTTTCACCCAACCCCTTTATTAGACTCTTAAAGAGTCATTTTCTCAAAGGGAACAGAGAAGAAAGAGACTTCTCATTTCCCTCATCATACCTTTTGCCATCCCTATTTTTCTCTCTCTAATTCTCTTTACAACTGCTTTTCTCCTCTCATCAAGAACAAAAATTCATTTAGTTAAGAAGAAGAAAAAACCCTTTTTGAAATAAATAACATTATACATACCCTCTTTTCCCCAAAATTCATCAAGATTGTCTCAAAATCACTCACAATTATCTTTTTGTTATGGATCTTTTTCCTTCACAACCTGACTTGTACTTGAAAATCAGCAGAAGAAGAGAAGAAGAAAAAGAAAATCAAGAACAAGAAGTTGAAAGGAGATTAGGGTTTCGGAGTAAAGCCTCAGATTCAGACAGAAAGTCTTCTGGTAACCTCATCCACACTCTCCAATTCACTTCAAACAATGAACCCACCAAGATAAATAATCAAGAACACAACGAATCTCTCGATCCAGACTTGAGAACTATGTTGATGATGAGACCAATAAGAGGAATCCCACTTTACCAGAATCAAGTTCTTGACCACTACTACTACTCATCTACCTCTCCCACTCCTTTCTTCTTCAGTGAAGTCCACGGTCAACATGCTAGTCGACGCGTAATCACAAACCCTAATTGTAGTTTTAATCTTCACCACCGTAATCGGCGTCAATATCAGCCGCAGACGCCTAGATTCACGGCCAAACGTGGGGTAAGGGCTCCAAGGATGAGGTGGACGACGACCCTCCATGCCCATTTTGTACACGCTGTTCAATTATTGGGTGGTCATGAAAGTATTGTCCTTTTTCACTATTATACCCCTTTATAATTATTATATTTCTCTCTTTAAAAAAAAAAAACAAAAACAAAAACAAAATGAATAGACTTGAGAGATAATTCTATCTTATTGATATTGCGATTGTGGTTAATATATTTCAGGAGCAACCCCAAAATCAGTTCTTGAGCTGATGGATGTGCAAGATCTCACACTGGCTCATGTTAAATCCCATCTACAGGTAATCTCCTTATATAATGTATTGGTGATTATAGAATCTAATAGACCATTTTAAGTACATATATATATATATATATATATATAATCTCACAGGCATAAGAATTTTGTTGTGTTAAAGATATGAATATGCTTATGAACCGAATCCACTGCACATTTTAAAAAAAATGAAATGGCAGAATATTTTCTGATTAATTTGGACTTAGTTAAATTAATTAAGTATACATTTTGGTCGCCAACATATATCGAAAAATCATAAACCATGTGAAGAGAAAGAATCAAAAGCTAGATATAGCCAAAGAGTAAAAGAAAGTCCTTTCATAACTAGAGAGAGATACAGTAGAAAGTAAAAAGGTGAAGTACAAGAGAGGCATCATTCCTCAATGATGATATATGTAGATTAATATGTGCACACATATATGTATATGCATGATTCTTCAATGATAACATATATAAGTTACTTTTTTGTATAATTTGACTATTGGTAGAAGCTTAGAATAAGACACGTAGACCCATGCACACCTCCATCTCTGTGTATGGCTGCACATTTTCATGAATCGTAAATGCTTTCTGTTTTACTCTGCTCTCTTTTTTTTCTTACTTTATCCATCTATGTCTCTGTGTGCGTGCATATCCAATATATATATGCATATATATAGGTTATAGGTTATAGCTAGGTCTACACACACGTGAATAACACATCTAAACACACACACATTATTTATGTATATGTATTGATCGATATATATAACCTATTATTCTTATAACTAGCAATGATTTATTTAATTGTTTTTATTTGTAATCTAATGTATAATGTTTCAGATGTATCGGACTATCAAGTCTACTGAAAAACCTACAACCTCATCAGGTTATTTGATTGATTATATATTGATTTAGTTAAATTATCTGTGAAATACTATATGCCTGATAAATGTGTATGTATATAGGGCAGTCAGATACTTGTGAGAATGGATCACAAGTAAAAAGTGAGAGAGAAGCAAGAGATCTCCAAGGTCTATGGAATAACTCCTCAAGGTATGTTATGTTTTAATATTTACGTTAGTATATTTTAGTATTTAATTTGTTTTATTAATTTTATGGTGTTTAGTTGTCAGACGTATAGATATATATACTTATTAGGCAACTTTCTATAATTGCACCATATGATAAACGTCACACATTTGTATTATTTTGTAAGTTGAGTCTAAAATCATTTACATTATTCTTGTTCTTTTGTCCTTCGAAAATTCAATGTGATATAATTTGGATGTCTGTATAAACAGTGAAGCTCGGTTCCATTTAAAGGCAAAGGCATCATCAGGTGTAGACATTTCATCCAATGAGGTATCAGATTTCAAAAATTTAACCAAAAGGGCATTGGAAGAAAACAGGAACTGAAAAATTCGAGGGTTAAAAAAGAAGAAAAAGTTTTGATAAAGGATTATAATTTACTTTTTCTCTTCTATTTGGGTAAAAGTGTTTTTCTTCTTTTATTTTCGTCTCAAAAGCAGAGAAAATAAAGACTTTTTGTGTCTATCATACTTTATTTTCATAACCCAATTCAATACAGTAGATTTTTTATTTGTCTTAATTTCTTCAAAATATATAATTTAATTGGACATTTTCAATTAGAATCAAACGACAATATTCAGTCTATAAAACGTTATATGAGATTATCCAAATTAATATATATACTCTTCTAACATAAAATATTATCAGAATAAATGGAAGAATCTGGATGGAAGATGTCCAAGCAACGAACGATTGTCGTCGGATTCGTCAAGCCTCACAGGGACAAGACCAGAGACTGAAACTCCCAATCTGGATTTCACACTAGCTACACCTACACCGAATCTTCTACCTCCTTAAATTTCTATATATATATATATATATATCTATACTAAAAATTTGTCTGTTAAATATATATCAAACTTTAAAGTTATGCTTACGGTATGAAAAAAAAAATTGAAAACGGCGTTTATTTCTTCAAATATTTATTTGTCGTTTTGTCCGGTAAAATTGAGATGCTTTTTTTTTGTGGGGTCGTTAATTTGAGATGCTTATTTTTTTTGGGGTCATTAATTTGAGATACAGACTTCTTGTCGCGAATGGAATATATAGTAGTATATTTTATTTTTATTTTTGGTGCGAATGGAATTAAATTATTTGGTCATCGCGATGCAAATTCTTCGACTGATCCACGTGTCTAATTGGAATGCTTTATTACTGAACACATGGTTGTCTGACACGTGTCAGACCCTTTGACGTTGACCCGCCAAAGACTAATTTTTCTTTGCAAATATTCGATATTCGGTTAAGACAAAAGATGAGAATAAAATATAAAACGAAATGATTATTGTCCATCCACATTTCCAAATGTTAAGAAAACTAATCTCATACAAAGCTTCTTTTTATCGGTTAACATAACCAGTAGATACATGAATATATGATAATTAAGAAAATACGTAACAACAAATACTCTTAGTTGAATATTATTTTACTAAACTTTTCGATTAGTAGAATCAAAAATATTGGCCCAATAACACTTAAAGATAAAGGAGACACTCGTGTTGTTCTTGGAAGGTCTCGCGTTAAGAGGAAAATCATTTTAAAGAAGAAGATGTTGGAACTTGAATTTATCAATGATGAATTGGTCTAATGGTTAATTTATGAGTCCTGAAAATGTATAGACATAAGAGGTCACGGGTTCGATTCATTTTAGGAAATGTCTGTTTTAAAAGGAAAATCATTTTAAAGAAGTAGATGCTGGATAGGTAAATCAAGAACTCTACAACAAAACAACGCCTAATGCATTTTATATAACATACATTAGTGTAGATTTCAGGCTATGAAAATTGTTACATTACTTACTATAACTACATATTATTCCCAAAAAAAAGACAGAGAAAACTAAACTCAATTATATTACTCTGTTTATGGTACTCTTATACGTTAGATTTGTTGAAGTGATCACATCTGCGTCTCACTTCTCCATCTCCTTCGCCTTTAACACCGACCGTGCCTAGTTTCTCCATGGCACGTGCGAAATCCTCGAAGAAAGTTGTCTGATCATTCGCATATAATTCCACAAACGGTCTCGTGCTACTGTCTTTAAACAAGATATGGTCGGAAGCTAACACTCCAAGCCCTCGTTTCAAGTTCTTGAAATACATATTATCGAATTTTTCCGGCGTCACCGGATCGAGAAACGCTGCCTGTGTCTTATTGGTCTTGAAATCCTTGCATAGACTTTTAAGAATGCCTGCGAATCCCGCATCGAGTCCTGGATCAGTCTTCGGGAATATTCGGTTGCTAAAGTCTTTGCATTGTGAGATTCCGATCGTATGCGCGCCGCTTAACACAACCAGTTCCTTTAGGGTGAAACCATTCTTCTTGAATATCGAGAACATGTCTGTGACGGATTGGTCCGGTAAAGGTAAATTTCCTTTGACTTTATGGGCTTTCGACTCAAAACCATCTTTACGGCCTAATTTAACTTCATAGGAAGGCCCACCAACCATTGTGACAAGGTCACGTGTGGCCTGAGCCAGGATGTCTGCGCAAGACACCACACCGGGACAAGACAATTCGAGAGCGGTTTTAATGCGAGTCACAGTGTCGAACGCATTTGGTTGAAGTGACTCGTTGAGCTCATCGTCGCGTTCAGCTTTGTTGACAGAATTTGTAGCGATAAGGACAGAAGCATCACATCCTTCCATAAAACAATCATGGAAAAAGAGACGAAGCGTTCCAGAAGCTGTCGTCGGGTTCTGGCCTTGCTTTGTTGTTACGGTTTCACGTACGATTTTACTGAATTCGGGACATGTTTTTTGGTAGTAATCTTTCGTTAAATTCGGTGGTGGTGCCGAACTTATAAACGGGACAAAGACTAGGACGAGGAAGATAACGCAAATTATATACAAAGACATCGATTTACTAAAGAAATATTGTTTGTAAAATATGGAAATGGAGTTGAAATGTAGAAGAGATGTATGTATACGAGGTAGACTTCTTTATTGCACAACCATCGGTGAAAATAGAAACATGTACGTGTGGTTGGAGTTTGGCTTTTTTGTATATTCTTTCTATTTTTGTGATTGGTCTATATACTTACTTTTCTTTTATAGCTCCATTTTACCGCTAATTAGTTAAAGAAATCGATCGGCTTCTAGCTCAGTTAAACCACAAACATACATGGAATGCTAATGGGGGAAGTGTGAATGTGAAGTGGGAAAGCGTTGGATATGTCCAAACCCTTGGGATTATACGTTTGGATCAATTAATGGGTCGTATGATTTACTTCCGCTATAAGCTACAAACCCACATGAATGATACTGTATCATTGATATGTCACCACTTTCATCCGCTGATTAAACGAAAACTTTTTCCCCACTTTTCCATTATTAATTTACCATTTAAAAATTAAATCATGACAAGAAAAATGTTGGTAGTGGTGGTGGTGCTTACGATCGAGGATGATAAATATTAAGACGATGATGGGCTATGAAGGATGATCAATTGATTACTGATCTAGATTGGTAACATATATAGCCCATGAGGAAAATGACCCAAAGCACACACCTTACAATACATTCTGAAAAGAAGAAACAAAGAACCACTTAATTGGTTTGTTTTGTATTACTACTCATGTTTTCGAAAGAAAATTGGAATTATGATTAATTAACAAAAGCATTTACAAGAAAACATTATTGATGGTCAGAGATATGAAAAGTTATCAATTGATAGGCTTAACATACTACAAGTGAACTTTTATCTATCTAATCAAATGTTACTCTTGATTTGAAAAATAAACAAAACAAAATTGATTAAGACAAAGTTTGACTTCTGAGTTCTGACCAACAAAATCATGTACTTGCTTGACATGCCATCGCTCTTAAATATATTAAGTTGTTGCTTAGTGCTTACCTTGCCACCACATCCTTCTTAAGTCATCTTGTTGACATTTATTAGTATATAAATTCCTACCATTCTTTCTGACCAACGTATGCTAGAAACTTAAAGTACCAAATGATTGTTGTTAGATATCAATTTTCGCTAACGTGTTATTGTTTATAAAGTATAACCATGCGTATATATATTATGGTACGTATTCCTCTGAACATTTGATAAACTCAGATCAATGTTTGTGATTGCCGTATAAATTATGGCACAATGTGTGCTGATGACAACAAATATATCTACCTATGTCTATCGTTTTGAAGAAGACTTGATCGCATACAATATGCAACTTCAGACTATGACGCATATTATTAATGAGATACGTGAAGTGCACATAGGGATAATCTAATTTCTAATCCTTATTTGAAGAATAAATGACGTCCAATGCTTTTTGCATCTAGCCATCTACATGCATCTTAATCTATTCCTTCCAATTGACTCTTTCGTTTATTTGTTTTTTTGGAAAAATATATAATCATGTTTCAAGGTATAGTAGATAATTAGTAAAATATTGCATATTAAAAATTTTAATTTATTATATAAAATATGGTTTTTAAAGTTAGTAATTCACAATATTCTGGCACGTGTCATGTTTATCGATCAAAAACTTTAACCAATTAAATTTAAACATTATGATTACCTAAATCTGGAAAATTTCAAATCCACAAAATAAAAAACGTCACAAAAATGTAAAATGACTATTAAAAATAAATCATACAAAAATATAATTTTATAAGAAGAATATTATTTTTAAAATAAAAAATAATACTACTATAATTAAGGAAATTATATAATTCGATTAGAGGATATTAATTAAGAAAAATATACAGAAAATTCTTTTAAAATAAAAGTATTTTAAAAGAAGAAATAATACTATTATAATTAAGAAAATTGTACAATACATAAATGTTATGGACGAAATAATTTAAAATATTAATTTAAATCGTAATTATAAAATATGTTGGAAAATTATAAATGTACATAAATATAAAAATAGAATGTGATATCATATATCATTAAGTGGTAGATTTAAAGTTAAACTATTGAATATTATATATACTGGTCGATTAGAGAAAATTAATTCAGAAAATTATACATAAAATTCTTTTAAAATAATGTTATTTTAAAAGAATAAATAATAGCATTTAATTAAAGAAATTATACAATACATAAATATAATGCACGAAATAAATTTTATATATTAAAATATTGATCTAAATCGTAATTATAAAATATTTTGGAAAATTATAAATGTACATTAATATACAAATAGAAATGTGATAACATATATCATTGAGTGGTATACCTAAAGTTAAACTATTGAATATTTTATATACTGGCTATGTTATGAAAAATTTGATTTAGACATTATGCTAACATAAATTTAGAAACTTTTAAATCTAAAAAGTAAAAAAGATCATTAAAATGTAAAATGATTCCTAAAAGTAAATTATACAAAACAATATCTATAATATATTATGCACGAGATAAATGTTATAGTTTAAAATCTAATTTAAATCATATCTATAAAATATTTTTTGAAATTATGAATACATAAATATATAAGTAGAAATGTGATAATGTATATCCTTGAGTAGTATATTTATAGTTAAACTATTGAATATTTTATATGGTGGCTATATTGTAACAATGAAACTAGAGGTATTTAATCTTAAATAAATAAATTAATTAATAAAAATGTAAAAACAAGAATTTCCAAAAAAAAAATTAGTAATTTAAAATAAAAAGTTCGTAAGATTTTTGTAAGTTATGTTGTACATTTAATTATGTTTATAATTTTATTTTTAAAACTCTTCTAAAATATAAGCAAATGTGAATATTTACAAAAAAAAAGTTTCTAAATATATATCATATAATTAAGTACATAACAACGGTTTTATTCAAAAATATACTTTTTGATCTATAGTGAATATATTTTACCGGTCGTTTTAATTTATTTTTGAAATATTAAAATTTTAATTCCGCGTATACGCGGAACCTAATCTAGTATATCTATAAAAAGAAAATCAACTGAAAAGTAAAATAAAGATGGATAAAATAGTATTCGATACATAAAAGGAACATCATCACTATTATAACTTCCAAATAAACAAAGAGAGTACAAATTGCATTGATATTTTCCATATAATGTGTTCTTAATTTTCAAGTCTTATATACTTAGTAAAGATAATTTGTTTTTGACAATTAAGGTGTTTATTGTTTCCTAACGATAGTTGTAATAAAAATTATCATAACAAAAGAATGTGTAATTATATCAATTTGTGACAGCAAAAAGAACACCGAAGTATTTGGAGTAAATATATAAATAGAGAAGAGAAGAAGAGAAGATGATGCAAAAAAAAAAAAAGTTAGGTAACAATAAAGAGAATCATGCATATAATATGGAAAGCTTTGAAAGACCCACAAGTATGTACCCTTTCGTCCCTTCCCCTCTAAAACCTCATCTTCCCCATTTATTTCTCCCATTCTTTCTCCTTTTTTCTTCTTTTAAAATAGTTAAAAACAAATATATATATATTCATCAATCATTTCCCATACACACACAAACACAAGCATGAGTTGATGGTGAACGCATAAATAGATCTCTTCTCTAATAATTGATGGCGGTTCAAGCTCAGCATCCTTCAAGTTTCTTCTTCAACAACATGTAAAAATCTTCGTATAAATCATATGCATGTCTATATATGATATATGTATGAATACTTTTATTGAACAGTAACAGACAAGAAGCGAATGATTGTTCGTTGCAGCCTCAAGACACTCATTTCACTTACATGAAAGCTGGTCTCTTTTCATCGTTTTTAAAATTTTGTTCCTTTGAATCCGTTCAAATTCAATCATCACCGTGGAAATTAATCGTTTTCGAAACAGGGGTTGATTCAAGAAAGCGATCAAGAGAAGTTTATTCATCGGTGGCGGTGGCTCCGATGAACCCTCCACCGTCGCAAGTTATTGTTTTGAGTGAGTTGTTGCAGACGGCGCCTAATGTGGTTTCCACTGGTCTTCGATTATCTCATGAGCAGTCTCAGAATCATCAAGATCAGTTTTTTTCTTCTTTTTCTATGGTTCCCGGAGATTTCGCCGGAAATATTAAACGACAAAGACATGAATTAGACAGATTCATTCAGATTCAGGTGTCTTCTTTAATTCAATCTAAAATGTAGTTTAGTTTATGTTTTTCTTTGTTTCTCGTAAAGTTTCTAATTTTTTTTGTGTTGTTATTGGATTTTGCAGGGTGAGGAGCTGCGGCGTACGTTAGCGGAGAACAGAGATACGCGCTACGTAGAGCTATTGTGCGCCGCGGAGGAGTTAGCCGGACGGAAGATGAGAGAAAAAGAAGCGGAGTTAAAGAAAGCCACGCGCCGTCACGCTGAGCTAGAAGCGCGTGTAGCTCACCTCGCGGAAGAGGTGCGGACGTGGCAATTAAGAGCAGCGACGCGGGAAGCTGAGGTGTCCTCGTTACAGGCTCATCTCCAACAAGCCATAGCGAGCCGCCGAGATACGCCGGTGGAAAAGAGTACGATCGGAGGCGGCGAAGGTGACGCGGAGGAAACCGCCGAGGACGCGGAATCGGTGTACGTGGATCCGGAGCGGATCGAATTAATCGGACCTAGTAAAGTTCGATTGTTTGAGCCATAGTAAAGTTCATTGTTGCTATAATCGTTCCTCTAGTTGCAATTAGAGATGAATTTGTGAAAATTGGAAATTTGAAATAGTTAGGAAAAATGAAAATTTGGGGATATTGAAAGTTTGTGGTTGCATTAGATTCCATTGAGTCCTATGAACTTAATTGTAGAAGACTAGCAAGTTTGGAGATTGCTTGATCATATTTCATGGTTAAAAAGCTTGCAAATGGCGAATGAGAGGTTTGGTGATTAGATTGGGCTTACCATGGTGGTTTGGTTGTTTTAAGCTTGGAATTCTTGATCTTTACGAGTTATGAAGCTTATTGATATTATTGTGAGTTCTTGGATTCCATGAAAGCTATTCAAACCTATTTTATGTTCTGAGGACAACTCGCAACCCTGTGATCCTTGCTTCCGCACCTGAAGCATCCCAAACCACTTTGGTTGACCCTCTGAGCGCCTTCGAACTTGCGTTTTCGGCCCTAGAGGATCGATTTGTAGGATTTGCCGGCGGGAATCAGCGACGGTGATGGCGTTGCCGTGTCGACATTTGATACTTTGTAATGGTTGCGACGGCGGCGCAGTGCGAGTCTGTCCGATTTGCCTCGCCGTGAAAATTGACGGTGTCGAGGTTTTATATTCTTGATGGGTGATTTATTGATAGGCCCGTTAGGCCCATGGGTCCATCTACTAGCAACGAGCAACAGTACAGACAAAGGACGTTTTCTAAAGTGAAAAATAAATTAGTTGATGTATATAGGACATAGCCACATGTAGTGGTTTGTTTTGACATTTTCGCTTACTTTCTCTCTTTTGGTAATTCTTTGTTTTTTTCTTTTGTTTGGAAAAATAGTAGAATCATATCATATCATTTAAATTTAGAATAATATTTTCGATGTTTGAAGATACATATATATAAATAAACAAAACAAACTTCATTTGTACAGAGTTGTAAGGAAAGATATAAAAACATTAGAACTGTAGGAAACTGGTGGGCCGCAACTTCACGTAGTGGTATTTATCAATGGTCCAATACCAATCCTGAATGCTCACGCTGTTTCCAAGTATCCCCATTTACAAGCATGTATCATTATTAAACTAATAGCTTGAAAATATAAATAAATTCCACCGATTGAGAAATGGAGTTTTGAAAATGTTGCTTTATTTAGCTTAAAACTTGTGAGTATATATAACTACGACTGAGTCCGTCATTATATATGATGATGCGTCGGCCGGCAGAAAGTGATGGAAAGGCACGTAGGATCGGTCCGATCATCTTCATAATTAGTATATACTTTGCTTTTGGCGTTCATAATTATACAGATCGCCATTGCCATTATCATTCTTAAAATAAATATAAATATATATTCTTTCGGTTTTATAAAAAAACGTCATTTTGATTTTCGATTTCATAAAAAGCATCATCTTAATATATATGAAAATTATGTAACAATTTTTACTATATCCTTGGTAAATACATTAAATAATATTTTTTTAAACAAACATAAAGTTTTTAAAATGATATTCTTTATAAGACGGAGGGAGTAGTATCTTTTAAAAGAGTTAATCCTCCCATGAAATATAAGTTTGGTGAGACACATTTCCTAATGAGATGAATCAATAGACTTGTCATTCCAGTTCCACGTGACAATAATGCGATCCAACTATTCATGTGACTCCTTTGTCCCTTAATAAACGATATAATCAAGCATTTGGATCCACCTCCTTAATCACTCATCTACTTTTTCAATTATATGTGTATACATACCAAAGCAAATAGACAAGATCACTTGTATGAACACGTTCACTTTCATTGATAATCAATGTTGGGAATCATCACTCACGCATAATTTATCGATCGTATAATCAAAATTTATAGCTATTGCTATGTTATATTATTATTTTTACTTAGAAAAACTCTTATCAAAACCCCGACTAATATTCGAGGTATGTAAGAAACTGTATCTACTTATTATCATTTAAAACGTTTACAGTTTTGTAATTGAAAGACTCCCAACTCCTTACAGGTTTGTATAGCGAAGAGGCTAGCTCATCCCCGACTAGTTGGATTTATCCATACTCTAGCGTCAATATAAAATATCTTACCAACGATGAGTTGGTGTAATGGTTAAACTTTTAGTTATCGGAAACGTAAAAACACATGAGATCACGAGTTCGATCTACATTAAGAGGAATACTCTTCAAAAAAAGATTAAATTACATGGTTCGGACCTTGCCAAATGGAGATATTTGACATTATGTCCGGAACTTCCAAATCATTCAAAAAAAATATATAAAATATCTTGCAAATCAATTTTTATTTTTCTTGAATTTAATGTAGCTGTGGGTGGTGGGAAAGGTAACAAAGTTGACAGATATAAGTGACAAGTCTAGTGACCTAAAATGATTACAGTCAAATGGCTCAACCTGTACTATGATTTGATTGCTTGGGATTGATGATAGGCCGTATGTTTCCAAGCCCAGGCCCATCAAATGAAATATTCATACTCTACAAGTGGAGTGTAAATAATAAATATGGTAGTTCAAGTGTTATCATTCAGGATGAACAAAAAGAAGTAGACAATAGAATTAATATAAGCTAGTTTATATAAAAAGTTATGATTCGTAAACGACGAAATAAGTATCTTAGGCTGCCATCCTGGCTCCTACTGATACACAATTATTAGTACATAAATAATTAAGAAATGAATATTAGGTGTGGGAAAGTATA
Source organism: Crucihimalaya himalaica (assembly GCA_004349715.1). Taxonomy (NCBI): domain Eukaryota; kingdom Viridiplantae; phylum Streptophyta; class Magnoliopsida; order Brassicales; family Brassicaceae; genus Crucihimalaya; species Crucihimalaya himalaica. The sequence goes on from SMJT01000050.1 coordinate 72,399, forward strand.
AAGTAATGAGTAATTAGTGGAATTTGCTTTATGTTAATTAATCTAATTGTTTTATCAAAGTAAGTGGGAGAGAATCTAATACGAGAACCGATGTGTTTCGATATAGGAAACATATTGTTGCCTTGTGGCAGCTTCTAGATCTCTTATTGTAAACAATGAACCTAATGATCTGAGAAACTCCATCAAACTTGTAGAGCAAACCTGCTCTCGGGATTGTTTACTTAAAGTTAGGGTAATTAATATTATAATCAAGTTGTCGACAAAAAAACAGTAATAATACTAATACTGTAATCAAGTTGCTCGTTGTATGGACTTTTAGTATAGTATTATTTATGTTTCCAGTGTTTTATTAAATAATTAGTGGCCTGGTTCGCCACAAATGTTGTTCCCTTTTTGAACTCATCCCATGTGACAAACTCGACGACTAATACAGTATTCAATCATAATTATTGTTGTAGAACTGTCTGCAAATTATCGTACGGACACATGTATATTACTCGATTGGAGTTGTGAAATAGTAAGTATCGTTTTTTTTCTCCCCTAAGATCGTATGTATATTGCTGACTATTGAATTTAAAACCAAATAGGGCCATACAACTTTCAATAACAAATATAGTAACCGATCATATCATTAGGTTTATAAATTATTTACAATATCTCTCTTGATAAGGAAAAATTTAGTTGGATTTTGATAATTTCATAGAATTTTCATAAAAGGGGTTTGATAAGACTTCGACTCATAAATTACTTGACGTGATGTATTCTGTTGATATAAGACTTTGTATCATAAATATATTCAATTAAACCTGGTGTAGTATTATTATTAGACCGCCAGCTTATAATTTCGTAGAAAAATTCAAAACTGGATTGAAATGTATCGATTACATGTATAAAATATAATATACATATTTTAAAATAGATGTTACATAAATAAATTTCTCTTCATGTTGACAAGAACTAAAAAAAAAGGTACCGTGAAATGAGGGGGAGACTTGACTGAGCAGATTCGGTAAATGGACCCCAGAATAATCAGTTATCAATCGTACAATGGAGAAACAAGGATTTTGTGAAGATGTGAAAATTAATTAAATTAATGTAAACTGAATTTGGGTTGAGATAAATGTTTTTGGATAGTAAAGAGGAGTGTCTACGTTGGTGCAAATGCTTGCACAAAATAGTATATCTTTGTCATAAGGCTTGATTGGTGAAGGAACAAAACACATTCAAGCAACCTTTGGCGTTTCATAATGCAACCTTTCAGGTTTGCGTTTGCACATACAGTCCTAGTTTTGTTGGTGAGAGAAAACATGTTAAAGCTTGAGCTTTGGGTTTGGGTTTTCTTAGGTAGAACATAAAGTGACACAAAGTGAGTTCTTGAGAATAAATCACCTATGTTTCTTGTAATAATCTTCTTCTTCAGAGATAGTGAAGAAAGTGGATCGTAAGATCCTAACTGGACGTAGCGATTCGTGAACACCGTGAACCAAAAGAACAAATTTTTTGTGTATGCTTTCTTATTCTCTTTCTCTTTTCCTCTCAGGCTTTTTTCAACTTTGTATCAGTCTCTGTCAAACTAATTTACTGCAACAAAACTTTTTGTTGTGTTCTAAAGTGGTTCTTATCTTGCTTTGTCGAGGTTTATGCTAAAAAACACTAACGTCTTTGAATCTCTAAATCTTTAACAGATTCGTATACAAAACATTGTGAACCGTACATTTTAAAAACGAATGACGACATTAGATTAACCTGATAGTAGTCAAGTACTGGTCTTTGAAGGTGTATGCCAAGTATAAGAGCATATGTGTTCTTAGTGTGAATCTCTCTACAATAAATTACGCATTCGTAAAAAAAAATTTAATTTTTTAAAATAAAGTTGTAATTTACACCGAAAATATAAAATTTGGATACATAAACACTCTCGGAGGTCACTCTCTCTCTCGTTTGTTCGCCCTAGCCGCCTAAGAAAAAAAAAAAATTCCCGATGGCCGGTGATTGATGGCTTCCATAGCATCGTCGCCGTTTTCGAAAGACTCGTGAGTTTCGTCTGTGCTTCGCGTTTTCTAGTCGTATTAGAATTCTAGGTTCATTCAATTTGAGAGGTACCCTGGCTTCACAATAGGAGATCTCGCTAGTTGCAAGGTGGACGCTCGTTGTCCTTTGTGGTTGGCTTTGTTCACATCGGTGTAAGAATAAGTGTGAAAAGTTTCGTTTGTCATTTGAGCTTTCTAAAGATTCTGTCTTTTGTTTAGTCTTTTGCGTTTTTGTATTATGTCTCAACTGGTTTCCCTGTAATTTAGGGCGTCGTCTCCCTTATTTGGGCTTTAGTTTTCGGGGATATTTCGTTTTTCTGCCGAGTCTGTAATTCCAACTTTATATCTTTTTAATGAATAAACAGACGATAAAAAAAAAAAAAAAAACACTCTCGGTTTACTAGATTCCTAAATAGGGGAGGGGCAACATTTGAGTATATAAAGTTTGGATACATACATAAACAACGAATTAGTCATTTACAACTTATTGTTTACGTTTATAATTTCTTAATAGTTTTTTTTAAAAAAAAATATTTCTTAATAGTTAGCCGTTCAACCACTTATTTTGTACGAATATATAGTTCAACAATCAATGTAATATAGTCTCCTACCAAAAAAAATCAATGTAATATAGTCTGACTCCTTTAATAATCATAAAGAAAATTCAACATTTGTTTTAATTGCTAAGACGTATACACATACACATACCCTCTCAACTAATGGTAACTAAAAATATATTAATTTATCGAATATTATTTTTTTATCAACGATTAATCGTACACATGTAAGGTGTTTCGACTTTCGGGAATAAGAAGGCAAACAAACAACGGTGCAGTAGAGGCAATGGCAAGAGCACGTAAATAAGCAGCTTAAGAAAAGCGAAATGGGACCCCTCCAATCCTATGGGCTAGGAAAGATGGGCCCACAGGATTTATGCAGTTGAGAAATAATGACATTTTCTTTTCCTTTTTTTAAAAAAATGCAGAGAAAAGACAGGAGATAGCGAGAGAATCAGAGAATACAAATATTTCTAATAATTTAAAATGACGGAGAGTGACGTGGTTCCACAGATATTTAGACAGATTATTGAAAATGAAACAGTTTCTGACCAGAAAAAAATAAATATTCAGCACCAGAAATTGTATAATAATTCACAGGACACAACACGACTACTCAGAAGTAATATATTAGTATTATTCGCATTATGCAGGCGCCTAATAATACATAATCACATATACCATAGAAAACTATATTATACATACCGGACCATAAATCATATAAAACTGTAGAATTGTTTTATAGATACTGAACGATCAATAATTAAAGTATGGAGTGAAATTTCAAAATTGATATAAGAAAAAAAGAAAAAAAAAAGAAGAAGAAGAAGAAGAAGAAGACTTAAAAGGGACAGGTGGTGGGGAACTTCCGAGCCTTGCGCAAGTGTACGACGTTTACTTGGGTTTTAATAATTGCTTACACGCATCCTTTGAGCGCGTGTTTCACACTTCAAGGAGGCTCCTTTGTTAGTTATTGTTTCCAAGGAAGTCCAACAACAATAAATGTAATTACGAATTATTCAAAAGCAATCCATGATTTCATAAATGTCACTCCCATCAATTTCATAAGTGTTTTACATTTTTCTCACATTTTTTTTAATTATAACTAAGCTAATTATATACCCATATTTTTATCATTGATTATTAGTTGTTTCATTTATTATAACTCCAATAAATTAAGAAATGTCATGTAAATTTTGCTTAGAAAATGCATTGTGTGGAACATATTATTTTTTCTATAACATATAATATAATCGATTTTTCAATTTTGTGTGTGAAGGATGGTAAAATTAGTATGTTAAAAATCAAAGTTAAGCTTTTTATTAATACAAGCTAAAAAGTAATCTAAATTTTTAATATACATATAAACAATTTGAGTGCGGAGTCGTCACAAGGCTTTTCCAAAGCCTTCGCAAAAACGTCATTCATCACGAAAAAAAAAAAAAAAGAACTAACCTAAAAAAAGGGAGAAAACGACGTCGTATATGTTCTATTAATAAGTAATAATCAAAGTGTCGTCCTTGCCAATAAAGAGAAGACACAAGTGGTGGTGTTGTGTGAAGATTATTATTACGTAACGCGCAAATCCCACGCGCGCATGGTCCCCACCATCCAAAGACTTTCTTAACGTCCAAGTGCGGGTGGGACCCATGTTTTATAGAACCGTTTCGAAGATTTTCTTACAGGGGCTTTTAGTTTTACGTTTATGTCCCTCACTCTACCTTCAATAACAGTTTTGCCATTTCTTCTATATAAAATTTAATTGCAATTTTATAACATGGGTTCATGATTATAATAATATCGTCTAGGTTAATGATCTTACTTTTAAACACTAGTAGTATTATTTTGATTAGACAACAATTCATAGTGGTATTTTAGTTTTATCTCCATTTAAAATTGTAGCTTGTAGCCTTGAATAAACAGTATTGGACAAAGTAATTTTGACTGAAACTCTCTCAAATATGGTAACTTGTTTTAGAAAAGTATGGTCCTGTTTAATTTTGATTCTTTTAAAAAAACTAATGATTATTTTATTCGGGTTAAAATCTTATTAAATTATTATATTATTTACATTTGATGTTATTTTTAAAAAAATTTATAATAATAAAAAAGAAGTCTTCCACAATTTAGCTATTTGATTAAATTCATAAGAAAATGCTTATAAGATTGAGGAAGACTAAAAACGATAATTATATTAGTGCCTCAATTATTCAACATTATGTAATGGTTAGGTAGTTAATAATATTAAAGAAATACAACAAAGTAAAGAAAAGGAAAAAAGCGGTATTGCAAAAACAAGAAGCCAATAGATTCTCTTCTCTCTGTGTCTCTCTCGTGAGTTTTTGTTCCTCAAACTTGCTGCTTCTTCCTTACTTTCTCTCTCTTAACCAGAATCAAACCTGTCCTTATAAAAACCAAACTCCATCTTCTCTCGAATCTCCTCCACACCAAACCTCGCTCTCTCTCTCTCTCTCTCTCCCATCATAAAGAACAAGAACACAAAAGACAAAAACCAGAAAATGGAGGTTTCAACGAGAAAGCCTTATTTCATAGAAGAAGAAGAAGACGATGGTTTGGCTTCTCTAGAAGCTGGAGTTTCGAGTCCTTGTTATAACAACAACACTCTCAAGATGAATCATTACAACCATCCTCAGAGTTATTATTACCATCATCATCACTACTCTGTTTCATCTCCCAGATCTGGAAAATTCCACGATTTTAGATTCGACAATAGCTGTTATGGACAGCCACTTGCTCATTTCTTGGACTCTTGTTTCCTCTGCAAGAAACGTCTTGGTGATAACAGAGACATCTTCATGTACAGGTACATAAATCTTTCATTTCAGATATTTGATTCATCTGGTTAGAGTGAAAAATTGCAACAAAACCCACTTTCTAATTTTCTAGATCAGCTAATAAATTCGATTACTTTATGCTTAGGTTTTGGTCTTTTAGTCAACAATAGAAGAAACCCTAATTCTGATTTGCCTTGTGAGTTAAGAATCGTTGAAAGATCTATTATAGTTGTGTCTGATTTCAATTGTTTTATTTCACAGAGGAGATACACCGTTCTGTAGCGAAGAGTGTAGAGAAGAACAAATAGAAAGAGACGAAGCTAAAGAGAAGAAACAGAGTCTCTCTTCTTCCGTGAAAGCTATGAGAAGAAATGAAAAGCGAAGCTCTTCTTCTTCTCCTACTAGATCTCGTGACTATGCTTTCCACACTGGAACCGTTGCTGCTGCATAAAGTTAAAAAAGGAAAAAAAAAAAAGTAACAAAAAAAGAGTTCGAGAATCCATTAGCGCTCATTGCTGTAAAAGCTGGTTAATGGTTTTATGGGTTTTTCTTCATCTAAAGAAAAATCTTAGTTTGAATTTGAAAACTCAGAAAAAAAAAAGGTTAGGGGAAAAATAAAAAGTAAAGAAACCTCTCTTTTTCAAGGGTTTGTCCTTTTCTTTGTTTATTTTTTTCTTTGTTTATTTTTTTTCTCTTAAGAAGAAAAAAAACATGCAATTTTGGGAGTAAAAGAAAGTTATGGCCAAAACGCCTATGTGATTTTGGCAAGTCTTGATGTCAAATATATATGTAATCATCCGACTGGCTGTTCTCTTGTTTTGGAATGATTGGTTTGTAATGAAAAATAACACAAAATTGAATATATATATATATATATATATAATGATAATATTAATGTTTCGTTAGTTATTTATAAATTATGGTTATAACATTTATGATGCGAAATAAATTTGGTGTAAGTAATGGTATCAATTCTTATTGGAGTACTTTTGATGTCATGGCTCATAAGCATTATATAATGGGGAATTAAAAGACAAATCTTTTCCTGCGCATGTTATGTGAGATCACTTGTGCAGTACAAGTCTGTTTAAATCATTTAAATTATAAAGAGTACTAGAGTAGTACAACTTTCTTTTTCCATAAACTCTGTTAAAAAAATAAAGACGATTAATAGATGCTTGAACTTTTGCTATTATACAAATCTAACGGTATTTCTGACCACACAATAAATTCTACAACAAACTTTATTTTAAAAGAAAATCTACTCTAACTTCACTATGTTTTTAACACAAAAATAGTGTAAACTTATTTTTTACTCAAATATAGAGTAATTATTTTCCACTCTATTTTAGAGTTGAACTTTTTTATTTATAAACTAGTCTCTATAATTTTAAATTAATTTATTTTAAGAGCTATAATAATTTATTTAACAAACAAAATTATAGAATCTTATACAATGACATAAAACCATAAACTGATAATAAATAATAATAAAAAAATATTAAAAACTGAAATTAAAATACACAATATAAATTTAAAACAACAACAAACTGATTTAATGAGTTAATAATCCAGTAAATCGCTTATGGATCCACCCAAATTATTAAAATACTGTCCAAATAAATCAGGTTGAGGTGGTTCTTGTCGATATTGTTGTTGTTCGGCCATTTTTCAACAAATCTTTGTTTATATGCACGAAGATTTGGATCCGGTATCGAGTTCAAGTTTTGGAACAAAAATTTGTTTTCTTCTTTAATTGTTCCAAAAGTAACTTATTTCATTTTTCTCCAAAAATAGCTTATTTTTGTTTTGTTATTTTTATGGTTAATTTTAAATATTTTCATAATTTTAGAAGTTTTGAAAAAAAAATTAATAGGTTAATTTTTAAGATTTAAGTTTTATAAATAAAGTGTATTATTTAGCAATTAGTAACAAAATAAAAAATATAAATATACTTGAAATATTCTTTTTAGAGTGGAAAATAGAGTAATACATCAGAAAAAAATTCAACTCTATTTTAGAATTATTCTATTTTATAGTAAAAAATAGTGCAATACATTGGAATGTTCTAACCTTCATCTCTTCCTTAGTTGTAAATTACAACTTGTAATCACAATTTTGTTTTCAGAATCGTATTTTATGGGTTAGCCATTCCCTAAGTACAAGACCAAAAAGTCTCTTGGTTAATGGGCTTAATATTATTACTTGGAATTTTTTCACTTATCCCACATAAAACGGCATCGTTCGGTTACATAAATAATCCTCTTCTAGGCTCTAACACTAACCTCTCTCGAGGATTTTCCAACAGAACTTGATTCCTCAATGATCTTCCCAAGACTCTCGACGACAGAGGCCATGGTGGGTCTCTCTTTATCGTTCTTTTTCAGACAATGATCAGCCAATTTAGCCACTCTCCTGACCATCTTAATTGGATACTTGTTGCATAGCTTCGAGTCAATGATCATTTTGAAGCTTTTGCTATCAACAGGATACTGTTTGACCCATTCTAGAAGCTTCTGCTCAGCCAAAGGTTTCATTCGTTCGATTGTTCGACGACCAGTGATGATTTCATACAGAACAACCCCAAAGCTATAGACATCGCAATGTGGCTTAAGATGACCTGTTTCTACATACTCAGGAGCTGCATAGCCGTTTGTTCCAACTCTCTTTTAGGAGAATCATGAAAGAAGAAGTTGTTACTTGTGGACGAAGAAACTAATGATCTATAGAATTCGTGAGTGAGAACTGGAAAATGTTACTTACCGCGGTTGTAACATGAGTATTATCTCCTTCGGGACCTTCTCTAGCGAGACCAAAATCCGATAATTTCGGATGAAAGTCATCGTTTAAAAGCACATTCGATGATTTGAAGTCTCTATATATTACCTGCCCAAAAAACAGAGACATGTATCTAGTTAAACTAGACAATGACTTTAGTTAGACTAGACATGTATACATATTTTGGTGCGGGCCTAACTACGCATAAACAATCAATGGGTTTAGGATTCAAAGTCACCTGGATTTCGTGCAAATAAGCCAATCCTTGAGCTGCACCAAGCATGATCTCGAGCCTTTGTTTCCACGACAACGTTAAGGTTCTTCGAGTAAAGAGATGATCCTCTAAGCTGCGATTAGACATCAACTCGTAAACCAAAAGCCTCTCTCTGTCCTCTGCACAATACCCTAAGAGCCTCACTACGTTTGGGTGATTCACTACGCCCAACAACTGAACCTCTGCTAGCCATTGCTTATGACCCTTTCATTATAAAAACAGAGGATCAATAATAGTACTATATAAGATCTAACCTTTTACACGTTACGTAAGAAACAAACAAATCTCTGAAAACTGTAGCTTCTTGGTTAAGATTTGAATCTTTGTCATAGTTGTGCTTAAATTATAAGAACTGACTAAAACTTGTTCTTGGCTAAAGTTCTAATCTTTTTGCAAAAAAAAAAAAAACCTTTTCTACATTACACAATGGGTAAAACTTATTTCTTGAATAAAGTTCGAATATTTTCATTAATTCAATAACATCACATGATTGTCATAATCTTGATTGATTGATAGTAAAAATGTGTGGAACTTGTTCTTGGTCAAATTTCTAATCATTTTGCAATTCTATCACATATTTTTGCATACCTGTAGACTTTGTCGATTGAGTTTCTTAACGGCGACGGCAAGTGGAACTGAATGAGACTCTGCTCCAGTGGGATTGTGAATGGTGGCTTTATAAACACTACCAAAACCACCTTCTCCGATCTTTAGCGTTCTGCTAAACCCACACGTGGCGTCACTTAGTTCCTTGTAAGAGAAAACCCTCAGATTTTGATTTTGATGTTGTTCTCTCTGCGTGTATAAGTCTTTTATACTCGTTGGAGATGACAGAGATCTTGGTGTTGGGAGATTGAACGACGATCTTCTCGTAGTTAATTCTGGAGCTGATTTTTGTAATCTTGTGTTTTTGTTCTCCTTCTCAAGATTTCTTCTAGATTTAGGGTTCTTCGACTTGAACAAGAACATACAATTCATGTCTTCTCTTTTTCTTTTTTTTTTTCTTATCTGCTTTTTGTTCTTTGGTTAGTTTGAGGATTTGGGTGTATCTTAATTTTATCAACCTAAAACCTCTCTTATACACAAAACAGGCACATGAATATCTACGTAAAATTAAGAAAAGTCAGATGCAATGAATGAAAGAGTATAAGACTATTATTTTTTTGTTTGTTTGTTTGCAGAAAAAGGGAAGGTTTGTTTTCTTGGTAAGAGAGTAGATTGTATGAAGAAACCCTAAAATGGGTTTTTGGATCAGAGGAGTCACAATCAGTGGAAGATTAGATGGGTATGAACACAAAAAAGAGATGAAAGAAAGAGGTAAGTAAAAGATCTGTGGATACACAAGTATATTTTTTTTTGCTTATAAAGAGTTTTGATCGAGAAGAAGAAAACTAGAGGGAACGTCTAACTATGGAAAACAGACGTAGACACAAAGTAAACAGACCAGAGTTATTTCATATTTGACTTAATTGAGACAAAGACCAAAAACCAAACCCACTTTGTCTATATACTACATTCATTGCTTTACCATAAGTAAGTTAATATATGCGAGTATTATCACTACTATGACCCAAATCCAATAAATACATAAGACTAGGGTATTGACTTGGCTAGTATCACACGCTTATATATATATATATATGGTTCGTTTTTCTTTTTTTGTGTGTGGAGTAAAGCAAAGGATTCTAGGGAATGTAATTATAATTACGTATAATTCGAATTCAAATACTAATAAGATAAGTAGATGAACAAGGTAACAGAACGCTCATGAAACTAGAAGCGGCGATACTAGTCAAGTCAATACCCTAGTCTTATGTATTTATTGGATTTGGGTCATAGTATTGATAATACTCAAATAGTTTTTGAAATGCAAGTCAATGACTCTCAGTATTTAAAACCACGATGATATCATCTTGAAATTTGGACCTCGTAACTTCGAATTTAGTAGGTACATATTATAATGTTAGATATTGATTCTTTTGTAACTTTTTTGCATTATTTTTATATCACTCATATAAAACACCGACTCCTTTCTCTTTTCTTTTAACTGCTTTTTTGATTTATAGAATTAGTTATTTTATGGGCATAAAAAATAAAGAGGGACAAATTCCATTAAAGTTTGACTGAAAAGAAATGCTCTTTTTTTGGTCATTTGGGAAAATGATGAAGTAAAAGGCAAAACCGCGTCTCCGCTTCCGTTCATTAGTTTTCATCCTCACCTTCCGACAAAATACCTCAACCTAACTCACTCCATCAACTTTGAAATTAATCCCATAACATTATATGGTTTATTTCTCATTTCATATCGTTATTTTAGTTTAATTAACTAAACTTTTCTGTAAAAAATAAATTTAAGGCTAAACCATATTTTTGGGCTTGATAAATGTACCTTTATTTACGCATAAATATGCTCTTTTTTAATCGAATAACGTACTCTCAGATCAAATACCAATTTTAGATTGTGCTAGTTTCTGTAAACTCCACTAAATCATGTGAAGGTTATTTTACATGATTAAAACGAGAGGAACATATTATTCACGAATACTCTTTACTTAAACCACTTATTTTCATAGAACCGAATCTTGGTTTAATGCCAAAACATCTCTACGAGACACACACGGGACTAAGAAAACATTTTTTTCCTTTTGAGTTCAATGGTTATGACTAGATTTTGATAGGAGTTAAAGACTTTTGGTTTCCCACTAATTTTAAATTTCCAAACCTTGTAGACTTTTCCATTTTATTGAATTATTCTCCACTTGTTAAGCTTATGAAATACCTTAATATGACTGTTGGTATGTTGCGTCACCACATACGTCAACCTGTATGTCGTCATCATCAATGTTTAGATTAAGAAAGAAATAGTTGAAGAAAGAAAAGACTCAAAAAGAGAAATGGATGTGTTTATTTCCTGCTTTTACATTAAACAAACATCTGATGTGTTGATCTTCATAATCAATCATATGCAAAAGCATTCATATATATGAAAAAACAAAACATGCTATGCGTAATCGCTCTCCAGCAATCAAGACGAAATCTAAACTGATGTGTTACTTCCATTATATATATAGGTAGATATGTCTCAAGCTCTTTGTTCATATGCGTTTTCATCTACTCGAACTCCTGGACCATACACTAGTCGGCATCGGTCACTAAATGCTCCCACAAGTCTTGTTGCTACCTCCTTTAAGAACATCGAAGCTACCTGAAATAAACGAAAAACACTTTCAAACCTACTTGCAAGGTTTTATATTAACCAATTCACCTTGAGTAACAAAGACATTATTAATTCCTTGTACATTTCTTTGATTCTTATCAACAAATTTCCAACTTTCAATCTTTTCTGGAAGAAAGAAACCATAGTTTTCTTGTACATTTCTTCGATTATTAACCAATTCTCAAGGAACAAAGGACTCACACTTTCCTAAAAGCTTTCTTCGGCTACTAACAATTTCCAAGTTTCAATTTTTAGAGGAAGAAAAGAATCATTATTTTTTTGTAGATTTCTTAGATTATTAACAATTCCCAAGCACTATTACTAACAATTGGACACTTACAAGTTCAGAGGTTTTGTCAAGTAGTTTTTTTACCTGGCGATAGAGAGGCGAGTTGAATTTGAAATCCACATGGAAATGAAGGTCGCAGGTTCCTGGAATGGGTCCTGGCTTAAATTGCCAGAGGTTTATCAAATGGTCAAATAGGCCGGTGTCCCTCGCAGTTGTCTGAAAAGCATGGATTCATATAATGTTGTAAAATCCATCAGTTACTCAAATCCAACAAACAGAAAGCGGAAAACAAAAGCAAAAACAAGTCCTTCCTTACCTTTATCCATTTCGGCCTTTCGGATTCGACATGGGAAATGTAACTCTCAACAAGAAACTTAAAACCAATCTCCAATTCTGCATCAAATGATCCATCTGGATATTCTTTAAGAATCTCAGAGCGTTGACACCAAGGAACAAACCCGTGGTACAAGTCTACAGCTGCAACTACGTTAAACAATTGCTCTGGAGAATACCTGTAATAAAAGAAACACACATGACTACATGAGTAATTCAAGCTTCGTTGTTAAGAATATGAACTTCAAATCAGTAATGTATTGCCAACGTGAGATTCTAAATGTAGCAAACAAACTATAAGGATAAGGATTCCTCAGATTCATAAAACCATGTTGCCACAACATAATCACTAGAAAATTCACAGGGAACACAGAAGTTCTGTCTAAACCAACCGAAAATCATCTTTTTGGAAACCTAGTTAATATTATATCGGTTCGAAACAAGACAAACACAAAGGCAAATCCCATTTCTGCAACATTTAAAAGCCTCAGATGCTTGTTAGATCATTGAACCCTTCTTTCACTGTTTGATCCACAAAAAACGGGATAAAAGGCCAAAATTCAGAAGAATAAACCATTAAAACATATAATCAAAGGGCTAAAAAACATCAGATTAAAGCATTGAAACAGTTCTCAAAGTTGTGCCATTTCATATCTAAGAAGCTATTGTAAGAACGAAACATGTATGGAGAAGATAATGGATAACAGATGATGAAATCAAGTAGAAAAATCAGAAATGGGATCGAAGATTAAATGGTTACCCCAAGACACGTCGCTCTTCGTAAATCTTAGATAACTCACCACCACCTTCTTCCCCATCTCCACAACCCAGAAAATGCCGTCTCTGAATTAATAAACTTGCAGTGTCAAAAGAGACTCTACCATCATCATTGGACATCAACCCATAAGAAGAGCATCTATCAACGCCAGAAAGAGAACCAAATCTCCTAATTTGATCAGATACAAAACTCCGCCGAGGGATCCTGATCGCGTTTCGACATGAAATTAAGGAAAATATTGCTCTGGAGCCAGACATAAACGGTGGCATTATTACAAAGCACGATTCAACAACGCCCAAATTTGGTAGAGATCCAAAACAAACAGAGAAGTTATCTCCGCGATTTAGGGTTGTCAACTGGAAACAGAGGGACGACGAAAGACCAAAACTTTCGATTGGATACAAATTCGATTAGACGAAGAAAACAATCACAAGGCCCTCTTCTTCACAAAGCAAGAGAGAGAGAGGTCTCTACGTAATCTATAGAGCTAAATGCTCGCAGGAACACACACGCACATTACACACCAAATTAAAATATGAGAAAGCTTTTTTTTTTTTTTTTTTTTTTTGTCAACCATGAGAAAGCATTTCTTGGTCACTGGTCAGACAAAGCCACAGGTGAAGGCCTCAATTTTCTATTTTAAATACTCGAAATTAGGTGGATCCATTGGGCTTTATGGATCCATTGGGCCCATTTTAAACATCAAAGCCCTACTAAGAGACACAAGTCTGGCACTGGTACAAGCAATTTGGGATAATTGAGTTACTAATTGGACAGTTGGAAAAAGAAAACAAAACGAACAATAAGGTAAGTATTACAATTATAATATGGGATCTTACTTCACCAGTCCATGCTGCTAATGTTTATCTAAACCTAAGGACACAATACAAAACACAGAGAGAGAGAGAGAAGAGAGGAGAGAGAAGAGAGAGAGAGCTAGTTGCAACTTCTGTGATACAAATAGCGCTTTTTTTTGTTTTGTTTACACACATTTCTTGTTTCTCAACACCCAAGGTTATATCTTCTTTCTTGTTTCCTTCACGGCTTGTGTAATTTGAACCCAAACACTCTTGGAGTGTAGCTTTGTGATGCCTTTTGTGGCTTTAGATGTCCGTACGTCATCAAGAACAGATGTGGAAACGTTGTCCCAAAGTATGCTCCATCTATGTCTGTTTTTCGTGTGTTAAAGAACAGCAAACCAAAGATAGCAGCAACACAACATCATATAGGAATATCTAATGAGAAACAAAGCAAAACTAAGTGTATAGAGCTGTATAGAACTGCTTTATGCATGCAAATATAAGTGAGGACTGAGAATAGAAAACAAGGATACTTCCTTGGTATTTTGATCGTGGGTAATAGATGTCTTCACATTTGGGGCAATATATCTTTACGGTGCTTGCTCGAGGGATATCGGATTGACCAACTGGTAAACAAGGTTGGCCACAACAATAAACTCTTGGGCATCTTCCAAAGTCATAGTTTTTGTATTTGTCTAACTGCAAAATCATGGTAAAGAAAACAATGATCTGGTGTATGTTCTATAGGATTTGTTAAGTATGCAACTTGAATAAAAACTAAAAAGTTTTCCTTACCATAGAAGCCAGCCCTTTGCTTGTCAATATGTAGCGAGCATGAATCATTCCATATAGCATCTCTGCTGCTGACTCGATCAATTCATTCTGTTCCTCTGTAAACATCTCACCTGTTAACCCGTCAATCCAAATCAAACATTGAAGACACAAAAACCGAAAGGCAAACCAGTTTTCTGCTATACTATTAACCCTTACTACCATGAAAAGCACGCAATTACATACTAATTTTCACGGGATAAGACTTACCATGCGAAGACTCTATATCCAAAATCAAATCAAGGGCATAGTCGTAGTAAGGAACTTGATGGCTGAGTCCACACAAGTTAAAGTCATCCTGGATGTAATCATCATCAACTTCACAGAAGAACTCGTTCCCGCGTAGGTTGCAGAACCAGGATATCCATGAGGTGTCTTCTCCATCAGAACCACTGACCTCTGATTCTTCGCTGTCTGTGTCTGATATATCCACAGCTGTAGTAACCACAAGATATGCCCACAAAACATTTCATCAGCATTTTTCTTTTAAGCAAGTAAGAATGATTTGCTAATACCAGCAAAATGAACACATAGAAACAAAAGCTAGATTGTGTCTAAGATCAAGCTTCTAGCTTGATGCGTTTGTAATTGCTCGATCAAAAATAAATAACATTATTGCTAGAGAAAGTTAAAAAAGGTTCGTAAATTTTTCAACAATTAGGTCAAGATGAGTAACAAAAAGAGGTTCAAAATAAGAAATTTCTAATCAATTTTAAGACAGTTGAATCCCAAATCGACAGATATGGGGGCAAACCTCTAATTACGAACTCGAATCGAACAATCGGTGATTACGATTACATAAAGATATAGCGATAAAGGGCAAAATCGAATCTCACCATCGGAAATGTTAGTCTTGGATAGAGAACCAGAACGTGAATCCCTATCATGCAATTGCTGCTTCCCCATCATGACGGAGGTTGCTGTTACCTTGCCTTTTCCATTGACGGGTTGAGACATCGAATGCGAAGGCCGATTATCGTGAATCTCGTTTATTCGTTTCCGATCGACCACCTCCGACTTCGATCCAACCATACCCCTCTCCCTATACATGATCTAATCTCTCCAAAATTCGGAGTCTCTCGTCACCGGAAATCCACGCCGGTGAAGCCAAAAATGAAAAGGTGTACCTGGAGAGAGATGTTGAGCTCTAGGGTTTTGAAATGGAGCTTCTCGTCTCGCGTATTTGAAATGGAGCCCCTCGTCTCGCGTATACGGTGTATCTAATCTGACAACTAGTCTCTTGGTGGTACATAGACAATTTTTTTTTTTGTTCTTGCTCGGATTTTTTTTTTAAGATAAGAGAAGAATAAAAGAACAGGAAAGGGCAAAACGGGAAAGGAATGAAACAAATTGGGTTCTCCGGTGATTCGTCAACCAACGATAGAGAGAGAGAGAGAGACACGTGACTCTCACGTGGTAAGCTATAAGGTTTGGACCTACTTAAACTGGCCCGGCCCAGGTTCGATTGGCATTTGGGCTTTCACATAGATTGAACAGCGTCAAAGTAGAAGTAAAATATTCGAAGCGCAAATTTTACAATGTTTTGGTTAATTTAATGTTACAAAAGAAATCCAAAATCAAAACCTTTATTTTAAAATTTGATTTTGGCCCCTAAGTACTAAGACTCCATTGAAGAAGCACAAAGTTACTGAGGTGGTTGTGGTGATGCAGGATGTTGTAGAAGGTGAACATGATTTGTGATGGCGTCAGGACAAGACTGAGCTTGAAGAAGCTCTAGCCTCATGAAAGGGTGCACGAACTGAAGTATGTAATCTTCGTCTGCAAACACACATTTGTTGGAAAATATAAATTTAAAATATCATCTTCCATTGTTCAATGTCGACGCAACAAAAAAATTAGCTTACTTTCTTTAACAGTGCCGTATAGCCAGCAAAGCACTTCATCGGCAAATGCCAAGCACACTCCTCCCTAATTTCCCAAAACTCATTGTGTTTAATCTTAACAAAATTTTTGATTTTACATAATTATCATTCATGTCTGTAATGAGAACTGATAACACTTACCTGCCAAAAGTTTTTCAACCTGGCTCTATGCGCAATTTCCTTCGTTCTTAGTCTCTCTGTGCGTACTAGTCTTCCCCCATCGTCTCTACACCAAGTTAAAAAGGGAAATGGAAATGTTACTTGAATTGTATTGCTTGAATCACTAAAGGTTAAGACTTTTTGAGTTTATCCTTAGAATGGTTGGCAATTCACCTAAATCCAACGACAATGTATGGAACTCCTGCTACGAATGATTGTATCTGTAGCACGTTAAACCATTTAAGACTGAACAAGAACGGAGAAACAAAGAAGATACGTGCAACCCGTGATACATCATATACTTACCCAGAACTTAAGCAGTTTCTCTCTTTCAAATGTGTCTATGGTACGATCATCCAACTGGACAGTAAACGGTAGGGACATTACTGGCCAATGTGTACGTGTGCGAAATATTAAAGAGAAGCTGAAATTACAAACGAGCTTTTAGGAAAACTATAGCAAGAAGAGACATACCTCACGAGATGTTTTCAACTCTATGTAAATCCTTCTTCCCTCGTCAGTTTCATCACAGCAGTCCATTTCAGCACCCATCAGAACTCGGTGAGCTCCTAGTTTAGTCTTGACAACAGAACAAAATTCAACATTTGCATCCACATGATGTATTTCTTCTCCATAAGCTCTTCCTGGATCTTCCGTTGCAAGGCTTTCGAAACAATAACCCCAATAACATCTGATGGAAATATAACATCAAGTTTATTAGTACAAAATATGCAGTGCAGTGTTATAAACTCTTATGACCATTTTTTTCAAAGCATTGCTTCCTATTTTCTAATTTTGTCTTCTACCCAGACATTCTTTAGCACCATTTATAATAAAACTAGTAGAATCACTCTTTTCCCCCAATACAATTAAAATAAAAATTACCTGCGGCGATCTAAGTCACTCTGCGGCCTTTCAGGCAGTTTATGCACATCCAGATATATGGTTCCATTTCTCTTATGCACGCCCATTTCCCACGGTTCACGGCGATTGTAAGCAGCGCCCAATATCTTAAAGAATGAAACAACGCGCACCGAGTGATTCATTTGATATCATATAGGTCAAATAACTGTTGGGGGATCTCACTTACCTTGTTCAGATTATTACGAAATGTCTGTCCAAAAAAACAAAAGTAAAAGACAATGTTAAGTTAAACCTCTTCAAAGTAATGATTTGACAGTGAAATGGACTGACATACACCAGCACTTTATACCACGAAATGAATGTTCTCCAGCGAAATGTTTTTTGCTCTAATACTGCCAAGAAGGTCACCAAAGCCCTCAGAGCCTAGGTCTGCCTCAAAAGAACGATTAATCAGCTGAATATATCACACTATTCATTTTACACTTGCTATACTTCACTTACGGTACATTGATGCCACTAATTTATTACCTTTTTTCTCAATAAAAGTATCATAACCTTGATTTAAATCCGCTCCAATCTCTTCAGCAACATGACGTTTGAAAAGTCTCTGGGAGACAAGAACAAAGTGGATACATATAAGCTGTGGGATATTTGGTATGTTTACATGTCTGCAAATATATACGTATGCCTAAAAAAATATATGTACATACTCCAACAATTAAATTGTTCAAAGTGATGACAAAAAGAAAGAGAGAATCTAAAGGAACAATAATACCAAAAGCTCTCACCAATCCTCGCTCATCGTAGAATACTTCTCCACCTTCTACTCGACTGTAGCTAGTAAGCTCACATGGCTGTAACATCAAATTTTGAAACGTGTTACCATATCCATAAATATAGACATAGATTAAACAGGAAATAACGTCTAACTCTGCCTTAAATCATTTAGAATTAAAACAGTGTTCGTTGATATATATTACCTCCTGAAAGTTGGTTTTTTTTCTAGCCAATGTTTCCTTGCTTTTCGAAAGCTTAAGCTCAGAAACAAAACGTTCATCACGCTGATAATTCTGGTATCTCCCGCCAAAACCACCACGATTACCACGTCCAGGGTAAGGCCCAGGCCGAGGAAGAAGCCCAGGTCCTCCTCTCCCATTTGGCCAACGACCACGTCCCATTCCTCCTCTCCCACCATGGTTATCATTGCTCCATCCCGCAGGCAAAACTGTCATATTTCATATCAGCAAAAACTTAGTAGCCATAGAAAACCCAGAAGCCAAAAAAAAATTCAGTCCCAGAAATATTACACGAGATAATAGTAAGACAAAAAGGTTCAACCCTGACATTATAGTGATCATGAAAAACCACATCAATCACAATTAAGAGGAAACAAAAGCTACAAAAACCAATCTTATACATATGCATAGAGATGAATTTGTTCTGAGTCCCAAGAGTTTTAAAAAATGCAGTATCAAGCTAACTTTCTAAGCCTTTTTGTTCCGTAATATTGAATTTTTAGGACTTGTTAGATACATAAACCCAAATTTTATAGATTTTTGTATCATAAAATAATGAAATCTCAAAAAAAATCGAACTTACCAGGAATTGAGTAAGTACTGATTGCAGGTGTCTCAGTATACTCTTCATTATCAGAACCAAAAAGATCTTTCTCATCTTCTTCTTCTTCCTCTTCTTCTTCATAAGGATAAATTCCACTTTCTCCATTATCATTGCTCCTATAACTCTCTACTCTATCATCTCCATGCTCC
Source organism: Crucihimalaya himalaica (assembly GCA_004349715.1). Taxonomy (NCBI): domain Eukaryota; kingdom Viridiplantae; phylum Streptophyta; class Magnoliopsida; order Brassicales; family Brassicaceae; genus Crucihimalaya; species Crucihimalaya himalaica. The sequence goes on from SMJT01000050.1 coordinate 91,756, forward strand.
TCTTTCCCGCCGCTACTTCCACTTCCGCTATCGCTTGGGCTACCAGATTCCGCACCACCACCATCTCCATCTCCATCTCCATCTCCTCCCGCCGCAGAAGACGAAGATGAAGAAGACGAGGAGGAAGACGAAGACGAAGAAGCATTACCGGAAGAAGACGATTTCGAACGCGAAGATGGTGAGTCGTTGTCGGAATCTTCGCCGAACAAATCATCCATAGGATTCTTCTTCGGCGGTGAATCCATGACCAAATTTAGGTATCCTTCTCTATTTCTCCTTCCGTTGCAGAGAGCTTCCGAGTTCCGATCGAGTTATAAGGAAATAGCCACCAAACCCAAATGGCTCGGATCCGAGAGTTAAATATCCGACCCGAGCGAGTTTACCAGTTCACCCAGCGACTTTCGATATAAAGGGAGAAACGAATCAGGCCCATTTAGCTTTTTATATATGAAAGGCCCATTTTAAACAACTCATCATTTCTAGGGGTTGCACATGCCTACAAACATCCAACTTTGGTTTCTCATCAAATTGTTAGATTAGGTAGCACAACCTTGTTGTTGCCAAATTATATGAATTAGAAATTTGCCTGGAAAGAAACAGATAATAAATTCATTTCACATTTGGACACAATATTGGTTTTAAGTTATACTACAGGGGATAATAATTAAAATCATACATTCATACTATATACCAACTAGTTTCCTGAAGGCTTTGACATGCTCAAGCCTCTGGGCTTGGGCCTCTGTTATAGCGTCTGCTGCTTTCAAGGTTCTGTATAGATTCTTATGAAGCTTAAGATACTCATTCTTATACATGGTTAGATCATTATACATATCATTTTCCTTCATATAAGTGATAACCTCCATTACTCTCTCAAAATACCCACCTCTGAGAAAGTTCACCACAAGCTTCTCTAACAGATCTTGTGTTACCTTTAAGTTTCTGCTTGCAATGTTCCTTTTGATATCTCCCCACACGATCGTGATCTCCCGGTACATGCCAAGAGATGAGTACATGTCGATCAAGATCCAAAAACTTTGGATAGTTGGTGGGATTTTCATCTTCGGGATTTTCCTGTAGGTTATTATGGCATCTCCTTGCATTTTTGCTTTGCAGAAGTAGTAGAGGGACGAGTTTAGCTCGTAGAGCATACTTGGAACTTTCACTTGTTTTCCTGCATTGATTTCCTGAACCAAGAGGTCTATGGGCTCTGTGGTTGTACAGTCTTTCTCTTCTGTTTCTGGTGAAACCACAAGGTCCACAATCTCATTTGATGGATCTGTAATTAGACCGGCCTTGGTCATTTGTTTCAGAAGAACTTCTGCATTTCTCAACATCTTGCTCTTGTAATAACCCGACAAGACTTTTCTATACGTGCTCAATTCCATGGGATGACCAGCAGAAACCATGTCGTCAAGAATATCATGAGCAGCTTCTAACCAACCGATAGCAACAAAAGCATCAACAACATCAGCACATAAACTGGATCCACCCAGCGAAAACAAAAACTTTGATAGCTCAGGGAGATTATCATGTCTCTTGTACCCATATACTAACTTGGCAAGAGTCTTGTTTGTGATAACAAGCTTGGAATTGGCATACTTGACAAGTGTTGCTTCAGTGTCCACTCTGAGAGATGAATCTCTCTGCAAAAGCTTGGGTGAAATTTGGATCTTTAACCCGGATCTGATATGGTGAGACCCAACAGGAAAAATCCGAGGCTTTCCGGAATCAAATCCAAGATCATGAACTGAAAGCAAGTCCTTCCTCTTGCATATATCTAACGCAAGCCGACCCGCAGAACCAATATCATCAAATTTGAACTCCAGGCCCAACATATTATCAAAAAAATGCTGATAGTGACAAAGAAGTTGAGGCGGTACCTGACCAATATGCTCCTTGAACTTCCTCAACTCATCCCGCATACCATTCATTTCATAAATGGAAGACATGATCACAATCGAGTACGCATCCGCGATGACATCGACTTTAGCCATCAGCTCAATAAGTTCTTGGCCTTTGAGAGATAAACCAAATCTCACACAAGAACCAAGTACAAGATTAAACAAGACAGTATCAGGCTTCACAACATCCCCAGGATTGCTATTTCTTTTCGACACATTTAATTCCACAAACCGATCACAAATTTGAACCAAATAATTCGAAGCTAAGCAAGTCCCAACCTCTGTTTTAACCATATGCATCAAAACAAGCCTCAAAACATCTGAGGTTAGAACATATCCCTTCTCCAGCATTATTCGGAGGATACTACAGGCAGATTCAACCATCTGAGCTCTCGCTAGAGACAATGACAACTTAGTTAAAACATCGCCACTTAATATACCTGGATTTTGCTTCAAAGCCAAACGAGTCACATCACTAGCCTTACAAAGCCAACCAGAATCAGACGAGTAAGACAACACAGTAACAAATGTGTTCATGATTGCATTATCCGGATAACCATAGAGCCGTTTGAAATCTTTAAACACGTCCCAAGCATCATCTTCACGGTGATCCTTAAGAGCTGTTTCCAGCTTCTTCTTGAGAACCACTTGAGAAGAAACTTCCCAGCTTAATCTAGCAGGTTCAACACTAGTGCAGAACAGAGCCGGTTTTGTAGGTGTGCCAACTATGCGACTGTTCAAGATCCTTGAAATTAGGGTTTCTAGGTTGCCGAGATCGAATCGACGCAACGATTCCTGAACTAAGTTACGTTTCCTAAACATCAGTCTAGATTTCGACTCCCAATCTACAATTTAGCAACGGGTGCGCACATAGGAATGGGAAGAAGCTGAATCCAAATCGAAATGCAATGATGAAGAGAACATGATAACTACATACGAATTCTCCTGTTCGAGAACGAGAATCGAGAAAGAGCCCTAAATTGCTGTAAACTCGGAGTCGAGAGAGAAGAAGAGAGGAACGCTGGAGCAGTGGCAAGACCGTAAATTTCATTGATTCCAATTAATTGTACTTTAAGCTTTTGCGGTAAAGGGCCCAATAAAAGTTTATATTCACAATTTATACTTTAAGATTCGATTGGAACAATCAGACCCCCGATCGCGACAATGTAATAAATTTTTAATCTTCCACTTTACAAAAATCAATAAGAACAAATGTATGATAGTGTTATGTACAGACTCATTAACATTGCCTAACTATATGAAGTAAAAATGATTGGTAATTACGCTCATTTTCTTTTCTTTTTAGCTAAAACCAAGGATTTCAAAACTGTTCTGAGAAGAAAAAAAAGGAACCCAGAAAATACAATTCCAGGTAAAAGAAACAATTTCAAGAAATTATGCTCTACCACTGTCTACAAACAGATGTTGATTACACCGATCAGCTCAGAATTGTGCTTCCAACTTAAACCAGGTTGTCTTTTCATGTGGCAATCTCATCGACTTCTGAATTGAAGACAAAACTCGGAAACGTTGTCGTTATATCCCTGCATAGTTTTATGTATAATTATTTTGACATTTCACATTTGGTATCTTTTTTATTATTTGTTGTCTTTTTGGTTCCCATAAAAGCCAATAAGTAAAATACCTGAGATATGGGAGAGTCATGATCTTAAGCAATGATGGGTTTTTATTCACGAAGTCACTCCACTCTAATTTATCAATCTTTCCATCTTGATTCACGTCTGCATCTTCAAATGTCTGCTCATGAATGAGAAGAAAGAAAGAAACCACATTTAGAACATAACCTCTAAATGTTTGAATTCTAGAAAAACAAAACTAATGACAACAACAAACCTTATCGAGTATAATCTCTATGGTTTCATCAGCCAATTTCATTTCAGATTCGCAGAGAAGGGCGATCAACATTTGCTTGACCTGCAAAAATATCATATTAAATAACGATTTCTTGCAAAGTTATTCAAAAGATGCATAATCAAGAACATGGCATAGATCTTTCATGACTAGTCAAAGCTTGCAAGTTATTATTACCTCTTGGCGTTCAATGTAACCCGTGCAGTCCATGTCGTAAAGCCTAAACGTAACTTGAGAAGAAAAAAATAGTAGACTAGAATCAATAAACTATTCACAAAGGTTTCGAGGAACAATAGATTTGAAACGCTCTTATGTCAACTTACAATCTATTTTGTCCTCTAGAGAAGCATTGGGGTGGAAAACATTGAGTGATCTTACAAAGTCCCCAAAATCGATGACTCCTTTTCGTTTAACATCAAACATATCAAATATCTGCAAGGAAACATAACATTTTAGTTTAATGGACATATCATATTATCTATTAACCAAGAGGTCTTGGTTCAAATCACTCTTCCAGAAGATCATATTTGTAAAAGCATGAGAAACTCAGATTTTACCCTATTAGCAAATATGTTCTCCCTCTTTCGGCTCTTGAACAATGCAAGTTGAAACTCCTCCTGCATAGAAGTAAAGCGAGGATTAAAAAAACGACATAAATACAATGGGGCCATGAAAGCCTCATCATACTTCAAAATCAAAGCAGTCAATAAAATAAGTTAAATTCAAGTCAAACATTAAGGGCTACGATTCATTGAATTGATGCAATATGGAATAGACAGATCAGTATGGAAGAATAAATAAATGCTCAAACAAAGTCATGAAAGTCAACAAAGTTGAAAAAAAAGTGTAGATGAATAGCGTAAAGAACAAAAAGATACTACGATGGGGTCATGAAGGATCCAAATTGGGTCAAGAGAAACAAACTTTTGTCAAATCTGTGTACCTTGTTTATCAGACCATCATCAACAACCGAACTGCTTATGCTCTTGAACAGCTCAAACAATGCTTCAACCTCACTCACACTAACTGGAAGATAGAAAAAAAAGAAGCGACACTGCGAGATCAAAAACAAAGTACCAGGAACAAACAAAGAAATGATACCACTTTAATCTTTGAAAAAATTTCAGATAGGTAAAGACCTCAACACAGAAAGCTAATAAACTTCAAACCCATATGTAAGTGAATAGAGAAAAAGGATGGATCATATGATATAGATGATGATTCTCGTCTCAGAGAACAAAGAACATGCAAAGAAATTAGCTTCTGAGATCTTGCACATCGAAATGAACCTAGAGGAGCGTTAAAACTTATTGCGGAAGTAACTTACAAGCTGTCTCAGATGAAAGCTTAACAGGGTCTTCGTGTCCTCGGAATTCTCTTGCTGCCTTTGAGTGGAAGCAGCCCATTTACAGATGGAAATAAGAAGATTGAAACCTTAAAAACCTAATCCACAGATTACGAAGAAGACGGATTAATCCAACTGCTAATTCAGCGATTTCTGAGATGTTATAGCTTGATTGCTACTGTTACTGCAAATCATCAAAAAAACATCTTTTTAAAATCTACACATATTCCATGGAAACAGAACAATGCCCATTTTAATAGAAACAGATCATCAAACAAACTTTTTGGAAATTAAAACTGAGAACAAGTTTAGAAGAATCTCAACAACTTGCTCAAATTTTCATAGCAAAGAAGATACAAAGTTCTTAGAATCCATAACATAGAAATACATAACTGGAATCAAAACTATACCCAAAAACAAAAATCGAAACCAGAAGAAAGATCAATGTAGGCAAATCGAGAATTCCGAACCCAGAAATCAAATTAAACCACGAAATTCGTCACAAAAAAAAAAGTTACAAAAAAAATCAGAAGAAACACTCACCACCCAAGAGAACGGCTCGCCGGCGAGATCCAGAGAAAGAGAGAGAGAGAGAGAGAGATATTTGTGTATGGAATTTGGTGAACGGTGATGGCAAGATGAATAATCGGACGGTTGAGATCAATTACTCTAGATGCTGCTGGGCTTTTTTATTTTATTGTTTCTCATTTGGTAAACGAAAAAATGGGAATTTAGTAGCTTATATGATGGAATTACCGCACGTGTGAAACTCGTAAGCGCGTGTGAAACGAGTCAGTTTTGGAAGTTAATAAAATCGGCATTTTTTTTTGTCGTCATGTTACTATTTCAGTTAGACCAACCCTAATTAATTCCATAGATTTTATTTCTGTTACGTTTTCACTCTGTACAATTTCTTATTTCTCTTCTGTCTTTTCTTTTTTGTACAACTTTATTTTGTTACGAAAATACTATATGTTCTGGATATATTACTTGTTTTAACGAAAAAGTATTTATTGTATGTATCTAAATAAATAGACATTCATGGTTTTGTTGGACTATAAATACAACTTCACAACTAGGAGAAAATCAAAGATACGTCCATTTTAATAGTCAAAATGGCATCTCACTTGGAATATTCTGAATATACGGAACCACCGAGGACCCTGACTCATAACTTCTTATATTGTTTATTATTTTATTTTATTTTTTGTTAATTTTTTTTTATATTGTTTAGTATTTTTTAGATACTATTATAGATGCTCCATAATTTGACCACGGGCGCAAATGGAAAATTCAGGATACATTTTTCTTCGACTGATCATGATGTGCTGTGTTTCTCGAGACGTGCGTGATAGTGGTTACCATCTTCTTTCCTTTTGCTTATGATCTAAAAAACACATAGCTCCAAGGCTCCAACCACCAGTCGACATATCATTGAGTTTTTAATTTTTACTTTAGCATATTGGTTTTAAAGTTAAATCAATACTCGTAAATGTTTCTAATTTACTTTTGTAAGTGTAACAATATTGTGAGCAATATAACACATTTTGATAAATACGTTGATATTGAAAACGAAGTGTTAAGATGATTGTTTGGAGCAAAAGTCAATTCATTCAAATACAAGTCTAACCATAGTGATATAAGTCAAACTATGGTTAAGTTATTTTTGGGACCACGTTCATGGGGAAATGACTGTTAAGGAAATTTCATGGAAACAAACATAGTTCAACCATAAGGACAATCTGTCTGTTTGTGCTCAAAAGGGTAAAGAAGTGTATTGGCTGCGACAGGGACTAAATCAGGACTGCAATTTGTCATCTTTCAAGTTGCAAGTGGGTTCTATTTTAGCACAAGGAAGCCCTAGTTTACTGTGAGTATAAAGAAGGTTTATGTTCATTGAGAGAGAGTAAGGAACAAGTGAGAGAGATGTTGTAAAGGTTAGTGAGGCGTGAGACAGAGAGAACTTGTATTAGCATAAGTAGCATAAGCTTGGGTGAGTTGTTCTATGTAATACAGGAAGTAGTACAAAGTGAGTCTAAGTACTAGTGAAGGGTATTAGACGGGTCACTTGTAACTTCCTGTTTCTCTATAACACAAACTGATATCTAGTGGATTCTGAGGTGAGTCTCGGCCCAGAGATAGCGTCCATTGACGTGAACTGGGTAAACAAATCTCACTTGTGTGCTCTTGATTTACTTTTCTCTGCATCTCTTCTTCTTCTCTCTTGTAAACAAACACTCTGTTTCTCTGTTATGTCTCTCAAACACGTCTGTTCTAGGTTTGTTGAGCCTTATCCTAAGGAAATTCGATGCCTTTAGGGTCTAGGAGTCTTAACAGGTTGGTATCAGAGCAAGGTTCAGAGGTATTTGTGTTTTCAGTAAAGTAGCACAGGAACCGAATCATGTCTTCAGCTATAATAGAGGTTGAGAAGTTTGATGGTCGTGGAGACTACACGATGTGGAAGGAGAAACTGCTGGCTCACATGGATATTTTGGGTCTGAGTGTTGCTCTTAAGGAAACTGAAGCTGGTGATGAGAAAGAGTCAGATCTGAGTGAATCTAGTGAAAAAGATAAGGAAAAACAAGAAAAGGTGGAAGCTTTTGAAGAAAAGAAATGAAAAGCAAGGAGCACCATTGTTCTAAGTGTCACAGATAGAGTTCTAATCTCTGATGAAGATCAAGGAATATTGTTGTTAATGTCACTTCCTAAGCCGTTTGATCTACTTAAGGATACTCTAAGATATGGGTCAGGAAGAACAACCCTTGCATTAGATGAAGTTATAGCAGCTATTTACTCTAAAGAGTTAGAGTTTGGGTCAGCTAAGAAGAGTATCAAGGGTCAGGCTGAGGGTCTTTATGCTAAAGACAAGATTGAAGCCAAGGGAAGGAATGAACAGAGGGATAAAGAAAATAAAAGAAGACAAGATTTAAGTCTAAGAGTAAACGAGGATGTTGGATATGCGGTGAAGATGGCCACTTCAAAGCTTTATGTCCAAACAAGAATAAACCTCAGTTTAAGCAGAATTAGACAGTAAAAGGAGAATCTTTAGGAGGAAAAGTAAACTTAGCTGAAGCGACATGCTTATATGTGTCAGAAGCTATGTCAACAACTGACATTCACTTAGAAAATGAGTGGATTATGGACACAGATTGCAACTTTCTATAGTAGCTCAGGAAGACTTAAAGCTGGAGCAGTTGGACGTTGAAACGGCTTTCCTACACGGCGAGCTCAAAGAAAAGATCTACATGATGCCTCCGGAAGGATATGAGTCAAGGTTTGAAGACAATGAGGTATGTCTTCTTAACAAGCTCTGTATGTATTGAAGCAGGCACCTAAGCAGTAGAATGAGAAGTTTGACAACTACATGAAAGAAATTGGCTTTGTAAGAAGCAATTATGACAGTTGTGCTTACACAAAGGTGTTGATGGATGGTTCACTGATGTATCTCTTGATCTATGTGGATGACATGTTAGTAGCGGCACAGAATAAAGAAGTTATTGATACTTTGAAGTCAGAATTCAGCAGTAAGTTTGAGATGAAGGATCTAGGTTCTGCTAAGAAGATCCTTGGGATGGAGATCATTAGAAACAGAGTTGTTGGTCCCCTATGGTTGTCTCAAGAAGGTTACTTGAACAAGATTCTTGAAACCTACAACATGACTGAAGCAAAACCTGCAATGACTCCACTGGGAGCTCATTTGAAGTTGAAAGCTGCAACATAAGAGAAGCTGGCCAGAGATGAAGACTACATGCAATCAGATCCCTACTCAAATTGGTAGGAAGCATTATGTATGCCATGATTGGCACACGTCCTGATCTAGCTTATCATGTGGGTATCATTAGCAGATTTATGAGCCAACCTATAAAAGATCATTGGCTGGGAGTGAAATGGGTGCTAAGATACATCAAGGGTACTCTGAAAACAAGGTTGTGCTACAAGAGAAGCTCAGACTTCAGGGTTGTGGGCTACTGTGATGCAAATTATGCTGCAGATCCTGACAAGAGAAGATCAATCACTGGTATGGTATTTACACTTGGTGGCAACACCATAAGCTGGAAATCGGGTCTGCAAAGAGTTGTTGCTTTGCCAACAACTGAATCAGAGTACATGTCTCTCACTGAAGCTGTCAAAGAGGTTGTGTGGCTTAAAGGTTTGCTGAAGGATTAGGGTTATGAACAGAAGAGTGTGGAGATCTACTGTGACTCTCAAAGAGCCATTGCACTCTCAAAGAATAATGTGCATCATGAAAGGACAAAGCACATTGATGTGAAGTGTCATTACATCCGAGAAATCATTACGGATGGGACAGTGGAGGTGTTAAAGATATCTACTGAGAAGAATCCAGCAGTTATATTCACCAAGGTATTGGCTGTGAGCAAGTTTCAGGCTGCATTGAACTTGCTCCAAGTCAAGTCTGAGTAGTAGCTCAGGGAATCCGAGATTGGAATCCGAGAACTAGATACAAGTACTCTCTCTCTCTCAATTATTGCGCTGATGATTGTATGTTGCTCATTCTATCAGGTGGAGATTTGTGAAGATGATAGCTTGGAGCAAAAGCTAATTCATTCAAATACAAGCCTAACCATAGTGATATAAGTCAAACTATGGTTAAGTTACTTTTAGGACCACATTCATGGGGAAATGGCTGTTAAGGAAATTGCATAGAAACAACCCTCTTTCAGCCATAAGGACAATCTGTCTGTTTGTGCTCAAAAGGGTAAAAAAGTGTGTTGGATGCGACATGGACTGAATCAGGACTGCAATTTGTCATATTTCAAGTTGCAAGTAGGTTCTACTTTAGCACAAGGAAGCCCTAGTTTACTGTGAGTATAAAGAAGGCTTATGTTCATTGAGAGAGAGTAAGGAACAAGTGAGAGAGATGTTGTAAAGGTCAGTGAGGTGTGAGAACAGAGAGAACTTGTATTAGCTTGGGTGAGTTGTTCTCTGTAATATAGGAAGTAGCTCAAGAGTAGTACAGAGTGAGTCTAAGTACTAGTGAAGGGTATTAGACGGGTCACTTGTAACTTCTTGTTTCTCTGTAACACAAACTGATATCTAGTGGATTCCGAGGTGAGTCTCGGCCCAGACGTAGCGTCCATTGAAATGAACTGGGTAAGTAAATCTCACTTGTGTGCTCCTGATTTACTTTTCTCTGCATCTCTTCTTCTTCTCTCTTGCAAACAAACACTCTGTTTCTCTGTTCAGTCTCTCAAACACGTATTTTCTATTTTTGTTGAGCCTTCTCCTAAAGAAAGTCGACGCCTTTAGGGTTTAGGAGTATTAACACGAAAGGAACAAGAGTATAAACTCACAAATAAATAAACACAAATCCCAATTCAAATTTTTTAAGGTAGATAGCCAAGTCGATTTCATTAGAATGAAATAAATATATTTAATTAATATTTTACTTGAGTTGTATACTTAATTAAATAGTTTAATGAAAACCGGCTGTGGTTTAATATCGTTTTAATTAATAATTAAGTATTTTTAATTAATAAAATCGATTTGGTTTATATCATTTTAATTAATAAAAACAACTAAACTAATGTTCCGTTTAAAGTTTAAACATTCAACATAATAACAAGTTTGTTTAATGACCAAAAAAATATACTATTTCTGTCTTAGAAAGATTGATTTTAAAGATATTTCACACAATTTAAAAAATATTAAAAACTTACTTTAATTAATCATATTTTATTTATATTTTTAGTTATTTTCATGAAAACTTCTATTCATTAGATGTTTCATCACTAATTTTTGTATTTTTTCATTTTCCATGTTTGTATTTAATGAGTTTTATAACTAATTAATCTAGAAAATCAATTTTTTAGAAACAAGAAAAAATCCTATAAAATCAACAAAGATAATATGATATATATATATATATATATATATATATATATATATAATCACATGGCACCATTTTAAAACCATAACACTCATGTTGAAGCCAATTTTGATAAATTTTTAATGAGGTTTTTGGAAGAAAAAAAACTCTTCTAAGGACTTGTTTTTGCAAGTTTATTTTTAACTTGTCAAAGATGTATATTAAATTTACGAAACCAAATTTAATGTATAATATAATACTTATGTGTTTCAAAGAGATTGTATGGTCATTTACACTAATATTTTTTAGTTCTAAGAATAGATATAAGCTTATCATTGCAAGAATTTCCATTTAATATTATTTAAAAAAACTGAAAGTAGTAACCGCAAATTATATTGGGAAGTAAATAAATATCGTAAAGCTAACTGTAATTTTTGGTAAATTAAAAATAAATTTGTGAAAAATGATATCCAGAATGTTCTTTTTACAAAATACTCAAATTAGAATCAACTTTATTATAAAGTATTGTGTTTTATGATTTTAAATCGTAGACAAGTCGGTGTGAAACCAGTATATTGGTCTTCAATGTGGCAGGCAAAGGTTGACATATTTAGGACCTTAATCATGACCAGACCACGTGATTATCGTTCAAGACAATAACAATAACAATAACGTTATACTACAATTTTCTTGATTATGAGTAATAGCTTTATTCATTTTCATATTATAGAGAAAGTAGAAGCACACTCTTTCGCGGTAGTAGTAAACAACTGACCGATCCCCAAAGTACCCAAATTCAAACATATGTTCACGTCATTCGTCTAGCGTGCATTTGTCAGAACTGTTTAGAGAACTCTTCATTTTTGTTTAAGGTTCAGAAAACAATAACAAAATTGTTTTATCTTTTACAAAATATTTAAACTGAAAATAAACCTTTACAATACTTCAACAAAACATATCAAACAAAAACCGTAGTTAGCTTTGTTGTTTGTGGTCTGCATGATTTGTTCTCTTCGATTTCACCAATCAATTATTTTAATGTGGGTTTGACTTGACTCTTTGTCATGGTCAGTTTGTCACCGCACCGGACGTGTTGAGAACGCGTCCTCAAAATGTTCTTTTATTTACGTTTAAAGTATATTTAATGTACAAGCTCAACAATAATACCTCCGGATCCGTGGCGCAATGGTAGCGCGTCTGACTCCAGATCAGAAGGTTGCGTGTTCGATTCACGTCGGGTTCAATCCCCCGAACTAATTATCCGGATTCTTTTTTTTTCTTTTTTGTTTTTAAGTTTTTAACCGTGCGGGTTAGGCCCAAGAAGAGGGTAAGCCGAATCAAGCCCATATTAATAATACTAGTAGGCAATATATGACGAGTATAAGGATATGTTTGCAAACTTTAATTTTCTCCCTAATTATACGACTAGGGTTTATCAGTCCTTAGACATGAAAATTATTTGAAAGTAGGGAGCCAAAAGGGTTTAACAGAGGGATTCTTCGGAACAAAGTCTCTGTACTAATTTCAAATTCGTTTGCGTTTCCTCGTCTGATTCGGCTGCTTGCAGCCATTTTTCGAAGTTCGAGCTTCAATTTGAAATGGGTTCCTCTGTGATTGCTTCACTGTCCTTGAGCTTCAAACAAGTTCCACCAGCAGCTGTTCCTGCGTTTCTTGACTGTGTTTTAAGCTCCACAGGAGTATCTCCCTCGACCCTTTTCGAATCACTTATCAATGAGTTGCCTTTTCGTTTAGAGGTATTGATTGATTGGTTTATTGTTTCACACTTTCGGCATTTTGGTTTTGGATCACTGTGATTTGCTTCGGGTTGTTTAATTTATGATTTGAAACGATTTTTCCATGTTTCTATTTAAAATAGGATACGGTAAATGGGAATAAGAGGTTTGATTCTGATGATTGCAACCACATTGCTTCATTGGTGGCTGGGCTTTGTCATCTACTTAAAAATTTCGGTGAGTTACCAATTTTGAATCTTCAGGTATGTATAGTTTGTTAGAGTTGAGGAATTGATTAATTGAGGGTTTTTGAGGTTGAAGCAGGCTTTGGTACTGCGGATAATCATTATGCGTTGCAGTTATTTGTGTGGAGAGTGTTTATTCCACTCATGAAGATGGTTCGTGCATATGATTTGGATTTGCTTAATAAGGTAATTTATTTTTTGCTGTCATAATCCTCGGAGTTGAGATGTTTACTTGAGCTTATTGATCATTTGGTCACTTTTTTTTGCATTTTTTTTATTGTACCAGATTGTACAATCGTTCTTTGATGTAGTGATTGAGACTAGTGTATTGGATATATTGAGAGTGAGCTTGGTGCCTTTTTTAATGAGATCAGTTGGTGTTTCGATGGGAATGCTTCAGCACGAAGAATCAGATTTCATCAAGTGGGGCGAGCTGTTGCTTTGTGATTCTTTGAATACAATAAATATGGATGAAAATTACATTGCAAATTTGTCTGGATCATTTCCAATTCCACTGTCTTGCCATCTTCTGAATTTGATACTGAATGCTGCTTTTCAAAGTCACCAAGCAGCTCCAGAGGTGGAAAGTTTTGCAGCTGGTATGCTTTGGGATTTGTGTAATACGACTGAGCGCCTTTTGTCACAAAGTGTAGAACATCGCTCATGTGCTGTTAATTTCCTCCTCCCTGCTATTTTCAAGGCATTCTCTTCTCAGTCTTCTCTGAAGATCTCACGCCAAGGAAATATGTACATACTTTCAAGGTGAGGCTAAGAACCAAAATATTATGTGCTTTTAGGATAGTCGTGCTTTTATCTTTTTTATTTTATTTTAAAGCTGTAACTTCAGGAATGGCTTAAAAAAAAGAATTTGGGAATGCTGCAAGAAGCTGTTCTCGGTTGGATCAATGGAGAGAAGGGATGCTTACAGTGTCCTCTCTTTGTGTCTTTCTACTGGCTCTTGGACAGATGAAACTGAAAGTTTTGTTTCAGAAAAAGACCCTGTCGAATTTGACTTCAGATCCGAACAAGAGTTTTGGGATGAAATCAAGAAAGGCTTGGTATGGAAAAAATACCCACTATTCTTACAAATTCTCCAATTTTCACAATAGGATCATCCATGAGTACAACACATTCCCTTTCAGGTTGTTGATGAGAGCTTAGTAAGGAAGCAGTCATTGCATATACTAAAATCAGTTTTATCCATAAGTGAAATGAGTAAGACCGGTTCTGAGAAGAAGCCCGAAGGGAATTCAGTTCATCGGTCTATGACAAGAAAGGAGACGTGGGCAGAAAAGGAAGCCAAGTCGCTTGGTGTTGGAGAATTGTATGGGTCTGTTGACTCTGGGTTGTCCAGTCAGCAGGAGTGGCAAGCTTTTCTGCTCCTGTATGAGATGCTTGAAGAGTACGGCACTCATCTTGTAGAAGCAGCATGGAGTAACCAGGTCAGGTTTTTATCTCTCTGGTGGTTGTAAACTTTCTGCTCTTAATGCTTTTCTCCTCTGCTCATTGTTTATCTCATTTACCTTTCAGATTGATTTATTAATCAAGTCATCTCCCAGATATGATGGATCCTTGAAATCCGACTGTAATAACTCTCATCATGGTCACACGGAAATTCCAGATGAAGAAACTAAAATTTTGAATTGGTTAGAGGTTCTTTGGAATCGGGGCTTTCGTCATGATAACCCTCTAGGTACTGTATACTTGTTGGAGCATATTATGAAATTAGAATTCAACAAATTTTTACACTTGTTCATTACATAAATCAGTATCTGACGTGGTCCCATTGTGGCCAAACTTCTCTTTTACTCATGGATAGAGCATCACTTAAAGTAAAGTATCCATGCTGGCCACACATTTTGATTAATCCGGACCTCCATTTCATATCAGTTTTGTTGCTAATTCATCTATTTAAATTGTAGTCAGGTGCACGGTCATGGAGTCTTTTCTAGGTATCGAGTGGAGAAGATACAAAACATGTACACAATCAATGTCCCAAACTTTCGTTCTTGGGCCTTTCATAGAGGGTTTGAATGATCCTATACACCACAAGGATTTTGGTATGTGCTTCTTGAAGAAATGTATTCCAATGTCTTTGTTAAATTGTATTGGAACTCTCCATGTTTTACTGCCATCTTGCTGAAGTGATAACTAGACTTATTTCTTGCTTATTCTCCTCTCCCAGGGCTGAAAGGAATCTATACCTCAAGAACAATTGAAGGTGCAGCTCAATATGTGTATGCGTACACAAGTTACCTCAACCCAAGGTAGAGTGTCTCATTACCATTGCATCTTTTTACTATCGTTGCTTTCATGTATATGTTATTGGTCACGTGCGGCTGGATATGTTATCAAGGGGCTGTGAATTATTAAACCATAAAATTTTACATTATGCTTATCGAACTTTTTACTCATTTCATAGGAATCGGGTTGGATTTTTGATCAACCTGGCATCTCTAGCGAAGAAACAGTCTTTTGGTAGAGCTGGATTAATGGCTCTCGTACAATGCATTGTTTCTACGTCATATGTGGTTGGAGGATACGGGGACAAGGAAATGGGGCATCTTGTGGATAAATTCTCTGGGACTGCCCATGAACCTTCTTGTGAACTTTTAAGTCAAGATGATATGATACATATACTGGATGTCTTGAAGTTTGTGGCAGAGAGCAGCAGACAGCATTTTAATCATAAATACCGTATTCGAGGTCACTAATCAGTTAGCTTGTTTTTGTGGCTCCCTCATTATATTAAATAGACTAAAACACATTCTTTCGATTGTGTTTTTTCCATTTTCAGTTTATCAAAAAGTGTTAGAAACTGCTACTTCTGCGGTGAACCCTTGTATGGTTCCTCTTGGAACACTATTGCAGTTTGTTTCAGCAATTCCTCGGGAGTTTACTGACCGTGATGGTGAGCGGGAGACTATTTACATATGGAAAATAAATGGAAGGTCATCGTCTAACATCAGATGCTTTCTTCTATATCAGGTTCATTGCGAAAAATGATGCTAGAATGGCTCCAGGGGTCCAACAGAAACACTTCCAACTGTTTATGTACTGATGGCAATTGTCTTCTGGCGAGCCTTTATGAGTATCTGAAAGGGTTTATCAGTGATCATGTTGAGAGTTTTGATGATGATGACTTGGAGGCATGGGATTCCCAAACAAAACGATGGGCAAGAGTATTTTTCCTCATAATTAATAATGAAGAACATCTCACCGATATCATAATGGTTTGTGTTCCCTGACTTTAATTTTGACCTGTCAACAAAAAATTTCTGGTAGTTATTTTTCCATATTGGATACTTTTAGGTGTAAGGCGTTGCAAAGTTGACAATCATCTCTATTTCTGCAGTTTGTGCAAAATGCGGCGTTAATTATTTCCAAGAGAGGAACCGTTTAGAACGTGCACCTACAAAGTTTTTAATCTTTATTCTGAGTATGCTTTTAGAGCTCCAGAACATGCAAGATGGAATTTCTGAGCTTAGTTCTTCGGTGAAAAGCAAGTTGTGCATTGGCTCTGTTGAGAAAAGTGGCAAGCAGATAGTTGGCGATGCTTCAATTATTAAGAAAAAGTTTGCTGTTGTTCTCTTATCGATACTGGTAAACGAAAAACAGTGTGCCAGCAGTTCAAATTTTCTTGATACACAATGATATAATTGTCCTGTCACTAACTTGGCTTACCATGATGGTTTATTCCTGGCCTGGCAATACAGAAGGAGCTGATTCCATTTGCTGAGTCATCTTGTTCAATATTCTGGTCTCACACTACTGTGGAGAATGATGCTCTGCCTGGTTCTGTTCTAGGAAAACTAGGGGGTCCAAGTCAACGCCGGCTATCTGGTCCTTCTACAACAGCTGTACTAGAAGCTGTATGATTTTTTTTCGTCTCGTATATTTAGGACAACTAACATACAAATTTCCTTTTAGGACAATTACATACAAATTTCCGTAAGCTCAATTCCTTGAAGTAACATGACTACAACATTGAACAAGTTTCATGCCACTTCTTAATGATGAGCAGGTAACGTTGGTGAAAACTATTGGGTGGATCTCGTCGTACTGTGCCCAAGTCACTAGTGGTGTTGAACTCAAATTAGCATTGGCTTTCTTTTGGAAGTTCACCCAGCATACCATATCATCTCAAATTTGTAATTCTGAGGTAATCCTCTGCTTCTGAATTTTCAAGTTTGATAAGATGTATGAAATGTGCAAATCTCTTAATTTTCTCATATCTTCTATGAAATCATATTTTCTGACCAGGCCGCAGCTGAGGTCTATCTTGCAGCATTTGAGGCACTAGCTGCAGTACTGAATGCATTGGTGTCCTTGTGCTCAGCTGGAGCTTTCAACCTATTAGAAAACGATAATACATTGTTAACCATGGTAGATGGTGAATTTTGGTTACAAGTTTCGGTCCCGGCTTTCCTCCATAACATTAATCATCTTCTCACAGCAGGGCTTCTGGTAAGAAGTAGAAGGGCAGTTCTGCTAAGCTGGAAGGTAATACATAATTTATTATTTGGCAGAGCTATTGCCGTTTACCAGTGGAATTACAGATATTACAAGATCTTCTTATTAGTGGCCTTTTGCTTTTAGATGGCCAAAGGAAAATTCTGAGTCTCTGATCCTTTTGTACTTGATTCAGTGGCTTTGTGTGGAGTCTCTGTTATCAGTCATGCATATTCTTGATGCCAGACGTATTCCAGGGGATAGAAAGTCGTTCTTCTCAGATGATACTGTTAAAAGCATTTTTCAGGATATTGTAGAGAGGTGGGATGTTTGATGAATTTGGTTTTTCAATTTTATTCTTTAAGTAGTCGTTACCTTAAGATAATAAATTGCTTCTTTTTTTTTCGGTTGCTTTGGCATTTTCTCATTCTTTTGAGAAGATACAAATATTAAAGACACATATAAGTACCAGAGAAAAAAAAATTGCATTGTGAGTGTTAACTGTTGTAGATTTCAATTACAACCTAATTTCTTTCTGATACTTTTCAGTCGACTTTGGACCTGTCCTAGGATGTAATCATGTTTATATTTTTTTGTATGACCTCTAATTTTCTCTTTACGATTTGGCAGCCTTGAAAATGCTGGGGAGGGTTCCGCTTTGCCTATGCTGAAATCTGTCAGACTCGCTTTGGCGATACTTGCGTCTGGGAATTCATCTTTGGATGGTTTCTTGGGTGTGGATACTCAGGTTTTGTAATAAGTTTTGCTCTAGATTGGATGGAAAAATGTCTTTATCCTTTATGATTAATTAATATATGTTTCATATCTTGTGATGCCTTTTTAGCAGACGATGTGGCAGTTGGTCAAATCATGTTGGATATTGCATATCAGCTGCAAGAAAAGAAGGATTGCACCCATTGCCGCACTTTTGTCTTCTGTGTTGCATTCTTCTTTGTTTAGTAATAAAGACATGCACATTGCTGAAGATGGACATGGTCCTCTGAAGTGGGTATGCATCTATCCTTCTTAATTAAATTTATTGAGGGAACATAACAGAAAAATGTAATTATATGCAATGTCTTGTTTCACAGTTTGTTGAAAAAGTACTGGAGGAAGGTCAAAAAAGTCCACGCACAATTCGCCTTGCAGCCTTGCACCTAACAGGACTCTGGCTCATGTACCCAAGGACGATAAAGTACTACATTAAAGAATTGAGGCTTCTGACTCTCTATGGATCTGGTCTGTAATGGCTTTAGATTATCTTAAGCTGTTATTGCAACGACTTTGTGATACTGAACTTCTTACCGTTTTATTTTGATTTTAGTTGCATTTGATGAAGATTTTGAAGCTGAATTATCTGACAATAATGATGCAAGAACTGAAGTATCATTATTGGCCAAAAGCCCAGACCCTGAACTGACAGAAGTAAGATTCACTTTGAACATATGATTGATTGATAGATTTTGCTAAACTATTTGACTCAGTAAAGCGACATGCTCTGTAATTTTCCACAGCTTTTTATCAACACAGAGTTGTATGCACGTGTTTCTGTCGCCGGTCTGTTTCAGAAGCTGGCTAATTTGGCCTACACGGTCGAACCAGTAAGTCAAGATTGTCAGGATGCGCTGGTGGCTGGAAAATTGTTTCTATTGGAGCTTCTTGATGCGGCGGTACTTATTGTTTGTTAGTAATCACAAAGTATTGCTAAAACAACTAGCAGGCGCGACAGCCCGCTAAAAATCTAATTCTACTGATATGCACAGGTGCATGATAAAGACTTGGCAAAGGAGCTTTACAAGAAGTATAGTGCTGTAAGTATAGCATTTTGTTCCTTTGTGTTCCTTCATTAAGTTTTAGATGGGCACATGGTGAAAGATAAATCACTACAAGTGACATACCACTTTGACTGTAATTTCTGGTTTCTCTGTAACAGATCCATAGACGCAAAATACGTGCTTGGCAGATGATTTGCATTATGTCGCGATTTGTCAGCAATGACACTGTTGGCCAAGTTATGGACAGTTTGCACATATGCTTACATGTAAGTTTACAAGAACAGACTGAAGTTACATAGCCCGCACATTTCATGCTTGAGTAATCAGACATCAACTAATACAGGAAAAGATTGCTTTCGTTGATGACTGGACACGTGTCGGCTGATAAAAGTTTTTGTTTGTCAAGTTAAATCTAAGCTGATCGTTTGTGTGTTTTGTTTGCTTGCAGAGAAATAACCTGCCTGCTGTCCGACAATACCTGGAAACATTTGCCATCAACATCTACCTGACATTTCCAGCATTGGTATCTAACTTCTCTATGTGTTTCCAAAAGTAAATTTGTAATCAAACTATAAATAGTTTCCTGTCCTAACGGGCTGCGTTATTGCTAATGTTTTGTTTTTCTCTAAAGTAACCACTAATTGGTTATTGTATCACAGGTTAAAGAGCAGTTGGTTCCTATACTAAAAAATTATGACACTAAAGCTCAGGTAAATAACGCATAATACACTTAAAACGTTCAACTAAAATGACAGTATTTTGTAAAGATTTTTGAGTTCAATATAGTGATAGATGTTCTCTTGTAATCTGCAGCAAGCTCTCTCGTCCTATGTCTTTGTAGCAGCCAATGTCATCCTCCATGCCGAAAAGATAGCTCAACAGACACATCTGAGAGAACTTCTTCCACCTATAATACCTTTATTAACTTCTCATCATCATAGCTTACGTGGTTTTGCTCAGGTTGGTCTTATATAGATCCCATCTCTGTCTTCTTTTTGGTAGATTTTAGCCTTAGATTGAGCATCAGTCTTATTTCATTATCTTTTGTTTGACAGTTGTTAGTGCATCGAGTACTCTTTAGACTGTTTCCCCCTGTGGAGTCCATATCCTCTCATGCAATATCCCTGGAGAAACTTTCTTTTGAGAATCTGAAGTCTTATTTGGACAAGAATCCTGATTGTTCAAGGTGTGTGGTTCTTAATTACTGTGATTATACTTTTTCATGTTGTTCATAGAAACAATCTTTTGTGGACAAAGCCATCTAGAAGGTTTCGGTTTATTACACAAATTCAGTTTTGAATTTTCTCTCCTGGTCTAGATTGCGAGCATCAATGGAAGGATTTCTTGATGCCTATGATCCCAGCACATCTGCTACTCCGGCTGGTGTTTTTGTCAATCGTGTGGAGGTGACAATGCAATCTTCAAGTTGTTTTTGCACCAATGACCTAATTGAAATATAGACATATCTGAAATTTATCATAATGCCAAGTAACCACAGTGTTGAGATTTTTTTTTTTCTGGTTCCTACTCATCCTTCGACATTTGGTTGTTATAATTGCATAAAGCTGCTTTCGGATTTGAATGCCATTTTACATTAAGGTAATTTCGTGGTGGCTCTGCAGGACAGTGAGTTTGAATGTGTTCCAACATGTCTCATGGATAACGTGCTCTCTTTTCTGAATGTAAGCAAAAAAACATTTTTAAGAATGTTTTTCTTTTTTTTCTGTTACTGTCTCTAGGCCTTATTGTCAAATTTTGCAGGATGTAAGGGAAGATCTCCGTGCTTCTATGGCAAAGGATGTAGTTACCATTAAGAATGAAGGCTTCAAGATTAACGAAGAGCCCAACCGTCGGTTGATCATGTCCACTACAGACAAAGAAAGGCTTTCTGAGCCATCATCGTTGGACTTCCAGAAGAAGATTACCCTGTCCAAACATGAGAAGCAAGATGCTAGTTCAAATTCTGTGCTCCAACACGGGGAAACTTACAAGCGGCTCTTTGGTATGCAAATATTGTATAGCTGTTTCTTACAATATTTTTATTTTGTAAACATGATTTAAGTACCAACACGGGTAACTTCTCAGAAATGGAAAAAGAAGACGAGCTCGTGAGTCAGCTCTTACGATCTAGAAGCATGGAGGTCGAAAGGTTGAAATCTGGTCGACAGAGTTTGATCCTTGTGGCTTCATTGGTTGATCGTATTCCTAATCTTGCTGGATTAGCGCGGACATGTGAGGTATAGCTATCACTTTCTTTGCGTATTTCCGTGCCATTTCTGCAATCCAAAGAAGAAGAAGTTAGGAGTCTTGTATCTAGTTCAGCTTTAACATTCCCTATCTGCATGTTTTGCAGGTGTTTAAAGCATCTGGTCTTGTTGTTGCTGATGCAAACATAATACACGACAAACAGTTCCAATTAATCAGGTATATTTATAGTTTCTAGTCATATTTGTATCATTGAAGGAGTGCGGGAGTTTACAAGAGTTTTTCTCTTTTTCTTTTCTGCAGTGTGACTGCTGAGAAATGGGTTCCAATCATGGAAGTCCCAGTGAACAGTTTGAAACTATTCTTGGAGAAGAAGAAACGGGAAGGCTTCTCAATCTTGGGACTGGAACAGACAGCGAATAGCATTTCACTTGACAAATACGAATTCCCAAAGAGGACGGTAAGTTGATGGGCTAACACAAAAACAGAGGCTTTCGTTTGCTCTCACTTGTCGCTTTCCCATAGAACTAAAAGGATCTCTCTTTTGTTCTCTCTGTTGTAAGGTTTTGGTGCTGGGTCGTGAAAAGGAAGGCATCCCTGTGGATATTATCCATATACTGGACGCATGTATCGAGATCCCACAACTTGGAGTTGTTAGGTCCCTCAATGTTCATGTCAGCGGCGCCATTGCCCTCTGGGAATACACTCGGCAGCAACACATTGAATAGGTCAATAGTTATCTGTTTGTGAGTACTTCAAGGAGCTATTGAATCAATTATGCCTGAAAAAAAAAACATCTTCAAATCTTCTTAGCTTTTTGTTTGACAAATTAACACCATCATGTAATTAACTTTTTTGAACCCAATGATGATAAGTTCTCATAATCTTTCCAAGCCTGGTCTTTACTCTTTACATAAAAATCTAACTCGAACTCCAAATCGGGAAAACATTGTTATAATATCTTCATATTACATTCGGTAACTGCATCATTCTCTCCTAATTACAGCATCAAACTAACAAGAATAAAAGAAAGAAAGCAAGAAACTTTGATTTCACTTCTTTGAACCCAATGACTCATCATCATCTTTCCAAGCTGCTTGCCATTGCTTGTCATACAATGTCGTCTCATCAAACAAATTCTTGAGTTTATCCACATCCTCATTCTTACGAATGAACAAAACTCCAGCCACAGCCACAAACAAGAGTGTTTTGCAGAAGAAGTTCCCCATTTGATCGACAAGTCCTACTCCGGTAAGGCTATCGACAAAGTAAGCCATGAAGAATCCTATCATCGCAGCACGACCTGCAACACACGATTATATGAGTTAGTAGTAGATTGTGGTGTGTTTCCATTGATCCATCTTTGAGAGAGGAAACAAAAACCATTGAGGAGTTCAGCTTCAGGTAAGTGGTATCTCTTCATCCATGCCCACCATGGGATTATCGATGTATCGAAAACCACAGGCTCTTCGTTACTTGTTGTTTCTGGACTCTCTTCTAGCCATTTTCTTCTCTTTGCCTCTTCCAAAACAAAATAGAAAATATTAACATAAATTTCAAATTTTCACAGAGCAAATACTAAGACACATTTTTCATTTTTTCTCAATCTAATCTAATCTAACCAGCAACGATTACAGAATCCCAATCGGTTTTTCCATTTTTCTCGAACTGTTTCAGATCCCAAGTTCCATTAATCCATCTCGCATCTTCGAATTTTATAACCGTCTCCGTCGTGGCGACATTATCGGCGGTGGAGATTTCTTCTTTGTTAACCGCCGGTGTTGATGATTGCGGAGATTCTTTAACTATCACTGTCACAGGCTCAGGAGCCTCCACGGCGGCGGTGGGAGAGGTTATTCCACTGTCGGAGGAAGCTCGAGTGACGGAGAGGAGAGAGAAGCGATTAGTTGAGATGAGAGAGAATGAGAATTTGGGGATGAAATTGGGATTTTGAAGAGATGAAGAGATTGGCGGGGAGAACAACGCCATTGTTATGGTTTCTTCTACCTCACTGTTTCTCAACCAGTGGTTGTAAATAAGCAGAGACGTGTTATCGTTGGAAGAGAGTAGTAACATGTATGTCGTTTCTTTCACCAAAATGGAAACTACGTAACGTTTTTGGCACACTACCCAGTACCCACACAAAGAAACAAGGAAACTGACTGTTTTCATGGGCTCGTATTAAAAGCCCATCCCAGCCTTATGGAGGAATCGTAAGTTGAGGGTATTATTGTCAATTACAAACAGTGGACTGGATATAATAATTAATATTGACTTGTTGACCTCTATAAATACAGAAAGTCTCCATTTTGGGGAATCGCATATTCAATTCAGTAGTAGCGTCTTCTCTGAAGCATACTCAAAGCAAAAGCAACAATGGAGGCGTTCTCTTCCTTCTTTGACTCTCAGACTCGTAGCAGTTGGAGCTATGATTCTCTCAAGAACTTTCGTCAGATCTCTCCGGCCGTCCAGAATCATCTTAAGCGGGTTAGTTCTTCGGATCAGATTGATTCTCGTCGTTGTTCCTCGATTTGTGATTCGTGATACGATTGATCTGGAATCATTTCGTTTTTCATATGGTTTGGTTCGTTGTTCTATGATAATTTC
The DNA here is from genome assembly GCA_004349715.1 of Crucihimalaya himalaica. Taxonomy (NCBI): domain Eukaryota; kingdom Viridiplantae; phylum Streptophyta; class Magnoliopsida; order Brassicales; family Brassicaceae; genus Crucihimalaya; species Crucihimalaya himalaica. The sequence goes on from SMJT01000050.1 coordinate 115,721, forward strand.
TAGGATTAGTTTCTTGATCGTTTGTTTCTACAGATTCGCTTTGTTCTTGGATGGTGAAAATAAAAATTGAGATAAATAAAGAAAACACACAGAAAGAGGTGGTTTTTTTTATTCGTGTTGGTTGCTGATATAGTGATGAGTGTACTCAGTATTGTTGATTCTATTTTATGTTGTGAAATAATTTCGTGTTGGTGTAGTGGTGCTGATGTAGTGAGAGGGTGTACTCAGTGTTGAGGCTGGTTTAGTGAAGAAGTGTAATCAGTGTTGTTGATTCTATGTTCTTTGTGGTTTTTTTAGGTTTATCTAACGTTATGCTATGCTCTTGTTGCATCTGCCTTTGGAGCTTACCTCCATATGCTCTGGAATATTGGTGGACTTCTTACCACTCTTGGATGCTTTGGAAGCATGATCTGGTTGCTTTCCACTCCTCCGTATCAGCAATCATGTGGGTTTCATCATTTACACTTGTTGTTTGAAGATGTGTCCAAGCTTATAAGTTTTACAATCTTGTTTCCTTAACTCTAATTTTTTGCTTTAATGCAGCAAAAAGGCTTTCCCTTCTGTTCATCTCTGCCGTTCTTCAAGGTGCTTCAGTAGGTCCATTGATCAAATTAGCCATTGATGTTGACCCAAGGTAATTGTTTCTACTATGTGTTTTTCATGTCCTCTCAAGCTCACAAATCTTATGTCTGTAGGAGCTGAACTGTTGGATGTTTGTTTTCCAGCATCCTGATCACTGCATTTGTGGGAACAGCAGTAGCGTTTGTGTGTTTCTCTGCTGCAGCAATGTTGGCAAGGCGTAGAGAGTACCTTTACCTTGGAGCTATGCTTTCTTCTGGTCTGTCCATCCTTATGTGGCTGCAATTTGCCTCTTCAATCTTTGGAGGCTCTGCATCTGTTTTTAAGTTTGAGGTAAACTGTCTTCAATACCCAACAAGGGTAGCGTTTTGATTGTATGTTCTACATCGAAATACTGACTTGTAATTCGTCTACATTCTCATTTGCAGCTATATTTTGGACTCTTGATCTTTGTGGGATACATGGTGGTGGACACACAGGAGATAATAGAGAAAGCACACCTTGGTGACATGGACTATGTGAAACATTCTCTGACCCTATTCACTGATTTTGTTGCTGTGTTTGTTCGAATTCTCATCATCATGGTAAGTGTCTCTCTTTAATCCTTGGTTGGTTCAGTCATCTTTAATGGCACTCCCTATTTATAAGTATAGCAACACATCAAATTTCCGCTTTTTTCTTTTGTCGTAGTTGAAGAACTCTGCAGATAAGGAAGAGAAGAAGAAGAAGAAAAGAAGAAACTAAAACCACCAAAACAGAGTGTTTAAACAAGCCATCCTCCCTTTCCACTTTCCCCTTTGACTCTAGACTTGCTAGTGTCTCCGTTATGACTAATACAATAAACTTTAGATTGTAAATGACTTGTGTACTTGTCTGTCTCCTCTGCACTTATGGATTTGGTGTTTACTCTACTGTCTATTGTTAGAATTTTTAAGCAAAAGTACAAAGTGATAAGTGTACATGTTTCAACAATCCTATCTCGGTATAGATATTTAAAGCAAAAGTACAAAGTGATAAGTGTACATGTTGCAGATTAAACGCCATTGTTATGGTTTTCTTTGTTTTTCCAAGTTCACTCACAGTTTCAATAAGTCGTTCTTTAATAAGCCATTAGAAGAGACATGATATCGTAGAAGAGTTAAACATGTATGTCGTTTCTTTATCTGGGATAGAAACTACGTAACGTTTTTCGCACTTCACACAACCGTGAACCGACTATATTGATGGGTCCGTCGAAATAGAAAAGCCCATCCGCCCATTTTGGAGTGTTCACTGGGGAAATCCACGTGGACAAGGGTAGTTCTGGAAACTTGTTAAAAACTGGAACCGTATATAAAAAATATGGGAAGTATCGCATTTGAAAACTCTTCTCTGCAAGCATAATCAAGAAAAAGCAACAATGGACTCTCAGACTCAGAACGGTGGGATTTGGAGCTATGAATCTCTCAGAAACTTCCGTGAATTCTCTCCGGCTGTGCAGAACCATCTTAAGCGGGTAACTTATTCGTAAACTTTCACGCAAAGCGTTGTTTCTTGGAATGAGACTCGTGCAGAGTCATTTCGTTTCAGTGCAACAGTTTGTTTCGTGATCTTGTTTCAATTTAGTATTTTACTTGGTTCTCGTTGCTGTGTTCTTGATCGTTGTTATCTATTAGTGAAAAGAAACGCAATTCTTTAAGATATTTCTTGGTGTTTCTTGATTCTATGTTCGTTCTTCGTTGTGTGTACGTAGGTCTATATCACGTTATGCTGTGCTCTTCTTGCGTATGCGTTTGGAGCTTACATCCATATGCTTTGGAATATCGGTGGACTTGTCACTACTCTTGGATTCACTGGAAGCATGATCTGGTTGCGTTTCACTCCTTCATATGAACAATTATGTGGGTTTCATTTCATCACTTACACTTACTGTTTTAAAGATGTGTCTCTAACTCTTAATCTCTTACGATGGTGTTTCCTTTCTTTAGCTCTATCTATCTAATGTTTGATTTTGATGCAGCAAAGCGGCTCTCACTTCTGTTTCTATCTGCCCTTCTTGGAGGTGCTTCAGTTGGTCCCAAGATCAAATTGGTCATTGATATTGACTCAAGGTGATTTCTGTGTTCATGTCTTTAAAAAGAACCCTCTACACAAGCTTCTAGGATCTGAAAGTGTTGAATGTTTGTGTTTCCGTGTTTTTACCAGCGTCCTGATCACTGCATTTGTGGGAACAGCAGTAGCATTTGTGTGTTTCTCTGCTGCAGCAATGTTGGCAAGGCGTAGAGAGTACCTTTACCTCGGAGCTTCACTTTCTTGTAGTATGTTGATCCTTTGGTGGGTACAATTTGCTTCTTCGATCTTTGGAGGCTCTACATTTGTCTTAATGTTTGAGGTAAATAAAAACTCTGTCTTCAAGAGGGGAGAGAATTGAATTGTATGTTCAGCGATATAAAACACGTACTTAGATCAACATTTCTCATTTGCAGCTATACTTTGGACTCTTGATCTTTGTGGGATACATAATGGTGGACACACAGATGATAATCGAGAAAGCACACCGTGGTGATATGGACTATGTGCAACATTCTTTGACCTTCTTCACTGATTTTGCTTCTTTGTTTGTTCGAGTTCTCGTTCTCAACACGGTAAGTTCTTCTCTCAAATCCTTGGTGAGTTCATTGTTATCTTTGATGGCTCTATAAATATAGAACAACACTTCAATTTCCCTTTCTTTGGTGCAGTTTAAGAAGCTGAAGAAAAGAAGAAAAGACTGAAACTGAAATCACCAAAACGAGTATACATAACTCAAGAGTGTTAAAGCAAGTCGCTCTTTCCACATCTCTTTGAAAAGATAAATACATTAAACTCCATATTGTAAATGACTTTGCACTCTGACTTTGGGTTTTCTTTACTGTCTAATATCAAAATTTTAACAAAGATGACAAGAGAACTATTTCTATGTAATGTTTTGGTCAGAGCTTATGTTTATATTTGGATGGTTTAAAGTGAACAATCCGATTCATATTAAAAAATTAGTAACCATACTTTGTCTACCTTAAAATTTGAAGATGTGCTAGTGATTACTAAATTATTTAGATTGATGGACATTGTTGCCGTAGTAGAATAGTAGTTATTAGCGTATGAGATTGAAATGGGTTTTGTAAAGCACGACTGGGGCATGACTTTTTGTCGTTTACCTCTAATCGCACTCCAATTCTCATCGTCTTGTCTCAGCCGTCCGATCATCCTCCATCATTTTGCCTACACCTCTCACACCATTTCATTATTACATTACCATCGTTTTATTTTTTAATAGCTCAGAGATGTGATTGGCATCTGAATTTCTGGTTACTCTATTTTATAATTTGGTAAGACTACTCTCCAATTCGTTCTGTCACATTATTCTTCAATTTTCGTAACTAATGCTTCAAAACATTAGATATATTCCCACAAAAGAATCATTCATACTACAAGTTTGCTTTTCTTGTGTTTAAGATAATTTTTTTGGTTTATTTTATTGAATTGAGAATTCTTTCTTGGTGCATCAAACTAATGATATTTTTTTCTTGTGACAGCATGCAATAAACTATCTATGAAACCAATAAGAAAACAAAATACTAAAGATCTCAATACATATACCATAGAACTTAAATGCAAAAGAAATCGGAATATTATAAAGAATACACACGTATAATGTATGGTGTACGTCTCGCATTAGTTCCTTAATCACATTTTCACAATCACCAAAAAAAAAAAAAGTAGGACCCATGTTTTGAATTTCTTTTACTAAATCAAACGGTGGAGGGAGGAGTTGTGTCCATGATCGTCATGGTGGACGGTGACTTTACATACCAATTCTTTCCTTTTTTTTTATAACTTTTGTTTTTCTTTTCTTTTATGACAAAAAAATAAAATGTATCAATAATTTTTAGTCTAAGTTGTTAAAAAAATAAAAATAAAAATCCCACTTAGCTAAAAATATTTATTAACAAGCATCATATCGTGACACATGTAGACGAATAAGCAAAAAAAAAAAAAAAAAACTAATCTCTCAATCTAGTCGTTGACAAACAAAATGATGTAATACTTATCTAGTAACAAATTCAAAGGCATGAAAATCTACCTCTCGTTATGCTATAGCCTCGTAGTTAAATAACTTTTCACATTCTGTCGACACATTATTTTTCTTGCATACACTTATTATATATGACCATTTTTAATATTACTGTTAATAAAGAGTGTATGGATATTGTAAAAAATATATTTCATGGAGTTAAGTAATTTAGAAAAAAAAAAAGATAGAGCTTACAATTGCTTTTTTCTTCTTCCTCATTTTTTCTTTCCTTATGATAGTCATTTTTAATTAATTGTCGTTATTATATTTATTGTATTTGTTGGAAATATCAATAGAAAAACAAACAAGAAAGAAAAGTCTATAGTCAACAAGAAGGAAGGAACCATCAGGTATATAAGCAATAATATTCCTCCTACCCAAAATAATTAACCTTATATTAAATCTTATAGATCTCATTTCTTGTTAAACTAACTTTTAACTTTTTTTTCTTTATAAAACGAAATTGAACGGAGAAATGAAGCTCAAAATTTATGAAAGGAAGCTGAAACATTTACTTCATAAATAAAACAGAAAACAAAACAAAATGAAATGAAAGTGGCCATTTATGTCGACAAAAAATGCCATTGTATATGATGAAATAATCTTTTTTTTTTCTTTTCTAAAATGGAATTGAAAGGAGAAAAAATAATTTTTTTTTATGAAAGGAAGCTGAAACAATTACTTCATCGTTACATGATAATAATGCAAAACAAAGCAAAGGAACAATAATAAAATAAAAAATAAAAGAAGATACAGAAACAGTTTCTCGCTCTAAACCCTCAAAGTCTCTCTCTCTCTCTCTCTCTTCTCCTTTTTCACAGCCATTTATTAGATTCCTCTCTCAATTAGTCTCTTCTCTTTTCTATTGGATTGTATTAGACTGATAGCTCAAGGAACCGAAAAAAAGAAAAGAGAGAAACCAAAAGGATAACAAAAATTATCTTCTTGTAATTGTTCTCTGTCTTGGTTTGATTTTTTTTTTTCAATTTTCATCAACTGTCTTGGAGTTTTTGATTAAAAAAAAGTTCTCGAATTTTCTCATAGGAATTTTTCTGGGTTTTTTCTTGGCTTTAATTTGCAGAAAAATACAACTTTTTTTTTCTGGGTTTTTTTCCTTTGCAGAGAGAAGCTTCTTAATAGTTAATACTGTGGTTTGTATATTCCAATCATAGCTCAAATATTAAACACAATATATAAACTTAAATTTCTTTCCAAAACAATCTCTTTTTTAAGTCTATAAAACCTGTAACTTTGCTCTGAAATTATATTTTCATTTTTGATAAAACAAAAACAAAAGAGAGAGAAAGAGATTATGGGAAAGCAAGGACCTTGCTACCACTGTGGAGTTACAAGTGAGTGTCTCCAATTTCAGTTTGATGATGAGAAAAAATTTGTATGAATATTCAACTTTTTTTTTTATTTTCTGGGTGAGATGCCCTTTTTTGGGAAAATGATTTTGATTACATGTTTTATTTTTGCTTTTTGTGTAACAAATTGTAATAATCATTGAAGTGATACAGCAAAGACTTCCTGAAGTCAAAAATATGAATGAGCATTTGAGAATTATGTTCCTTTAACAATATTTATTTTTGGTTTGTTTCTGTTGAATGATCTTAAGAACAACAATTTGTCTCTGTTTGTGAGTTTCTTGTGTTGTTGTTCTCAGTATGATTGGAATCAATGGATTAGGCAACAAAGACATGATCTTGGGATCTGACTTTGTGTTTATAATTCTCAAATGTCGTAGAAAGGAACTAAATTTTGTTCTGATTGATGTATAAGGACTTCAGGATGTTTGGTATTTGAGATCATTGTTCATCTGATTGATTTGGAGTTTTCAATTTGCCGTATAAGTCACATTTCAAGTGTTGTCTGATGAAAAACTCTTCTGTTGTCTTGATTTCAAAGCTCCAATTGCAAATTTGTGATGTTATGTTTCTTCCATTGAAACAGACACACCTCTGTGGCGAAATGGGCCACCAGAGAAGCCGGTATTGTGCAATGCTTGTGGATCACGGTGGAGAACAAAAGGAACACTTGTGAACTATACACCGCTTCATGCTCGTGCTGATGGTGATGAGAATGATGATCATCACAGGTTTCAAAGAATGAAGATCATTTCTGTAAGCAATAAGAACAAAGAAACTAATATGCTCAAGCGGAAAGCCATTCAAGAAAACATCATCATTAAAAGACCGGCGTTGGAATTCAATTATGGTTTAAAGAAGGCTGTGATAGAGGAGGATGCTAGTAATAGATCGAGTTCTGGTTCGGCTGTATCGAACTCTGAGAGCTGTGCACAGTTTAGCAGTGCAGATGGGAGTGAGTTAACAGGTTTGGTTAATTTGTTATTCTTTGGTCTCAACAGTATGGGATTTTTAGAAACAGCTCCTAAGCGTTCATGTGAACTTTGTTTCTTCAGGTCCATCTCAGTCTAATGCATGGGACACAACTGTTCCTTGCAAGAGGAGGACGTGTGTGGGCCGTCCAAAGTCCTCTTCTGTGGACAAGCTAACAAAGGACCTTTACAATATTTTACAAGAGCAGCAATCGTCGTGTCTCTCAGTTTCATCAGAGGATGATCTTCTTTTTGAGAATGCAATGTCAATGGTCTCTGTTGAGATTGGACATGGGAGTGTTCTGATGAAGAATCCCCACTTGTTTGCTCGGGAAGAGGAGTCTGAAGCTAGTTCGCTCTCTTCGATTGAGAACAAGTCCTCCATCAGTGAGGCATACTCACATTCCGTAAAGCGTGTTGAGATTGGAGCTGAGAGAGGTTCATACTCTGGTGGACAAGCAATAAAGCAAGAACAATTCAAGAGGTAGAATATTCTTATATACATTAGCTCACAATTTAGTCAAGCAAGATGAAAAATGGATTTTTTTTTAATGTTGGCAGAAACAAGTCTCAAACTGAAAGAGTGCATGTCCTGACGAGCCATAGTTCACCACTCTGTAGCATAGATTTGAAGGTAATTTCAAAGAAACTCTCATTAAGTCTATTCAATAAGGTCAATATTTGCATATGAACAGTCATATTAAAATAAATGACTCTCGGACAATGCCGAAAACAATAAACTTTATTGCAGGATGTTTTCAACTTTGATGAGTTCACAGAACAACTCACAGAGGAAGAACAAAAGAAACTGATGAAATTGCTTCCTCAGATTGACTCTGATAACCTTCCTGATAGGTTCGAACTGCATTGCATTTTAAAGGACAACGAAACTAGACCGAACAAAATTTCTAATCTGTCATATTTTGCCTTTGCAGCCTAAGAATGATGTTCGAAAGTGCTCCGTTCAAGGACAACTTCTCTTTGTTTCAGCAGCTCATTGCTGATGGTGTCTTTGATATATCTTCCTCCTCTGGGGCAAAACTCGAAGACATCAGGACTTTTAAGAAGCTTGCTTTGACTGATTTTAACAAATCTCGTTTGGTGGAAAGCTATCACCTCCTCAAGGTTCGGCTTACTCTTATTGAAACACTGACATAGTAATAACTTTTGGCCAGAGATTCACCGGATATGTGACTACAGGAACGAGAAAAAGGGATCAGAGATTCTGTTACTACAATTTCAAAGAGCTCAAACCCAAATGTACCTAAAAATATTGTAACCATTAAGAGGCGCTGTGAAGACCAAACCCAATCAAAGTCAGGTCAGTCTTAATGACCATTATAATCAGTCTTGTTGATTCTGCAATCAATCTTTGTGGTTTGTTGATTTTCTTGTTTTGATCGCAGAGTCAAGGGGGATAATGAGGAGCCCCAAAAGGGTGATGAAGATGAAAGCAAGCCATGAAAGCAAAGTTTTGACTGAGAACAATGTCTCATGCTTCAGCCCAAGAAGCATGGCTTCTGTGTTTGCACAAGAAGGTGGCTCTTCAGTGTTTGGCTATGAAGGTAATTGCAGTTCTGATCAAGATCTCCTTCTTCTGGACTTGCCGTCAAACGGGTCATATCCTCAAGCAGAACTGCTTCACCAACTCTGAGAGGTCAAAGCTTCAGACTCATTGTGCTTCTCAGAGCTAATGGAAGGGGTTTTAAGCTCTCTATCTCTCTTGATTGAGATTGATGAGATAGAGAGACTCTTAAGCTTTTCCTGAGAAAACGACCAAATGAGGTTTCTGCTTTAGAATTGGACTTTGCAGACATAAAAGGAAGGATTTGTATTTTGAGTATTGGGCTTCTCTTTGGTGGTTAAGTTTATAAGGTGGTGGGTCTTATATAAACATATATACATACATAAAGCCTCTTCTCTTACCTCTCTTTCTGTGACCCTTTTATATTTGAAAGTTCCATTTTTTTCGGTTTCTTTCCTTGGACTTTTAGTTTCTGCTTCTTTCTCTTTTCACTTTTAGTATAGAATGAAAAGATACTGTAATTAGAATTTTGTTGTATTTCAAAAAATTCAGTATTTTGCTACATAAGTTTACAATAGCTACGGGAGTAAAATAGGCGGAAAGGAAAATTAGTTGTATGAATAAATTTTCCATTTTTATATTTCGGTTTTGAAGATATTGTTTCAGATAAATATATATATTTATCTTTCAAACATAAATAAGAAATATATTCAAGTAAAAAAAAGAAAATAATATATTCATATGTAGTCTTATAAGTTTGGGGGTCTATAAATAGGGAAGTACGAGCTCGTAACCAAATATTTCTTACGTGTCAAACAAGTTTTGAAATATTGAGCAATGGACCAAAGCGACAAGAACCCTAATCGACTTCCCGTGATTCCCAAGTGGTTGGAGCTTTGTCCGGACTTGTTACCATGTATTTTCGAACGATTAAATTTCACAAATCTTAATCGAGCAAAATCAGTTGTAGGTCGTGGACAGATTCCGTGGCTACTCTATACTCTTCCCAGTGATCAGTACACTGGACCAAAACCACCATCGGCTCAGGTCATGGATACAGATTGCAACAACAGTACCTGGACAAATTCTGCATGTACACTGGATATTGTGTGATTATTATGAAACATAGCAATTTTACATCTACGAGTTAAATCTTGTGAGACAGAGATAGGTCAATATTGATTCTTTATGTGATGATGCTTAAAACTTGGAGTTGGACATGGGAATTACTGATAACGCCAAAGATATCCCCAGGGATCAAGAAAAACTCAGTGGCCTCAACCATCCTATAAACAATCTAACCTTTTGCCACAGTGTGCCTTCTCCTATGCAGTATAAATGTAGACGGTATATTGTATGACTATGAAACATGGCAATTTCGCATCGGCAAGTTAAATCCTGTAACGGGGAGATCGGTTAAAAGTACATTCTTTAGTTTCTTGGTGTTGACTTTCAAAAAGATGTGATTCCAATCCAAATTATACGTTAGAAATATTATGTAACGTGGAATTCACTTCATGACTACAAACGCTCTTTTTGAAAAATTTGACAAAGTCTTCTTCAATTCACAAGCACAATTAGTGACATTTCACTGTGAGGCCCCAAAATTCTTCAATGTAATAATACAAGAAAATTCAAAAGAGAAAAGAAAGTTTAAACAAATCTTATTTATTTTACTATAGTTAATGCCATTTCACTTATTTATTTTACATATACCAATTTTCTCTCTCACTTCTCTTAAACCAAATTCCCTTCTTCAAATTTTCATGACCACCATAATGTTTGTACCGTTTTTGCGTTTGCATTTTTTCTCGCTTTTACTCGCTTGTGTCTCCCCTTCAAGCTTCTTCACTATCAATAATCTTGTTGGTGGTCTTGTTACTTGTCGCCCCCACCAGATTCAAGCCCTTACACAATTTAAGAACGAGTTTGATTCCCGTAGTTGCAATCTAACAAACTACTTTAATGGAGTCTGGTGCGATAACACGACAGGTGCAATCACAAAGCTACAAGTTCCAAGTGGTTGTCTTAGTGGAACTCTGAAGCCCAACAGTAGCCTCTTCATGTTGCATCATCTTCGCTACCTTAATCTCTCATACAACAACTTCATCTCCTCTTCACTCCCTTCCGAGTTTGGAAAGCTCAACAAATTAGAGGTTTTATCTCTTTCCTTTAATGGTTTCCTCGGCCAGGTTCCTTCCTCATTTAGTGACCTAAGCATGCTTACCGTTTTAGACCTTTCCCAAAACGATCTCAGTGGTAGTTTCCCACTTGTTCGAAATCTACGCAAGCTCACTGTTTTAGATCTTTCTCACAATCACTTCTTTGGAGCTCTGAATCCCAACAATAGCCTGTTTGAGTTGCACAACCTCGGTTACCTTGATCTCAGTCACAATAACTTCAGCTCCCCTCTCCCTTCTGAGTTTGGCAATCTCAAAAAGCTAGAGGTCCTGTGTCTTTCCTATAATGGTTTCTCCAGTCAAGTTCCTCCCACAATAAGTAACCTGACCTTGTTAACCCAGTTGTACCTTGACACAAACGAACTCACTGGTAGTTTCCCACTTGTACATAATCTAACCAAGCTCTCCCTTGTAGAACTTGCTACTAATCACTTCTCTGGAACCATTCCTCCTTCTCTATTCACTATGCCTTTCTTATCACATCTCGATTTGAGTGAAAACCAATTCACTGGTCCTATTGAAGTTCCCAACTCCTATTTGTCATATAAGATCGAGCATCTACGCCTTGGCTATAACCATTTTGAAGGAAAAATCCTAGAGCCTATCTCAAAGCTCATCAACCTCAAAGAGTTAAGCCTTTCTTTCCTAAACACAAGTTACCCAATTGACTTAAGTCTTTTGTCAACTTTCAAATCTTTGTTATACCTCGACCTTTCCGGCAACAACATCTCTCCGGCCAGTTTAAGTTCAGATTCATACATCCCATTGACCCTGGAATTGTTGTACTTGAATCAGTGTGGCATGAAAGAGTTCCCAAACATCTTAAAGACCCTTGAGAATTTGGATTCTATAGAGATGTCCGACAATCCAATCAATGGGAAAATTCCAGCGTGGTTATGGAGCCTTCCTCGTCTGAGCTCAGTGTTTATTACAGAAAATTTGTTCAGTGGCTTAGAAGGTTCGGCAGAAGTTTTAGTAAATTCATCAGTGCGGATGTTAGATTTGGAGTCAAACAATTTAGAAGGAGCACTTCCTCATCTACCACTATCTATCATCTCCTTCTCTGCGGGTAACAATAAATTCAGAGGCGACATACCTCTTTCAGTCTGCAACATACCCTCGCTTGTTGTCCTTGAACTAAGCTACAACAACTTCACTGGTCCAATTCCTCCATGTCTGAGTAATTTAAAGGTTTTGAATCTCCGAGAAAACAAGTTGGAAGGAAGTATTCCCAACGTGTTCTATGCCAATGCACCTCTACATACACTAGATCTTGGCTTCAATCTAATAACTGGAACGCTTCCCAGGTCTCTTCTAAATTGCTCTTCTCTGGAGTTTCTTGCCCTTGACAACAACAAGATCAAGGACACGTTTCCTTTCTGGCTCAAGGCTTTACCGAATTTGCGAGTCCTTACTCTACGCTCAAACAATTTCTATGGTCCTATATCACCTCCTCATCAAGGTCCTCTTGGATTTCGTGAGCTGCGAATATTTGAGATATCTGATAACAAGTTTACTGGAACCTTGCCACCAAGTTACTTTGTCAATTGGAAAGCATCATCACTCACAATAAACGAAGATGGGAGTTTATATATGGAGTACGATAGAAACTCTTACCGTACGGTTACTTATACCTATACGGATTTATTAGATTTGCACTACAAAGGTCTATCTATGAAGCAATCCAAGGTCCTCACTTCCTACGCCACCATTGATTTTTCTGGGAACAGACTTCAAGGACAGATTCCTGAGTCCATCGGCCTCTTGAAAGCACTAATTGCACTCAACTTTTCTAATAACGCCTTCACAGGTCATATCCCGCTGTCGTTTGCTAATTTGACGGAGCTCGAGTCACTGGACCTATCAAGAAACCAACTCTCTGGGACTATTCCTAATGGACTAGGGACCCTCTCGTTCTTGGCGTACATTAACGTGTCTCATAACCAACTCCAAGGTGATATACCACAAGGAACACAAATTACTGGGCAATCTAAATCATCTTTTGAAGGTAATGCAGGGCTATGTGGTCTTCCTCTTGACCAGACTTGTTTTGATGCTAATGTGCAACCAACACAACAACCTAAGGAAGAAGACGAAGAAGAGGGACTAGTGTTGAACTGGAAAGGAGTAGCAATAGGGTATGGACCTGGAGTGTTGCTTGGATTGGCAATAGCACGAGTCCTTGCTTCATATAAACCAGAGTGGCTCGTCAAGATAATTGGTCCGAATAAGCATTGAGACCATTAGAAAGTTTCGTTTTTGAGTTTGATGCTTCAGTGTCTGTATTGAAGCGTTTCCTTGTGCTCTTGTGGTATCTTTATCAGATGTTTTCTATTTATTTTTCTATCAAGTAAGAGGAGTGGTGAATTTTCTGTAGTCCTACTCCATATCCATCTCTGTTTTCTCATAATATTTAATATGTCAAAGAAGCAGTAAAAGACTAAATAACCATATAAAGGACAATTAAAGCCTAAGCAGGTAAACTCATCTTTAGTTCTAAGTTCTAGCCTACTCGATGTTGTTTCTATTTGTATGTTTTAAAGTTTTGTATTTGATTAAGCCAACTAACCAAGTGTCATTGTATGTTTTTGTTCATGAAAACCCTCAAGACCCACCAAACAACATATGCACAGAACACAGACTCATCCATACATATATTTACTTTTAAAGTATGAACCTAAGTCCATACTGAGATCCTAAATCCTAAAAAATCATATTCATATATCACTCATTATCAAACAAGGACCAGATCTACATTTAAAAACGGGAAGTTCAACTTATCTTTGATTTACTTTCTTGCAAGAATGTGCAGGCAATGACTTACAAGCTTACAAAAGAAAAAAACAATTCTTACAAAAACAGAGCACAAAGCGGAAGATTACTACCTCTGGAGGTCAAACACAGAACGATGGATGGTGTTCACTTGAAAGTGGACAAACGAGGAAGCTTGTCCCTCAGATAGTAAAGCCTTGCTCTTCTCACTTTTCTGTGACTCACCACTTTAATTTCTTTGATGTTGGGAGAGTATCTGTCAAATAAAATGATTAGGAGAATCAACACATCAAACAATTTTCTTAGATAGCACACTGTAAAAATATCCGGAATATAAAAGGAAGCTCCTCAAGACTTGTATGTTAATATGTTATACAGCAAAATGAAAGATAGGAAACATGAGCAGTTGCCATATGATTTAGGCTGCCATAATTGGGAAGGTAAATGTAACTAAAGACTAATTAAAGTCTATGCACAGAATCTAATTACTATTCAGGGATATTTGTGTAAGAAATATATATATTAACTCAGGATCAATGTAAACTCGGATTTATTGAAAAGCCATGAGTCACGTAAACCTCAGCTGCGGGTTTCCCCTTTCAATAACAAGGCTCATGAATATATCAGAACAAGTATGTGAACTCACATTGGAAACACGATTTCAACACCAATTCCCGCAATTATTCTCCGAATACGAATTGTAGTGTGTATGCCTGCGTTTTGTCTTGACATCACAATGCCTTTGTAGATAGATAGCCTACGTCTGTTCTCAGGAACTTCCTGCAAAGCCAAACGCCACATCCCTCCAATATAAAAAAGACTTTGATTCAATGCATAACATAGAGGCTTCGAAAATATCTACAACTTACCAATTTGATTTCTACAATATCTCCTGTCCTGATTTCTGGAACAGGCCTCACTTTCTCTGATACCTCAATTGCTCTCTGATTCAGTATCTACACAATCAACAGATAATAACATTGAATCTTCCCAATTCCTGTAAGGTAAAAAAAAAGAAGCAAGTCCCTCAACACATAACACTATTTCAACCCAATTCTCTTCTGACATATATACCAATCGCCCCCAGTTATCCAATGTGTACACAGAGACTTATGATTCCTTATTGACTAATTCGTAAACACTCATAATTTGGGTTACTGATAACGAAAAAAAGTTTACTTACCCCCATTACGTCTCCGAGCTTGATCCTTGGTTTTCTAGGAGGTTTGGCTTCACCAGTTTCAACCACCTCTTCTACATTACCTTCCGTATCAGCAACTTCATCAACAGCTTCTTCAGATTCACCTTCAGCGTTATCTTCTGCTCTAACGATAAACTCCTTTCTCACCCTAGTATCGAGAGAGAACCCATATTTCGAATCGGAATGATTCAGAGAAAGCCTAGAAACTGATATACGAGAACTCATCGATGGTGAGCATGATAGAAACGAAGAAAACCCTAAATTCTTGGATGATTGCGTAGGGTTTCTCGGTATCATATGCAATGCCTGAATCCCATAAAAACAAGTTAATCCAAACTAACGAATCAAGTCGAAACGCCAAATACAAGTACAGATTTCAAAAGCTTCGTATGTACCTGAGGAAGACGATGAAAGCTCGTCGCCATAGCTGTGTGTACTCTCAGTTACTCGGAGATATGGAGGGAAGCTAGTAAAAGAGCCTTATCTCTTTTTGCTTCCAATTTTGGCACGCGTGAGTGGTCATCGCACGTGTGAATTTTCTTTATGGGCCTTTATAGTGGGCCTTTAGTAATATTAATATTATATAAAATATAGTACTATGGTTTATAAAAATATTAATTAAGAGACGGCCATATTCTATAGAATTGACCCAGGCTAACTGATGATGCTTACGTGAACCTTTGGCCCACCACCACGTCGCTTCATGCGTACCAAAGTGGTCAACGTGGCGTGAGAACTGTTGTTCTGCCTTTTGGCTCTACCGTAGAGTAGCAGACACGTGTCACATCTTCACAGTTTGCGTCGTGTTAAATGATTCTACCTCTCTCTCTCTCTCTCTCCCGCCAACCTCTCTCTCCCTCTGGTCTCTTCTCCCTCAATCAAATTAAATTCGTGATTCTGATTCCTCAAACACGAATCAATGGATTTGGGTATTTGTTTTGATCCGTAAAAGGTTATTCTTTTTTGTTCCCGAACCCGATTTATTGCTATCATTGAACATTTTGTTGTGGGAAAGTTTTTTGTTTTGTTATTGGAGAAAGATGGCGATGAATTCAAAGAGGAAAACACCACCTGGGATTTTACTTCTGAGGAGAGTTAGAGGAAGAAATTGGAGCCCAAAGACGTTTCGGTACGCGATTTTATTGATTACATTCATCGCGTATGCTTGTTACCACGCTTCTCGTAAACCAAGCAGCATAGTGAAAAGCGTTTTACACCCAGACTCGAGCACTGAGCCACCACAAGAACATAACAACAAAATTTATCCTTGGCCTGTGGGTAATGTGTTTGTGAAGAGAGAAATTGATATAGATGAGGTTCTGTTGCATGGCGAGACTAATAAAGGATGGGAACCGTTTAATGGGAAAGATGGGACGTCTAGGTTGGGGGAGATAGATGTGGCGTTTCTTGCTTGTTACTCTATTGGAATGTATGTTGCTGGACATCTGGGTGATAGTTTGGATCTTAGATTGTTTCTGACTTGGGGAATGATTGGTAGTGGGTTTTTTGTTGGCTTGTTTGGTATGGGTTATTTCTGGAACATTCATGCGTTTTGGTTCTTCCTGGTCATGCAAATGGCGGCTGGGTTGTTTCAGGCTACAGGATGGCCATCTGTTGTGGCTGTGGTTGGGAATTGGTTTGGGAAAAGAAAGAGAGGTCTTATAATGGGGATTTGGAATGCTCATACTTCGGTTGGGAACATTTGTGGTTCTTTGATTGCTGCTGGTGTTCTTGAATATGGTTGGGGATGGTCTTTTATAGCTCCTGGTTTTGTGATGTCTTTAGGTGGAGTTCTTGTTTACTTGTTCTTGGCTGCATATCCTGAGGATGTTGGGTTCCCAGATATCAATTCTAATTCCGGTAAGTTCATTAAGAGGAAGCGAGACGTTGAAGAAGAAGAAGAGGTAGAAGAAGGTTTAGAGGCAGATGTTGAAGGTGAAGGGGAGGGATCATCAGGGTCAGGGTCAGGGTATGAGAATAAAAGAAGTGTTGGACTTTTGCAAGCTTGTATGATTCCTGGTGTTATACCGTTTGCGTTGTGTCTTTTCTTCTCGAAGTTGGTCGCGTACACTTTCTTGTATTGGTTACCATTTTATCTGAGCCAAACAAGTAAGTTTTGATTGTCAAATTTCCGCGAGCAAAAACGAGTTTTAGACAATGTATCTTACTTGCTGTTATTTGCAGCTATTGGTGGAGAGTACGTGTCTGTGAAAACAGCAGGAAATCTCTCCACATTATTTGATGTTGGAGGCATTGTAGGAGGGATTCTTTGTGGTTACATTTCAGACAAGTTTAAAGCAAGAGCTACGACTGCAGCAGCATTCATGTACGCTGCGATTCCAGCAATGCTTGTGTACCATTCCTATGGAGGTGTCTCACAGACAGTCAACATCCTCCTCATGATGGTGGCTGGTTTGTTTGTCAATGGTCCTTATGCACTCATCACAACCGCAGTCTCAGCGGATCTTGGAACGCACAAGTCTTTACAAGGTGATTCAAGAGCGCTTGCGACTGTGACTGCGATTATTGATGGGACCGGATCTGCTGGTGCGGCTTTAGGTCCCCTTTTGACAGGGTTTCTTTCGACTTTGGGTTGGCAAGCTGTGTTCTATATGTTGGTTGTTGGAGCTCTTTGTGCTGGCTT
This sequence comes from Crucihimalaya himalaica, assembly GCA_004349715.1. Classification (NCBI taxonomy): domain Eukaryota; kingdom Viridiplantae; phylum Streptophyta; class Magnoliopsida; order Brassicales; family Brassicaceae; genus Crucihimalaya; species Crucihimalaya himalaica. The sequence continues at coordinate 133,053 of SMJT01000050.1, forward strand.
GCTTTTGACCCGTCTGGTTATTGCTGAAATTAGAGAGAAACTTGGATATGTTGATGAAGGTAATAACCAAATCTCTTTTTGAGTTTACTAATTAGCGTGAATCCAATTGCAAACACATTGATACAAATTTCTCTTCGTTTGTTTTGCAGTTCCTGCGTCTGAACCACTCTTAAACGAGAGGAGATGATGGAAGAGAGAGCAGCGGGAGAGTCAAGTGTGAACAGAATCCATTGTCTGCGCCAGAGTTTTGTCTGTTATATAACTATGAGTTTGCAGAGAAATTTACAGTTCTTTGTATTCTGTGTTTTGTCTGATATTGTGAATTTTTTTTTATCTCATAACAAATGAAGGAATTGGCTTACAGCTTTCTTCCTCTGTATCTTCTCTGTTTTCTACGACACTCGAAGCAATCTTTGCATGGTGGTGTTTCGTAATTGTACGAAGAAACTAATTTGAGTTTTTCGGGTGAAACTTTGAGATCTTCTATGATTATCCTTCGAAGCTTTTCGTTCTCTTCCATTACTTCATCAATTAGTTTCTGGTGTTTCAGCACCTACACAATCAATTTCGTTGATACATAACCATGGACTAATAAAATCCAATAAAACGTAACATAAAAAAATAAAGAAACTTGAAGTCAAGAACGAGACGATACCATTTGAAGCATTAAGCTCTCTGATTCTAGTTGTGTGACCTATCAGTGTCATTAAAGAAAAGGAAGTTCAACGATGGCTTTCTGAGATTAAAGCAGAGAGGGGGAAACATTCTGTGATAGAATCGTTACCTGTCGTTCTTCCTTAGTTGTGTCCTGTTGTTTTAGAATCGGGTTGTCGAGAAAACTGTTAATCACTTTCTCAGTTCGAGTACCAAACGTTTTTGAATCATTAGAGGAACCACTGCTCTTGTAAGATGCTTTTGTGTCCACATCTTTCTTGTGAACGGTTACAGATGGAGGCACCTGGTCTTCAATCTCAGTTTGACTTGAGGTGGTGTCACTCGTTCTTCCAAGTTTAGTCATCAAGTTGGATGCAGTTCCCTATGGAGATTCATACTCATAGTTTTACTTTTACGTGAACGAACGAACAGATTAATAAGGACACTAGTTGAAGGACTGGTGCTCACCATAATGGAAGCTTGAAGTTTGTGTATGGCACTTGGTTTCACTGCAATGCCTGTTAATGATGAATAAAATCTAATGACTGTAAGATGATAGCTCAAAACAATAAATTCAAGGAATGCTTACATAACCAACAAATCCAAGTAACTTAAAAGGGTCAGCCGTTCAGAAAGTAAACACCTAGCTCATGAATCACAATTGAAGACCTTTTGGAACAAAATGGAGAACAAGAAATTTACTTAATTACGGAACATACCAACTCCAAAACCATGACCAAAGCCAACTCCACAGCCAACACCTGCTTTAATGTTCCTAGCTCCCAGCTTCCGCAACTAAATATGGCCAAGTACACTACCAGATTCAGAATAGAGTAATAGTAAATGGAGAAAACAAGAAAGTGACAAGTTTGTCTATGCTGTACAGCGCCATTCATGTGATGCGTGACCCCCGAAAATACATTAGTTGCTCCTCTAGCTGAACTCATTATTTCCCCCACCATAGGAATACTACCTGAAAATGTAAAAAACAACAAAATGAAAACGGATTAGTGAACTCAATATCATTATACAGTGTGAAACATTAAATGATAAAAAGCCAGACCAATTAGCAAAGTGATGACACACACATTGTTTTCGACTATGAATGATGGTTTCATACTGCTTTCATTTCCGAGAACTCTGATTGAACTTCAACCAAGAACAGAATCTTCTTTTCTTCTCCAATCAGAGATAATGTACAAAATGACTATAAAATAAAAATTCTATCACAAACTGAACAGATCATACTCATCAATGGCAACAACACACTTAAGAATCAAATCAAACTTCCATAATCAGGTCATCTTCAGCTGATTGATTCAATCAATCTCACCCAGATTGCTTAATTTCACTTTACCCAATTCGCGATTTCCTCACACATTCAAACGCAGCAAAAGGAAAGAGAGTATACCGAGATTTAAAGGTGCACCACTGCCGATACCAACTCCACAACCTACGCCAAATCCGGTGAAGACTTGAAGAGCTTTGAAAGCAAAAGGATTCTCTATTTTCATTCCCCCAGTAGAAAACCCTAATCCTTCCTTCTTAATCACCACACCATTGCTGCTGATGCTTCCGCCGCCGCCTCTGCCACTTTCCTCCATCTCTTTCACTCTCTCTCTCTAAGCTTAAGATACGATAATGGGAGTTCCAGAAAAGCTAAGAAACTTCAATTGCTTTTTATTTCCCGCCTGTTTTCCATTGCCGTAGTTACCGAACTGTTGAGAAAGAGAGAGACTCAGATACGAGAAAGAAGATTAAGCGTTTCAATTCATCAAGGTCAGCCAATTTTTTCCCTGGTCGATGAAAAAATGTTTAGTGGGCCTTAGTGATAAGTAAGGCCCATTTATTGTAAAATACAAAAGAAATTAAAATTTGGAAGGCTGTTAATTCCGGATAGATCGATCTGATCCGAAGTAAACCGAATCGAACTGAAATATTTGATCCAAAAACCAAATCATATTATAATATGGTATAATTGGATTTATAAAACAGAAATCAAATCTGAACCGAAACGAAAATGAAAGAAAAACGATGTAAACACCTAATTATTTCTAAAATTAAAAATATATTTGAATAAAACCCAAATCCAAACCGAAATTACAACTGTATTAAACCTGTCGATATGATTTTAATTTGGATATCAATATTTATAAACCGAAAACTTGAAAATCGGGACCGGACATCCGTAAACAAAAGCAAATTAGATTCTAATTAATGTCTAATGATTTAGTTTTTGTTTTGTATCGTATGGGATTAAAAACAATTAGTAAGTGACAAGAAGTAAAAGAAAAAATTGAAACTTTCTCCACCACGCATCTTCTGGGTTGGCGTAGACACGTCAGCAATTCAACAAAAGGACGCATTTAAACATGTTGAGGTGTGTGGCCCTTTCTCATTTCTTAACCACGTCGTCGGCACAAACTCATCGTTTTACGTCTCTCTCTCTCTCCCTTTCTCAGTCTCTCCACCGACGAAGATCACGGCCCTTTTTCTCTGTTTAATCGGCGAGATCTCTCGTCTTGTCTTTTTTTTGTAGATCGATCCAGCTACGAGATCAACCATGAATCCTGAATAGTAAGATTCTTCTTCTTCTTCTTCTCTTATTCGTTCAGATCGAATTAGCGTCTTAGAATTTTTTTTACGTGCTATGTAATTATAGTTGCTCTTTCGATTTTGTTTGGTTCATTTCTTAGCAGAAATTGATGTTGGCAATTTTTTTTTCATTGATGATGATGGCTTTGTTATTCTGTTTCATCGATTTCTCGATTTGGAGTCTCGTTTCGTGGATCGGAATTTTGATTAGATCTAGATATGAAATTGGTTGAGATCTGTTGTGTATCTTGATTTTGAATTCTCAAACGATTCTCGTAGTTTGAACTTCATACTCGATTAGGATTATAGTGCTTGAGAAGTGAGATTGCATTTTGAATTTTGGTAATACTTGACTCGTGTGTTGTGTGAAAAGAGTGGTGTTTAGAAATCTATGAGTGTCTTTCAATATGTTCTACAAGATGTGTGTTTTGAAATATGCACATTAATAGCTGGAGAAACTGTACGAAATGCTTATTATCGACATGTGTCTTATGCTTCTTTCTACTCTTTTGATCTGCAGTGACTATTTGTTCAAGCTTTTGCTCATTGGTGATTCTGGTGTTGGAAAGTCATGCTTGCTTCTAAGGTTTGCTGTAAGTAATTGCATATCTCTCTCTTTCTCTATTATTGCCACAACCTTTTCTGGGCTTATGATGATCAGATGCTGGACATTAATACATGCTTCGCATTTGTCATTGCAATTATCAAGATCATCTTGTTTATCATTAAGCTCTAGCTCAGTTTGTGCCCTTTATGATATTTGAACACAAAAATTGGTTTCTCTAGTAAGTGCCCATGTTGGTCTTCTGAAGTGGTGTCCCAATATTTTTTGTATGTGCAGGATGATTCCTACCTGGATAGTTACATCAGTACCATTGGTGTTGACTTTGTAAGTCTCTTACACTTATCTATTGGTCATGCGTGAGTCATGAAGGTTTTAATATTATAATGATGTTATTGCAGAAAATCCGCACAGTCGAACAAGATGGAAAGACCATCAAACTCCAGATTGTAAGTTGTCTTCTTGAGTAGTGTCAGTGTCACAACCACTTGAATTTTTGTATGCGTATTTGATCAAACTCTTCTTATTACTATCATCATCTATGCAGTGGGATACAGCAGGCCAAGAACGTTTCAGAACGATCACCAGCAGTTACTACAGAGGAGCTCATGGAATAATTGTATGTTCGTTATCATACTTACGTTATCTCCCTGTTATCTGACATTCATCAATGAGACTGAACTATTATGTGTTTTCATTTCTTGTCAGGTGACTTATGATGTAACAGATCAAGAAAGCTTCAACAACGTCAAGCAATGGTTGAATGAAATCGACCGCTACGCTAGTGAGAATGTTAACAAGCTACTGGTTGGGAACAAGTGTGATCTCACATCACAGAAAGTTGTATCCACTGAGACAGCCAAGGTAATATCATAATATGCTACAGTTAAGGATTTTTTACACTCTTGTCTTAAGGATTTGCTGAATTGTTTGTTCTGCCAACACAGGCTTTTGCAGATGAACTTGGAATCCCATTCTTGGAAACAAGTGCCAAGAATGCTACCAATGTCGAAGAAGCTTTCATGGCCATGACTGCTGCAATCAAGACAAGGTAAACTCATTGCCAAGCTCATACACTGGTTACAGTTGTTAACCAGCTTTAACCTGGTTTTGCCTTGCAGAATGGCGAGCCAACCTGCTGGAGGATCCAAGCCTCCAACAGTGCAGATCCGAGGACAACCTGTGAACCAGCAATCAGGCTGCTGCTCCTCTTGATTCGCTTTGGTAACACTTAACCATATATTATCATTCGTTTGCATGTAAGACATCTGAATATCGTTGCTCTTCTTAATCTTTTCTTTGGTTTTCCATTTCTTCACGTATGTCTAAAAGCTTTGAAATTCTTTGTAATGGTACTTGGAACAATAAACTCCTTTAGTAAAGTTCTTCATGCCAGAGTGTTGTAGTATAAAAAGAAGCTAAATTAAATTAAATCTAAAACCTAAAAAAATTACACCAAAATTGGAGACTGGTTCGTTTTGTTTCCTCATTTAACTTCAAAAAACTTCCAAAAGATGGGTTCGTAAAACAAAAATCCTTCAGCTTTCTCATGGGAAGTGTATAACAATAACAATGAAATCAGAAGAACAAAATCCAAACCGAGTGAGAGATTACAGAGACAAAGGAGACCAGATGGGAGCGGAAGGACCAAATCAGAGATCCTTACTTACCCAAAGTAGGGAACTGTGCAGTGTCCTCAATGGCCGGTGCAACAGGTCCTCTGTATCTCTGGTTTCCTCCACCTACGGCTCCTCCTCTTGATCCACGTCCTCCCTCGGTGGCCGGGGCAGCTGATCCTCCGTGCCTCTGGTTTCCTCCACCTACGGCTCCTTCTCCTCTTGGTCCACGTCCTCCCCTTCCAGCACGGTAACCACCTCTCGGGTTGTACTTTCCTCCATCCGTAGGTTTCAGAAACTCATTTATGCTCAAAGACTACAATACAAAACATGGCAGCAATGAGAAAGAATTCGAATGAAATGCTTAATGCTTCTCTTTTTAGTAGTAACTGATTAAATGGGGAAAACATTAGTAAACTAGTGACCTTCTTGGTCTTCTCTTCTCTCTCAGTAATGCGCTTGTCCTTCTCTGTCCCCTGATAATACCATTTCAAGGTTCGATAAGCAAAGACTGGAATGATTTATTGTAAAGTGGAAAGGAATCATCCAGGTGCTTACCAGTTTGATGAAGACTTCATCATTGTTGCTCTTTTTGCTTGAGAGCTGTTGCATGGCCTCAAACGCTTTTGTGTCAACCTTCCTCTCCTCAACCTTGGTCGCCTGCAGAGCTTTCTTCTTCTCCTCCAAAACCTTCTCATATTCTTCCAAAGTCATCTCCTACAAACAGCAAATTTGCATTTGATAAGCAAACATTCTTCTTGCTGTTTATATAAACAGATATGAGTTCAAGAGATGATGCTATACCTTGACCTCAGGCTCTTTCTCTGCCTGCTCTTCGGCAGGTGTCTCATTGTTTGCATCAGTTGCTTCACCATCACCACCTTGCTTCTCAACAGTCAAATTCTTCTCCACCACAGCTGTGGATTCTTCAGTCACACTAGAGATTCGAAGAACACGAGTTTATTTTTCAAACACCAACAAAACAGATCTACAAAGAAAAACCTATTTTGAAAAGAATACTTACGGAGCGATATCATCTACAGTGGTTCCCCAGTTGCCACGGCCAGCTCCATCACGTTTAAACTCACTTCTACTCAACAATAAGTTTACAATTACAAACCATACGAAACCAATCAGTACAAGACTAGCACTTGAGAAGATTGCTTACCCATGACCTGTTCCGCTGTGGCGCTCAAAGTGCCTACGTGGGTGTTCAAAGTCACCTGAATCACCATTGCTGAAGCCTCCACGGCGACCCCCGCGATCACCACGGTATCCACCAACAGGCCCACCACGTCTTCCTCCATCTCCTTCTTCTGAGCGTCTGTAGCCTCCACCATATCCGTTTTCATTGGCAGGAGCATCAATGTTCCTGGAATCCCTGTTGAATCCACTACCTCTGCCACGACCATAACCACCTCCACGTCCACCACCACGACCTCCAGCAGGAGCGTTCTTGGCCTCCCTAACTACTCAAATTAAAGAAAATGTAACATCTGATTAAATAAACTATATAGGACGCAATGCCAGTGTCAACGTTTCCATTAAAACAGTAACATTAATACATATCTCTAGTGAAGAGATTCATTATCCCGAATATACAATGACCAACTAAGTCAATCTTATCTGAATAAGCAAATAATCACTTTGTAGTCCAAACTAAGAGTCCTATTACTCCGGAAAATCTCAAAATATCAACAAAAGAAGATTTTTGATATCGTCACCACACCAATCAACCAGTTTGACTTACTAAATAAATCAAAGACTGAGCAACACATCCAACTAAATATGAATCTTTCATACTCCAATCCAATATAAGACTTGAGAAATCGAATCAAGGATAAAACCTTACCAGCTTGAGAAGGAGGAGGCGGCTTAGTCGGAAGCTTACCAGCCTTAGCAGGCTGAACCGGAGCAGCTTTCTCAACTTTCAATGGCTTGGCCGCAACGATCTGGCTAGGATCCTCTGCGTCATCGTCCAAGAGATCGAAAGGGTTCAAAGTCGCCATTTATTTTCCGGTCCGATTGAATCGAAAAAGCAACTAGTCCCGAGATTATTTTTATGGGTTTTGTGTTTGAAGATTGAAAAACCTTATAGACTATACGAATCCATGAAGAAAAATCAGAATCAGAATCGAAGATATGATTCAGACAGCGTTGTTTAGACGCCCAACCAAAGTGAGTGACAAGAAAAGAGAGAGGGTTAGATAGAGAGAGAAGAAGCTGCAAAATATCAAAAACCCTAGCAGAAACGCAACTTTTATCTCTGCTTCTTATTAAACTTCTTTGGGCCGGGCCTAGTAATAAGGCTTTTCCTTTTTTGACAGAAAGATTTAGCAAGCTTTTTTTTCCTCAACAAAAGATTATGTAAAAAAATTTATAGTTCTTGTATTTTAAGAATTTGCACTCTATACCAAAGGAATTGAAAATATTTAAGTCAAAGTGAAAATAACATTTTCATAAATAAACTATATTTTTCTACAGCGACTAAATGACGTAAATGTTGTAATGTTATGTTTCGTCGAAACGTCTCTATATATTTGACATCAATTACTCAGATAAACGTAAAAACGATTTTTTGCAGACATTGATTACGCTTATCGAGTTTCATTGAAATCCCTCATGGGTTTCACCATCTAACTGTGTGTTTGCACAAATGCTCGAAAGTTAAAACAAAGTAAATCAAATGAGTCTTGACTAATTAACTCGTGTATTCCACAGTGCTTTGGTAGACCTATAGTATAATAGTATATTATATAATAAAGTAAGGTTCGTTTAACCACAAGCTGACACTTATCATCTTTCTTTTAACCTTTATTTTAACTATTTCTTTATTTTACTTTTTCATATTCTCATTTCTAAAATAAACATATATAAGAACAATAAGTTTTATTAATTACACATTTAAAATCAATAATTACAATTTGACAATAATTTAACAAAAGAAATATACAAAAGAAATCAATTATTATAATTTGTCATCCTTTATTTTAATTATTTCTCTATTTTACCTTTTGATATTCTCATTCTTAAAAAAACATATATAACAAAAAGACATATACAAAGATAATAATTTCTCTTAATTGACCATAACTTAACTCATTAATACAATTTACAATAACTAATTAATTAATTAGAAAATTTTCAAATTGTTCTTCTTTTCAAGTTGATTCCTCTTCTATATAAGCGATTACCTATTCATATTCTCATTTCTAAAAGAAACATATATAAGAACAATAATTTCTGTTAATTACACATTGTAATAATTGTCTTACATTTGTTAGAGGTTATATGCTCGTACTACATCACTTACATAGAAGAGGAAATCAACGTGAAAAGAAAAACAATTTAAAATTTGAATCAAGAGACATTATTATCTTTGTAAATGTGTTTTTGTTATATATATTTCTTTTAGAAATGAGAATATCAAAAATTAAAATAGAGAAATAATTAAAATGAAGGATGACACGTGTCTTTGTATATGTTTTTTTTATGATGGATAATATCAAGTGAACATCTTATACAATAAAGTAAAGTTCGTTTAACCACAAACTAACACGTGTCATCCTTCTTTTAACCTTCATTTTAACTATTTCTCTATTTTACATTTTCATATTCTCATTTCTAAAATAAACATATATAAGAACAATAATTTCTATTAATTACACATTTAGTTGTGAAAGCAAGCTTGCCCGGTACCGGTGGCTTTCTTTTTGTCAAAACCCCAGAAGATTTGTTTCTCTTCTCATGTCCTTCAAACTTGATTCTTTATAAAGTTGAACCAAATAATGTATACTAATTTTCGTGATTATTATTTATAAAGATAAAAACTGTAGGAAAGTTTTATCAATAACACAAACATTCTTTTTAATAAATTAACGATCAAATTCAACTAAACACATAACCTACGCAACGCGTGGGCAATTTGCAGCCTACCTAGTACTACTATATTCTTGCAGCCTTCATTTGATAATTTTTAACTTGTCTTGAGGATTGCAATTTGCAAATACTATGAGAGGACAGTTACCTACGTCGTAGTTTTAGACGTTCTTTGTCAACAAACAGATTAAAATGGGCCAGGCCCGTTAATAACTATATATGGACTTTTGATTCACTGTTGAGGGATTCGTATCTTGGAGCCGAAGTGTTTCTTATTGAAATAATCTGCAAAAATTCGATCGAAAGTGACGAGAAAGATCCGAAGATGGCGACTGCCGACGAGGGTTCTTCAGCTAAGAGATGGCTTCCTCTTGAAGCTAACCCAGATGTTATGAATCAGGTATTGCTTCACTCTCCAATTTTTCTAACTTTCCCTTCTAATCCCGCAGAATTACTCCTCCGATCACCGGCATTTTGAAATCGGGAAGAATCTAGGTCATTTATGTGATTATATTCGTATTGGTTCTGTACAGTTTCTTTGGGGACTTGGTCTTGTCCCAGATGAAGCAGAGTGCAATGATGTGTTTGGGTTAGACGACGAACTTCTTGAGATGGTTCCCAAGCCTGTTCTTGCTGTTCTCTTCCTTTATCCCATCACCAAAAAGGTCTCTCTATATTGTAATTATCATTTTGAAATCCATCTATGATTCTGTATAATTTCTGCTTTTTATTGATTGACTTTGAAACCCTGTGATCTTGCTCGTTAGAGTGAAGAAGAGAGAATCGAGCAAGACAAGGAAATCAAGGAAAAGGTGAGTTTTGTTATCTGATTTGTTCTCTTCAAAAGGAACCCTTAGTTTCAGTAACCTAGTCTCATTTCGGTTCTGTGTGGATGAATGATAGATGCATAGTGATAAAGTTTACTTCATGAAACAAACTGTGGGTAATGCTTGTGGAACCATTGGGCTTCTTCATGCTATTGGGAATATAAACTCTGAAATCAAGCTCTGTGAGTTATTCAGGCTTTCTATGTGCTTCTTCTTTAATCTAAGGATATGAATCCTTATTGAATATCACTTTCTTGTTTCTTTTTTAGCCGAGGGATCGTTCTTGGATAGATTCTTCAAGTCCACTGCCAACATGACTCCTATGGAGGTTCTCTATCCTATCTCTATCTTTGTAACAGTTCTGAGTGTTTGCTTTCCGTCTAATGTTTCTGTGGAAATTATGATAGCGTGCAAAGTTTCTTGAGAATGATAGTCAAATTGAAGATGCTCATTCTGTAGCTGTTTCAGCTGGTGATACACCGGTAAGTTGTCACCTCCCATTGATGCTATGTATCTGGATATGTTAACATGTTCATTTAGATGTTACTTTGGTTTTCTAATTTTTCCCCATCTTCAGGCTTCAGACGACGCGGACACGCATTTCATCTGTTTAGCTTGTGTGGATGGTAACAATATTCTTACATCAACCACCAAATGAGAATGCTGAATTTAACACATCCAAATTGGCACTTAATAGTTAATAGCACTCCTTTCACAATCATATAATACAATGCAGGGGAGCTCTATGAACTTGATGGAAGAAAGGCAGGACCGATTTCACACGGTGCTTCCTCTCCAGCTACCCTGTTGAAGGTACCATAAACCCTTCATTCTTGAAGCTATTTACCTGAACATTGAAGGAATCCGGGGAATATGCAGCAGTTTTGTTTTAGACAAACTGGTAAACACTTGAATTTGTTTGATGTATATCTTGGTTGATATTAAACTTGCAGGACGCGACGAAAGTGATAAAGAAAATGATAGAGAAGAATTCGGGTTCTCTCAACTTCAATGTGATAGCCATCTCTAAGAAAGCACAAGGCTCTTCTTAAGAAGCAAAGCTCCCAAGTCTTGTTTCTGAGTTTGTGACTTGTTTTTCTTCGGATTTTATATCTTTGGATTTTTGTTTTTCTACATTCTGAATATATTACAGTTGATGATCATGGTTTAAATAAAAAATTTATAGATCAGGAACCCGATCACAATATTGACATTATTGTCTCATGACGTTTTGAGCAGAGGCAAACTTACCCAAACTTTATAATAGAAGAAAATGTCATTTATTTGTCTTAGAATGGTTATGTTCTTTGTTGTTTATCTTATGAAAATATAGAAGAAACTATCTACAATAATCTTTTTTATGATACATTTATAGCTGCATATTTAATTCTTTCTATTTGCTATCACTTAGGGAATTTCTATCTATATGATGAAAATAAAAGTAATAAAGAAAATAAATCTGAAGTTAAAAAGACAACATATGAAGAAAAATTTAATTGTAGATATATATATATATCCTCAAATATTCCTCTTGAAAATGTTGTAGTTTAACCAGTTCTAACTTCTAACATTTGATACATTTCCATTGTTCATGGTTTACATTTCTATATTTTTCATCACATCTTAATTTGGAAACATATTTAACCTACTTAATTCTAGGATTGACTCATACACCATCATATTGACACGTTCTCTACGTAGGGTTGTTGTTTAAATTACATAATATATCCCGGATTTATTTCCATATGAATAAAAAAATTGAACCATATATATTTTTATAGTTTTTGGAATGGATTAAGTTCAAAATACGACCAAACAATGGTCAATATGTATCCAAGTCTCAGCAATCTTGCCTCTTTTACTCTTCTATCTTGTGGCAACAACTCATGTACGTAACTCTAAACATTACAAACAAAAGCAATCGAATTCTAACATTATCTTGATTCAAAATAGATCTGGTAAAATTTGAAATCTCAACATCTTTATCGATTTATTTTTGGTCTAGTGTAGGCAAAGGATGATCAGTTTTTCGAGTGTGTCCATATCTATAAACAGCCCTCATTGCAACATCCTTTACTGAAACACCACAAACTCCAGGTCATTCTAATATTATTATTATATAAATATTATATATTGTGAATTTGTTTATTAGTAATTTTTGGTAGATAATATTAGAGTATGAGTTTCTAACTCAAAACTAATTAATAATGAGTGGATTGGTCTATATCTCAGATATACTAGTGAGTATCTTTTCCAATTTTCGATGTGAGATTTTAATCTGTTGAAACTCGATTGCACAAATCTCTCAAAAAATCGAACTCGGATTCAGCTCACCAACTCTCGATTGTAATCGCAAACTCAGAAAACAAAAAAATTAGGAACACAAAAAAAAAAACACGAAAGCTTTGATTACCCAGTTCGAAAACACCGATGTGGTGAATCTACGTCTGGGGCTGGATTCGTTCCAGCAATCCACTAAGAATCAATATCAAATCTCAAGCTCAAAAACAGAGCTCAAGATTAGGGTTACGAGAAAGAAGAAGATGAAATCGTTACAAAGAGATAAGATAGAGAGAAGAGTATTTATATGAGGTTTAGAAGCTGCAACAATCGCAACAAAAACTCTCCAACGTCTTGATGAGCTCAACGAACCTCTGCAACTTCCAAAACTGAAACTTGTTATCCTCTTTATCGAGACAATCTCTTCTTGATACTAAACCAGTATCAATTACTGAACCAAACATTGTACCAACTAAACCAAGTCGACTTCAGGTTTATTCCGGTACAAGAATTGTATCACTTCTTCACATAATCCCTAATAGATAATATTGAGTTCAACACGGAAAAGTACTATATGTCCGAGAGGGATGGTCCAGATCCAGAAATTTCGAAACAATGTCAACAATTTTAATGCTCAAGATGCAGTTAATGTATTACCGAATTATGTTTTTTTTTCTTTCTAATAGTAATATACAAATTTGACACTGATGTTTTTAGTGGGCGACACTTGACACAAAAATTCAAAGTAAAAAATATCATGGAGCGTTATTTTTGGATGGGCGGTATGTTGTCAGTTTTAAGGTTATTAATTTGGCTTACAAGTTTCTCTTTGTTAAGGTTAAAAACCACTAATTATATATTTTACTAGGGGAGGCCTCACGCGTTGCGTGAGTTTAAACAAATGTAGTAAATTATACAACATTATATACATAATATATATCAAAATGATTGATGTATGTAGATGTCGTTTGCGCATTCCGCTTAGGTAAAACAATTTGATAATTTACAACATATATCATGTTTCTATTTTCTCCCTAAAATAAAGTAAATAATGATAGTTACATTATTATTTAATTATTTAAAAATAATATAGTTTAATAGTTTTTGTATTTTGGGATCATCTTCTAATAATTATATTCTATCAATATTTCACAAAGTTATTACAACTTATTATATATTTTTAAAACTAATTAACACTTCTATAAAAATGAATTTGATGAAATTGTGATGATGAAAATACATGAATAAATTAAAAAAAATTTCATTCTAAATTTTGGTTGAGTCATTTTAGAAGAAATTGAGAGACTCATATAGATCGTCCAATAAAAAAGTCTTACCTTACTTTTCACATTACATTGAAAGCGTAAGATGGGAAAATAGAGAAGTGATCTTACATTTGTCATTGACTCTATGCTCCCAACTACAACTTTTATATATAAGAGAAAATCTTATTTATTATATAAGATTGTGATGCCATTTAAATTAGTCTAGTTATATTTTTTTTGTTGATATATAGTTATATATAGTTAATGAAATTAAATAAGAAATATGGAAAAAATTCTAATTTTTAAGGGGTAAACATTAATTAATTTAGATATATATATATATATATATTTACATACATATTACATTAAATAAGTGATCTTACATTCGTCATTGATTTTATGTTCCCAATTACATCACGTATATAGAAGAGAAAAAATCAACCTAAAAAGAAAAAATAAATTAATATATATATAGCACTATAAAAAAGTGATTTTACATTCGTGAGATGTTATATGCTCCAACTAAATCACTTATATAGAAGTAAAAAATAAACCTGGAAAGGAAAAAAAATTGAAATTTGTATTGTAATAATTGTCTTACATTTGTTAGGGGTTATATGCTCGTACTACGTCACTTATATAGAAGAGGAAATCAACGTGAAAATAAAAACAATTTGAATTTTTTTTTAATTAATTAATTAGTTATTGCAAATTATATTAATAAGTTAAGTTATAGTCAATCAAGAGACATTATTATCTTTGTAAATGTGTTTTTGTTATATATGTTTCTTTTAGGAATGAGAATATCAAAAATTAAAATAGAAAAATAATTAAAATGAAAGATGACACGTGTCTTTGTATATGTTTTTTTTTATGATGGAGAATATCAAGTGGTTTAATAGAGTTATATTGAAAAGACACATGTTAAAAAATTACTGTCAATTATGTTGTTAATGGGTTAAGTTATTGTTAAATTGTAATAATTGTTTTTAAATGTATAATTAACAGAAAGTATTGTTTTTATATATGTTTCTTTTAGAAATGAGAATATGAAAAGGTAATCGTTTATATAGAAGAGGAAATCAACCTGAATTTAGAAATTTTTTAATTAATTAATTAGTTATTGCAAATTGTATTAATGAGTTAAATTATAGTCAATTAAGAAAAATTATTATCTTTGGTATATATATTTTTTTGCTATATATGTTTCTTTTAAAAATGAAAATATCAAAAAGTAAAATAGAAAAATAATTAAAATGAAGAATGACAAATTGTAATAATAGATTTCTTTTGTATATTTCTTTTGTTAAGTTATTGTCAAATTGTAATAATTGATTTTAAATGTGTAATTAATAAAAATTATTGTTCTTATATATGTTTCTTTTAGAAATGAGAATATGAAAAAGGTAAAATAGAGAAATAATTAAAATGAAGGATGACACGTGTCAGCTTGTGGTAAAAAGAACGTTACTTTATTATATAAGATATGTTTTTTTTTTGTTATATATGTTTCTTTTAAGAATGAGAATATCAAAAAGTAAATAGAGAAATAATTAAAATGAAGGATGACAAATTGTAATAATTGATTTATTTTGTATATTTCTTTTGTTAAGTTATTGTCAAATTGTAATAATTTATTTTAAATATGTAATTAATAGAAATTATTGTTCTTATATATGTTTTTTTTAGAAATGAGAATATGAAAAGGTAAAATAGAGAAATAGTTAAAAATGAAGGATGACACGTGTCAGCTTGTGGTTAAGCGAACCTTACTTTATTATATAAAATTTGTTTTTAGATAGATCCAGAAATTTACCGTGATAACAAGACTCACTTCACCACTTATTGGACGGTTAGAGTGTGAATAAATTTATGTCAAAAATATTTATATGTTTCCACGAAATTTAATATATAGTTGTCTTCTTTATTTTGAATATAGAACGATGGATTTCAGAAAACGGGGTGTCATATAATACAGTATGCAATAATGCAAAGGATTTATACAAGACTTGTATCCAGGCAAACCTTATGACGAAGTCTCTACTTATGGTGGACAACAAGTCGTCGCAAATCTATCTATTATTCGGGTAAATCTTATTATAAAAGTCTAAGTATAGTAATTGCATTTTACGTGGTAGTCAAAAATAGAAATTAAGAAAATGACAATGAGATGAATGATTTCTTTTCTGATGATAATGTTTTTTTGGACGTATTATTTATTAATGAAAGCTAAGATTTATGATTTTGGGTTAAGGGTTGTACTCCTAATGTCCTACATACCAAAATAACATGTTACAGAAAAAGTTATTGGACTCGATCGTAATAATTAAATGAATGGTAAAACCGAATAGAATCATGATTTTAAAATTATCTAAGTCATATCATTATCATTTACTTGATTTTGATCTTCCCCATTGTTATTTACTTACCTTTATAATATCATAAAGAAACTAGAATACAATTAAATTCATAATAATTATACGATATAACCTTAATAAATTAATACCTCTATAAATCAATATATTTCTTCGGTCCCAAATTAGTTTTATGGTTCAATTAGTATATCGATAAATTAATAATTCGATAAATTAATAAAATATCACGATTCCAACAGAATTAATTTATAAATATTTTACTGTATGTCAATATGGACCTAATGCTAAAGAATAATGGTGTTTTAGTTGGATATTAGCCTAAGGTAATCTTCACACATTTAGGATTGGGAGCTGATTTAATCCGCTACGGCGCGGTAACAGCTGCTGGTGCTCCGATGGGCAACGGAAACTTTCCAGATAACGGAAATGATTTAAGTAAATCATCGTATTTTAAAATATGCTGATGCCAATTTCAAGAACAATCCAATTACTCAGCTGGAGATGACTGTTATAAGTTGAATTATTTGAAAGATCAACAAACCATTACTTATGGTGGTCCTTGCCCTAATTGAATCTCTTCTTTTTATTTATAAACAATAACAATTCTAAGTGTTCCTTTTTTGTGTGTGTTTGTAATAATTTCTTGTCCCTAGTGAACAATTTGCGTTGTCTATTAATAAACTTCGGTTTTTTTTTGGTTTCGTTGGGTTTTGTTTAGATGAGTTTGTATGTATCTCATATTGATCAGAGGTATATAAGAACTATGTTTACTAAATTATAACACTACGACTTGGTTTTAGATAACTATTATAAAATCATACTTCTATTTTTCTTATCGTGAAGTTCATGGTAGCATTAAAAAATAAAACTCCTTAATCTTTGATCAGCTTCTTTTTGTCCACAATATTTAAGTAAATCAAAAAATACAATTTACAAATGATAATAAAAAATTCCTAAACATCGCTTTCCTAACAACATCATCGCTGCCATCACTGTTCACTACCAATATTCTAACTAATTGATAGCCAGATATATATTATCGAAACTAAAATAAAATAAGATATTGTTTTTTTTATTTGGAGATCAACCAGTGGTTCCTCTGTTTTAATCACTTCAAAGAAACAACAAAGTAACAAGAGAAGCTAGGGGATTTAGGGTAACCTTTTTCTCTAATATATTGTCAAGACATATTAGATATTAATGGAAAATAGTTAAGCTTAATTTGTTACCTCATAAATTGTTCCTTAAAGTTTGAGCCTAAATAAGAAAATACCGTTGGTTTACTCTTTGGAACTAATGATACACAAATCTAATAAGATAAAGAGTAATTCAAAAAACAAAATCAAGATAATTGTGGGAGAAATATGGTACGGTTTTAATAATAACAAAACATATAAATACATACGTATATATAGAAATTTTGGTTATTGTTGAAACTGTCCTGGCGTCACCATTCGAAACAAATTTTTGGCAGAATTTGTTTTTTTTTGGTCTTTTCCAAAAACAATTTAAGAAATGAATCCAATAAAAAGATGTGCAGCTTGCAAATATCTTAGAAGAAGATGCCCTGAAGATTGTATTTTCTCAGCTTATTTCCCTCATAATATCCCCAAAATTTTGATATATTTACAAAATCGATGGAGCTAGAAATGTCGCCAAGATTTTTCTGGTATATCTATATATATCCCCCGTTCATACTTTATATATAAACATTCAATGTGAAATCACTCTACGATATATATAAGAATTTTAACGTAGTTGTAGACTATTCAAAGTTATCGTTGAAAAGGATAAGTTAGAGTTCACGTCTAAACCTCTAATAATATTAAAATACAAATATTTTAAGTCAATGTTATAGTTGAGTTTTTTTTTATTTGTTAAGATGTTCTTGTTTAGTTGAGATCTCGTGTAAGAAAAATATGTGATAGTTTTGAATGTAGTAATCAATATTCTCATGTTTCTTAAAAACTGAGCACAGATATATATAAACAAACGTAAACCTCCATTAAAGAGTTTGGACAATGTTAAAAGAGGACTGTGAAGAGCTTGGGATGAAGAGGACTTTGAATTCGTGATTAATTTATTTTCTTTGGATGTTATTGATAAATTTTAATCGATATTTTAGCTGAATTAATACCGCTAAATATATATCACTCTGAAATGGATCCCAATAATTATATGTTTTCTCTTTATTTTCTGCATGGATTGTGAATGACATTGAGTAGCAACTCCCACAAGATGAAAGAGCAGCAGCAGTGGATTCTATTTCTTTTGAAGCACAACATTATATTTATCATTTATGGTTGTGTTGGGATTATCTAACTATTAAAATCCCAAATTCAATAAATCGAAAATATCTTAGTAAAAACCATTGCTGAGATTGCTCTTCTCCAAACAACCTTGGCCAATTCCAATTTTTTCGAAATTAATAGATATATATGTTCGATAGGGACTTCTGCCACTAATTGTTTATCGATTTGGTTACACTTTTTAAATAGAATAAAACTATAGTGGCTGTTAGCTTTCTACCAGATTCTCATGTTTGGTCGTACTCGTATGTTTATACAGTATCATTCTTTGTTTAATTTAGTAGTTAATTAGTTATGTTTAATTAGCTGTTGATTAGTTCTGTGACGGTGTCTTTTTCTCCAATAATTGGGTTGTGTATATTTTTTTTATATATACATGATACATATATAACAAATCTAATGTTTACATCAACAATACACCACACAAATTTTAAATTAGTAGAAAATAATATTTTAAAATACTAATATTTATTAAGTGATAACGAACGAACTAATTAAAACTGTGGTGACGTTTTTTTTGCTTAAGCATTACCAAAGATAATTTATTTCAGAAAGTCAAATTTTGCTGTGTTACCCTTTTTTCTACATGTATATATGTCCACAAAATATCTTATTGTACTGTATCTTACAAACTCAGAAAATTGAATTTTCTCACAAATGTTATCATTTTCCTAAACAAAATTGATCCCACTTGTAATGGGAATGATTTGTTTTCTACAAATTTTATAATTTCCTTCAAATAAAAAGTTTGATCCCACTACTAAATGAAATGATTGGGGTGGTTAAATATAAAAATAAACGAATTTCTTATTAACGTTCTCGTTTTTGAAGTAGCATAATCCAACAAAGAAAAATCAAACTATAAAACCAATAAACGGTCGCCACGTGTTACGTCAACGACCTTGCACTTGACCTTTAATCCCTTATCCGTTCCATCACCGGCGACCACCGCTCTCCTCTTCTTCGGAGCTCCGTTATCGGAAGAAGGAGAAGAAGAAGAAGCTCTCTTGGACTTGATCCGAACCGGGTCGGGTTCTCCTGAATTAACTCTCAACGGAAAATTCAACAAAGCGCGGGAACCACGCATCCTAAAAGCAGCTCTGTCGTAAGCCAACGCCGCGTCCTCCGCCGTCTCAAACGTCCCTAACCAAACCCTAGCTCCGTTCTTCGCCGGATCTCTAATCTCCGCCGCAAATTTTCCCCACGGCCTTTGTCTCACTCCTCTATAATGCTTTCCCTTCGCCGCCGCCGGAACAACCGCACTCGTATCATTCTTCTTCGCCGGAACAGAATCCACCGCCGCGAAACTCTCCGTAGTCTCAATCTTAACCGCCGGGAAAGAGCTACGATCATCGTCGGAAGACGAAGAAGACGGTTCCCAACCGCCGTGAAAAGCGTCGTTGAGGATACCGTAAACTAACATATCCTCCGAATCGTTCTCTTTCAAAGGCAAGTCTCCCCAGCTCTCGGTGAAGCAAGGATACAACTTACCGAAGCTAGGGTTTCGTCCGTACACCGGTTTAACGCTGTTACCTGTTGTACAAGATTGCTCCCCTGAACTCGTCATCGACTCACTGAGTAGCGCCTCCGTTTCTCCTAGTAAGTGTCGTCGTATCGACTCAAGAAAAGCATAGTCGGATTGAGTTTCCGCCGTCATCGACATCATAGAGAGAGAGAGAGCTTTTGTTTCTAGAAAATGTTTGTTTTTTTTTGGAGTTCTTGTTGAGATTTCAAAATGTCCGGTGTGAATGAAAATAAAAGAATGTTTTGTTGTATTTATATAGATTGAGATAAAAAATAGGTTCATGAATCTGGAAAATATTGAATTTTGACAAAGACTTGTATATTATTATTTTAAGCGTATAGTGGGTATTAAAAAAATTGGAAATATGAAAGTAATGGAATTTTCTTTATAGCTATGAAGGTTCGTGAATTAAACACGTGCGTTTTATCCATATAAGACACACATAAATTAAGTAGCCCGTCAAGGCTGATGTCACGCAATCTACGGAAGCAATTTTGTGATTGGTCTCGTCGTCTCAACTTGTCTTTGGCTTTTTTTTTGTCTTTAGATGACTTTATATATTATCGCTGGTTCTACTTCTTTTTCTTTCCCAACTTGAACCGCCGGTTTACGGAAACAAATCTATGCCAAAAGTTTTAGAATTTGTCAGTAAAACAAGGTTCTTAGAATCAACTAATCATTTCATTGCTTTATAGAGTTGGAGCAGGGAGAAGAATAGGAATACGTTCTAAATGTTTGTACGAATTAGGAATTTAGAGATTTGATTTAGTGATCACTCCAAAGCAAAAGACTATTGACACTCGTCAGGGGGTCACTTGAAACAAAGGATGCAGCTTCTTCATCAACATTCACATGGGTTTGTACACAAAGAGGTTTGGAGATGATAATAACTTTAAATTATTGTTTGACACCAGGTACAATAATAAATCATTTATATTATAAGTTTATAACTCCTTTATTAGGGGCATGGTGGCTTTCAAATCCCCGCTGGAGAAAGTTAGTTCATGACTTCATGTATTTGCATACATATTAATTACATACACCAAATAAAGTATGGTAAACCGAAAATTCGAATATTTTTTAATTATAATTATCGAAAAATTCGTCAATATACCCTCACTAGACAAAAGATAATATATATTTCTCTCATGTCGAGCATAAAAGTTAAAAGTGTGAATGTGTGGGTCTCTCGCTTTTGTCAACTTGCAATGAAGACTCCTTCGAGGAAGGAGGATAAGACGATGTTTTCATCTATATTTTATTCAATTGCACGGCCTCTATTGGTTTGAAATCACATCAATCTCTATATTCTTATCGTTGTTGGAAAATCTAACTGGAGATCTAAGCTCTTAACTATTCTTTTAGTAGCTAACTTGGATGGAACAATCAAAAATTTTAAATAATTTAAACAGATTCCACCTTAGACTTACGAGAAACAATTTAAATACATCAACAATCTAAAAAAATTGTAAAACATACTGTATTCTTTTTCTTTGTTGAAAAAATTGTAAAACATACTTCAATTCCACGGTTCATGAAAACAATGTTGTATAACTATTTATTTAAATTAGTGACGTATTTATTTTCTGGATATTTTTTTATATTGTAGATTAATTTTAAAGGTTAAATAAATATATTTTATATATTAAAAAAAAAGTACAAAATGCTCACGTTCATTCTTATAATAGTTGATTACCAGTTTATCTTTAATGCATTTGCATATTTAAATTTTTTGCCATTTAAATTTAAAAATATTTATTTACCCAAATAAAAATTAATTTACTATAAAAATATATTTAAAAATCCGAATATAGTAAGAGAAAACTAAAAAAATATATAAATATTTTTTCCGAAAATTCAAAAAATTTTAATTAATCTAAAATATTGAGTTTATAATAAAAATATATATTTAGATAATTTTAATTAATTTTTTCCCATTTAGTTTAAAGAAAAAAAACTAAAACTAAAATATTCAAATAAAGTTAAATTACTATAAAAATATATTTTTTAAAATTTTAATATATTAAAAATGACTAGAAAAAAATAAAAATAGAAAATATTGGAGTAAAAATTAAATTACTATAAATAAATAATTTTAAAATATCTAATAAATTAAAAGAAGAATTACTATTTAAAATTAAGAGAAGAAATTACTATATATCATAGATATATTTATTTTTAAAATATTTTGACTTGATCATAAGATAATTATATATGTATTAGGAAATCTAAAGAAAATAAAAATTTATAGTTCTATACAAAAACCAAAATACGAAAAATATAATATTGTGATACAATATTTTTTTTAAATTCATCTGATGTCTTACCAACACTTATATATGTATATATTATTGAAAATTTTATGAAATAGTAAAATTTTTTTTGTCAACTAAATATTAACTATTGTGTAGAGATAATTGTTATATATAGTTGTCGTTATCTTCCATTTATAATATATTTAAAAATGTTAAGACAATAACATATTAAAAGTATTTAGAAGGATTATACCATTCATAAAAAAATTTTAACATCATTTTTTATACTAAAACTAAACATAATACGCACGAATTTGAATCAATAAACAGTTGTTACGATTTCTTAATCTTTTATCAATTATAGATAAATAGTCAGTAATAAAACAAAAATAAAAACGTGAGATATCGCGTTTATTACTATCAAAAACAAATATGTCATCATCTCTTACTATTTTTTCTCCGTACCTCCCTAGTATATATATATATATATATATATAAGACTTATTTACAATATATATATATATATATATATATTGAATAATTTTATATTGTAGATTTATTTACATTGTTATCTAGTTTTAAAAATTAACTAATTTAGCTTTGCTGATTTATTTTTTTAGTTTTGAAATGAAAATTTTTCAAAGTTACATAAAAGAAGCAGGATGATTAAAAAAGGAAAAATTCTCTAAAAATCCTCTAAGTTGTAAATGATTCTCAACTTAAACTTTCAACTTTTTTTTGTTCCTAGTTAAAATCTTGAACTATTGAATTTTCCCAAAAAGAACCTTCAACTCTTAATATTTGTACTCGAGGTTAAGTTGACTAACGGTCAACGATAAACAATAACATTGCCCGATAGTCGGTTTTTTTTCTTTTTTAACAACTTATCATTTTGATTGATTAGTATAAGTATGGTACAAATATTTAGCTAGCCATGATGATGATTATTCATAGGTCATAAACAAATTTTGAATGAAACGGGTTATGCGGGTGCGCGTAATGGAGAAGGCATTGCGCGTGCGGATCGCGATATCTGAAAAAGAGGGTATATAAACCCGCATAACTATTATAACAATATTCGGCCCAAATCAATCAAAAATATTAAAATACAGTAAAATCTTATTTTTATGTTTTTATTTAATATAATAAAATAGAAAAAACTTAACTTTTTGTAGTTTTCTTTTTACAATAAAGCAACAACTCTAACTTAATTTGGATTATAAGTCTATTAGATAGAAAATTCTTATTCATCTTGGAAAAAAAAAATTTAATTATGTTTTGATTCCAATAACGGATAACCCGCTTCACTCAAAAAAATTTTACGACCTAAATATTTGTAGCGGATAACCCGTCATGGTTAGCTAAATATTTGTACCCTACTTATATTAATTAATCAAAATGATTAGTTAATGAACTGACCTCACATCCTTTCATCTAGGTCCGTAACTGGCTTGCACATCTGCTGCAACGGTGAAGAAGGTAAAAGTTTTCTAATTGGGCTGGATTTTAATATTTTCGGCTGACTTGGGCCAAATTTTTTTTTAATTAGTTATGCGAGTTTATATAACCCTCTTTTCAGATATTGCGACCCGCACCGACAACGTCTTCTCCACAACCCGCATCCGCATAACCCGCTTCACTCAAAATTTGTTTACGACCTATGTATTACCACCGTCATGGCTAACTAAATATTTGTACTATATTTACACTAATCAATCAAAATGATAAGTTGTTAAAAAAAATGAAAAAAAAAATTGACTAATATTTAAGAACAGTACCGTTGACCGTTACTCAACTTAACATCGGACACAAATATTAAGAATTGAAAGTTTTTTCTGGGAAAATTTAATAGTTTAAAGTTTTAACTGGGAACAAAAAAAAGTTGAAGATTTAAGTTGGAAATTATTTGCAATTTGGAGGTTTTTACAAGATTTTCCCTTAAAAAAATAGTCAAAAATATATGAAAACGAGACCGGCATGTTCATCACCAACGACAACAACTAATAATACTACATCTATTTCTAAGTTTGATTTTCTTAATTTTTCACACATATTAAAAAATATTTAATATAATATTTAACTTATTTTTAATAAAAATTTTAGAATACTTTTTTACTTAATTAATGCTCTACACTCAATAAAAATAAGTGTTGTTTTAATATTTCGTAAAACTATATTTCTCAAAAGAATAATTAATTATGTTGTAAAGAGAAATGTATTAATTAGAATGTAGAAAATCAATGTGAAACAAAATAAAAAAGGTAGAAATCAATCTTTTAGAAACAGATGTAGTATAGTACTCCATATGATTTATAGTTACCAGAAACGACTAACCCCATTTGCTACTAAAATCAATAAATTTTAGCAATTAATCACTAAACTCAAAATTTTAAATCTAAAATTGTAGCGAGTAATGTATAATCCGAACCAAATCTGGAACCAAATTTTAATGACTATAAATTATAAAACAAACAATTAAAGTATAAAACATGGCATTAGTCACTGATTCACTAATAATGGTCGCTATTATTAATTGTTAAAGACTTTCAAAATGGATATACCCATCATAAAACGATAGCTTAGAAATAGAGCCATTGAGCATAATAGCCGGACCTGAAAACCCAACCCAAAACCGAGTCAAAAACTCCGATCCTAATTCGAAGCCAAAATTTTAAAATATTCGAACGGCTCATAAACTCAAAATCCAAAAATCCGAATCCGAACTCGAATCCGAACATGCTCAAAATATAGATACATATTAATAATATATCACTAATATTTATATTTATAATAACCCAAGTGTCCAAAATATGCGGGATATGCGATTTTTTTAGATATTTCAGTTATTTTTAGGTATATTATTAGATATATTAAGTATTTTTGAATATGTTTGACAGATTCGGATACAAAATTTTCAATTTTCGGATATTTGGTTAGACCGAACCCAAAATAAAATACCCGTACCCGTTAATATATCCAAACGAGTTTTAGAAATCTAAACCCGAAAAACTCAAACAAAACTCAGCGCCCTAACCATAAGTACCTATATAAAAAAAGGTAAGTGTACTAGCACATTTAATATAACAATTTTAGAAGCCACATTTTAATCAATAATATTTTTAGGTAGTTGGTTTAATTGTCACTCTAAAAATCATTTTATGAAGGTTCGATCCCTCTAATATTTATCACTTTGTTTGTTTGGTTGTCTTAGTCTCTCATACATATTTTTTAGCATTTGTTTTTTTTTATTAATAATATATAAATATAATCAACTATAAAACATAAATAAAATAAAACTTGTCTAAGGTCGATCTCTAAGTTTGTAGGTACGACAAGAAAAGAGTTTTGGGGGTATAGCCAGAGCAGCTACCATTGTTTAGATTAGAGACAAAAGGTTATTTATATTAGTCGTAATAGATTAGTGTGATGGGTCGTTTTCAAGTTTGAAACGTCTCCAAAAGATTTATTTGGTTTTATATAACCATTAAACAAGATGTTCTATAATTTAGAACACAATTAGATTTCATTTGCAAAAAAAAAAAAAAAATCGACAAAACTGAATTTTGGTTTGTCTTCCATCTGATTTTATATATTGGAAATTTTCTAACCGTCCGAATCTGCGGTTTATCAGATAACATTACAAAATATACGATTAGTTTACATATTAATATTTGAATCTAACTTTTAGCAGGAGTTAATTTAATGAGTTTAATAAAAATGGTACACAATGGAAAGAGGGGAAGCATACACGTCAGCTTTGAAATTGACCAAATTTGGTCGTGTAAGACTTTTTGACCATTAGAATTTTCAAAAATTCTACAAACATCTGTACGTGCAAACTAACCCGCACGTGTATTTTCCACTGCAAATTGAGTTATTCGACAAAGATGATAAGCTTTTATTTTGGCAGCAAAAATGACAAAATTTTAAACTTGTGTTTGTACGTTCAAAGATATAATAATAAAAAAATCATTTTAAGTTCTTAATTTCTCTTCTTTTTTTTTAACAAACTGTAAAAACATTTTCATTAACAAAAGTATTAGGGTTTTCGACATATTCTTTGTCGTTCGTTTGAAACTTCATTATAAACGCGAAGTAAATGTAATAAAAGCACGTGTTCAATCATAAGTTTGAAAGAGACAAGATACATGCACATGCCCGTTTTAAACAATTTTTGAATAGAAAGCTAAGAGTTGATTACGTATAGTCTTTTACCCAAAATAATTTAATAAAGTATTAGTATACTACCTTCGTAGAAATAACAAAATTCCAACTTATTTGTAATATAGTGCTCAGAAAGAGTAATTGTTTATGTCCAATTGCTAAAATACTTTACCAAGGAAGTTATTGACTAGTTTTTGTTGAATAGAATTCGAAAAGAACAATTTAAGTATGGACCAGTACATTAAACGATCGAGCTTTTCGTTCTTATTTATAAACTAATCTAGAACCGCGATCACACTTGTTAACATACAATTAACAAAGATAAATTAAAATGATGATTATAGAATGATAACGTTAAATTATAGAGTAATTATAACTAATTAGGACAACAGTCCACAAGTCACAAATGTTAACAAAATCGAAGGTTATATAGTATGAGACTAAGACATCAAGTGCGATGGTCGTCTAATTTCGTGCTTTGAAACTTAAGGGTAGTCTATATTAGCGATTAATATCTCACCTCGAAGTTGGAAAGAATCATGACTAGTATATAAGATATATGGATCATTATTCTTATAACCAATTGATTTTGAGTTGAAAACCCATAGTCTAATATGGTATCAGAGCCTGTGAAAATGGTCAATTCCCTCGTCAACTTAGTTGCTTTGGTGAAAACACTCCTAATACTTTGCTCCGTGTCTAAAACAACATGAACTAACATTAATTTTGAAATGTATACATGAACAAAACAAATCCGGCCCAAACCCACAAATCGTTAAACGGTATTACTCTTTCGTTAAATGTGTGCTGACTAGGATGTCACATCATAATATCGTGCTGACTAGGCGCATCATCATCATTCTATAAAAAAAATCGAAAAATTCATTTTTTTTATAAAAAAAAACATATGAAAATATTAAAATTAAAACTAATATTAAGAAAATTATATTTTCAAAAACAAAGCTAAAAACTTTCAAAAAAATATATAAAATTTCAAAAATTATTTTGAAAAATCCAAAACATGTGTATTTACACCTTTAAGACCGAGTCTAGTAGCATTTAACATTGTATTTGCATATTCATAGGGGATAATGATGATATTGCCTTGATATTGCCTTGATATAGTAAAATGCTAGACTCGATCTTAAAGGTAGCAGCCACTTCCACTTTAAACATCGACGTTTTTTTACTCCCACAATAAACCTTCAACGTGGAAAGTTTGGGGGCTTCTTGCTAAACTAGACCCTTATTTAAAGTCAATTCCAAAACTAGATCCCTCTTCCTTTTCTTTTCAAAATGCCTTAAAATACCCTTCTCAGCTTCTTTTTCACAAAAATACCTAGCACATGCTTCTCCTGTGAAGTCTGGTAGCTGGGTTTGATAAACAATAACCGAAAGATTCTCACGTAATAACAAAAATGTCATCGTCTTCAATAGTTCCCAACCACTCTTACCAAACAAAATTAAGCTCTCAATGCTTCAAAAAACCGAATTAAGTGATGTTAATGCTTTAAAACTGAGTTAAAAGCACCATTTTTGTCGATCTCCTCTCTCATTTCAACCATTTAACTCTATAATATCGTTTTCAATATTTACCATCCATATATCTTGCGATTTACTAAGATTCGAGCATAATAACGCTTGGGTTGCTTGGGTATTGTTGGCGTGATCAGTTCTTGGCCGTTTAAAAAGCTAAACACAAGCTCAAACCGAATCTTGGTAATTTTTGCTTCATTTTCTCCGATTTTCCAGAAGGCAGACTTCATGGGTGAAATCTCAATAGTCAACTGGGGGTTAGTTTTGCAATTGACTTTTTGGGTCTCAGACTTCACGATTGAACCACGATGAAGTCTGAAGTTCTCCTTTGAAAACAAAAAACGGTGTTTAGACTTCACCGTCGAAGTCTGGTTACAAGGGGTCTAGTTTTGCAATTGACCGTTAAGTCTGACTTTGTACAAAGACTTCTTCTGTGAAGTCTGCGAAAAAAGGCGGTTAGTTTTGCAATTGACCGGAACGAAGACTATTTATCGAGACTTCATCTGAGAAGTCTGCGTGAAAAAGGGGTTAGTTTTGCATTTGACCAAAATTCCGAAACATTGACTATTGGTAGACTTCTCGTATGAAGTCTACAACCATCGGTAATTCTGGAATTTAAAAATAAATTTTTTTGGTCAATTGCAAAAGTAACCCTTTTTCTAAATAGACTTCTCAGACGAAGTCTCATGTAAAAGTCAAACTCTGGTCAATTGCAAAACTATACCCTACTTTATGGGTAGACTTCGCCGAAGAAGTCTCTGAAGGCAAAAAGACTTCATCGAGGAAGTCTAATTACGTAATAGACTTCCTAAATGAAGTCTATTACCGAAAAGACTTCCTAGATGAAGTCTACTAAAAAAGTCAAAACTGTGGTCAATTGCAAAACTAGACCCCAAACTGGTATAGACTTCTCTGACGAAGTCTCCTTGTGTAGCAGACTGCGCATGTGAAGTCTGCTAAAAAAGTCAAAATCTGGTCAATTGCAAAATTAGACCCGTGCTTCAGACTTCACGGGCGAAGTCTGCTTCAGATAGCAAAGCAGACTTCATCGGAGAAGTCTACTAAGAGACTTCGCCTGTGAAGTCTCTAATGATAATTTTAGTAAAAATGCAATTTTAGCCTATTTGTAATTAGTTTTTTTTTTCTTGTCCTAACATGTGTGTTACGTATGGCTTTTGATGTTTTAGAAATTTGAACTATTTTAATCGCATAATTATTTTTTTATATTTTTTCTGAACTTATAAGGTGTTTAGGTTATAAATTTAGACTTCACGGGCGAAGTCTGCTTCCCATAGCAGAGCAGACTTCATCAAAGAAGTCTACTGAGAGACTTCGCCTGTGAAGTCTCTAATGATAATTTCAGTAAAAATGCAATTTTAGCCTATTTGTAATTAGTTTTTTTTTTCTTGTCCTAACATGTTTGTTACGTATGGCTTTTGATGTTTTAGAAATTTGAACTATTTTAATCGCATAATTATTTTTATATATTTTTTCTGAACTTATTGGGTGTTTAGGTTATAAATTTAGACTTCACAGAGGATGTCTGTGCGTAGACTTCGTTCGAGAAGTCTCTTGCACTATCTTTTTAAAAAATGGATTTGTATCATATATAATATGCATTTTCGAGATTTTAAATTTTTTACATGTGTATTAGTTATTGTTGTTGTTTATGTATGAATTTCACATCTCAATGTCTTATATTCTATCTTAAATCGATTTTACGAATTTCTGATAATTATTTTTCAACAGACTTCACCTTTGAAGTCTACTGTGAAACAAACTAACAGTTTGCCTTTGTGTTGTTTCAAATGTCTTTCAGAAAATGGTTCATGTACCTGCTGTCTTTGGAGAATGGGTGATGAGAGACTGTAAGTGGCATTTTGAGGTGGATCATCCCAAAGGAGGGAGAATGTTTTTCTTGAGTGATTCTTGTACACACCGTGAACTCATTGAGATGGCACTAGCAGACTATGAGCTGGACAAGAACGACTTCGTCGAGTTAACTTACTCGTTGCCGAATTCAATGTTGCAACTAACGGACACGGATTGTCCTACACCACCTATGCATGTCTCAAATGATAGACAAGTGCGGTCCTTGGTTGAGTTATGTAAAACGCATGCTGTACGCCTTTGCGTCTCGAGTCGTTTTGGTATGGCTAGTGGCAATGAGGTTGCTGGTGAAAGTGTTGACGAAGACCTTCAGGATGTAGAAGAGTTTGAAGACGAAGATATGGATATATCTGATGGTGGTGAGGTTAACGTCAACGACGATGGTGATGATGATGATGATGATGCGGAAGAATCTCATGCTGGTGAGGTTAAAGAAGAATACCTTGAGGATTATACTGTGTATGGGAAAGTTGAGGATGAGGATGGTAGTGAAAATGATGATGAGGATAATACGTGTCCTGTTGCGGAAGGTGGCTTTGTTGGTGAAGGCCCAAGATCCAACATGACATGGTCAGACGGTATCTATACGACTGCGAGTTTTCCTACAAAGGATGCGCTTGTATCCGAGCTGCGGTTGACGGCTATAATGTCGAAATTCACGTTCAAAGTGCATAAGTCTACACAAAAGTTGTTCGTAGCCATCTGCGGTGTGAAAGGATGCAATTGGAGGATTAGAGCGGCTGTGAAAAATGAACCAAAAAGGTTTTGGGTTACCTTGTACAAAAATGATCATACTTGCAATGTTGCAGACCGAATTTCTCTGCGCAAACGTCATGCTCCGAGATATATTGCTAAACTGTTTTATGATGAATGGGGAACAATCGATGGAGTAACGCCGAAGATGATTAGATCTGCAATGAAGAATAAATATGGTATGCAGATGAATTATACCACTTCCTATAGAGCTTTAATATTTGCACAACACTTGGTGAGGGGAACAGCTGAAGATGGATATGAGCAGCTGCCGTCTTATCTCTATCGCATCGGGCTAGCCAATCCCGGAACTGTCACTGATCTTGTGGTTGATGATCAAAACAAATTCAAATATCTGTTTATGGCTTTTGGATCCTCTATTACCGGTTTTCAGTTTCTGAGAAGAGTTATGGTGGTGGATGGGTGTCATCTACCGGGGAAGTATGGCAGAGTTATGCTAGTGGCATGCAGCCAGGACGGGAACTTCCAAATACTCCCATTAGCTTTTTCTATTGTAGACTCTGAAAATGATGAATCATTGCATTGGTTTTTCACCAAGTTGAGTGGATGTGTCTCCGATCAATTTCCTTTGGTCATAGTGTCCGACAGGCACCCCACGATTAAGAATGCCATTGAAACTGTTATGCCATGGGCAACAAGAGGGATATATTATTATCACCTACATAATAACATAATCACGAAGTACAAGGGAAAACATCTTATGTACTTGGTGAGAGGGGCTACGTATGCATATACGCATTATGATTTTAACAGATACATGGACGCTTTACGTGAGACGAAACCCGATCTTGCAGCTTACTTGGGGAACGCAGATGTGAAAGTATGGGCCCGCGTTCACTTTCCAGGAGAACGATACAACATACAAACGAGCAACATTGCTGAATCTATAAACTCCGCACTTAAGCCAGCTCGAGGATTTCTCATACCCTTTCTTTTGGAATTCATACGAGAGAAGCTAGGAAGATGGTTTTTTAAAAGGCGAGAAGACGCTATGAGTCTCACAACCAAACATAGCAAGGGAGTTGAATATTTGCTAACTATTCGTCAGCATTATGCTGACCAGATGACTGTCGAACGCATAGACGGTTGGCAATTTAACGTGACGGGAGGATATAGAGAATGTATCGTTGATTTCCAACATCGAACATGTGGATGTGGAGTGTATGATGTTGAGAAAATACCTTGGTCGCATGCTATTGCTGCTGCTCCTGAGCTTAAAATGGATGTTTACACCCTCGTATGCCCTTCATACACAAAGGAATATTTGTATTCGACGTATGCAAGCAACATTTTCTCCAAAACTGTCGATATCAAAGAGCTCGAGTTTGCCAAGGTTTTCCCTCCACTCATCCGGCGTCCTCCTGGAAGGCAGAAGAAGTCAAGGTGGCAAACATGGCTTGAAATCGCCAGAAAGACTACGCCAAAACCGCGGAAGGCTCATAAGCAATATAGTTGTTCAAAATGCAGGCAATCTGGACATACTCGCGCTAACTGTGTAATTTCAAATCTTTGTTTTGAGGAGACTCTGTTTTTAAGGGGACTCTGTTTGTGAGGGGATTCTGTTTTTAAGGGGACTCTATTTTTTTTTTTGTTACGTAAAGTTTCAAGGTTAAAGGAAAGTAGAAGTCTGCTCTTGAAGTCTCCCATAGAAGTCTATAACTAGATGTTCAGGACGCAGATGAAGTCTCTTGTGGAAGTCTGTAGATGAAGTCTTCCATTGATGTCTAAAACTAGGGTTCTGTACGGAGATGAAGTCTAAAATTTTTTTACTTATATAATTATGCTTTTTATACTTTGGTTGTCTAAAACTTTTTGTATTTTTGCGTTTTTAATTTATCGAGTATTGCGGTTTTAATTGTATGACCAGTTCTTTTTGTATTTTTACGAAGATGAAGTCTAAAACTTCTTTACTTATATAAGAGTATTTACGGATAATTAACATAAATAAATTAAAGGTTTCGAACCATAATTAACATAATAAGAGAAATAAAGTTCCAATCCTATCAAAAAAAATAAAATAGATAAACTAAAGGTTCGAAGATATAATTTACATAACCCCCCTCCCCCCTCCGTTTCATAGAAATCTAAAGGATCAGGTGCTCTTTGATCCTCCAGTAAAAGTTTCAGACATTTCTCGTGCCTTCTCATTGAAACGGTCCCGATCGGTTATGTAGACTTCAACAATGGAATCCACAAACTTAGATAAATACCACAATCGATGGAGTAACGCCGAAGATGATTAGATCTGCAATGAAGAATAAATATGGGTATGCAAATGATTATACCACTTCCCATAGAGGAAGTGTGTGCTGGAAGTCTCCTGGAGAAGTCTCTAATTGGGTGTTCTCTATGAATACGAAGTCTCTTGGTGAAGTCTACTCGTGAAGTCTACCTTTGTATTTGATTTACAAAATCAAGGTTCCAATAATAATTAACATAATAAGAGAAATTAAAGATAATTAACATAATAAGAAATCAAAATACCGAATGATAATTAATATAATAAGAGAAATTAAAGATAATTAACATAAAACTAAGAAATAAAGTTCCAATCCATTTCAAAAGAAATTAAAAATAAATACTCCCTCTGTTTCTTAAAAAGTGTCATTTTGACATATTTCACACATATTAAGAAAACTGTTAAAATTCTCTATTACCCCTAATTAATACACTAAAATAATAGTCTCTCTTTAATTAATACACTAAAATAATAAGGTTAAATTTGGATTTTTGGTTGATATTTTGCATTGAAAATCTAAAATGACACTCTTTGTGAAACAAATAAAAAGTCTTAAAATGACACTTTTTGTGAAACGGAGGGAGTAAATTAAAGGTTCATAGAAATTCAAAGGATCAGGTGCTCTTTGATCTTCTGGCACGAAAAGATTGTGTTTTGTTGTCTAAAAGGAAGATGATTATGAGGATGAAGATGAAGATGAAACTCACACTTATTAACTCTGACCCTGAGATGTCAATGCAAAATTTTGTCAACCTGGTGAAGAAGGAGTACGACAATGCACGAAAAGATTGTGTTAAGCCTAATCTAAGAGGACGCGGGTTGGTTGGAACTCCGATGGAGAGTTGAGTTATGTAGACTTGAGCAATTGCTTTCATCTTTTCATCATTTGACTCAAGATAAAACTTTCTACCCGAATTCCAATCAACCCTCGTCCTCTTAGACAACAAAACATAATCCTTTCGTGCATCACATTGACAAAATTTTGCATTGACATCTCAGGGTCTGGGTTAAAGTGCGAGTTTCATCTTCGTCTTCATCTTCATCTTCATCGCCATCTAGAATCATTGCTCTCTTCACCGACCGCCTGCTACTCATCTGAAATGCGCAGACAGAAACTGAATAGCTTTGAATTTGTAGATGAATAAAGATTGAAGATGCGAATAGACGGTTGCGATTCCCAGATCTGCGAATCAAATAAAAGATGGGATTAGAGTTTGGGGTTTTCCCGGAGAGAGGAAGAATAGCGATATCTTACGGCGAAAGAGGAGAAAGAGTGTCGAGTGTCGGCGTTTAGAGATTTCCGGCGACGTTTGGTGATTCGGAGGAGAAACAGAGCGATGGAGATTTTTTAGTTTTTTTTACCCAGATTAACTATTGCAATTTTAGTTTTATCTTGTTTAGTAAATGTAAATTTTTTATCACACTTTTTCCCCCAAAATTTACATTTCAAAATTTTGGATTCATTTGCATTTCAGACTTCTACAAAAAAGTCTACGATAACAAAATCTTACAGACTTCATATGCGAAGTCTACCGTGAGACTTCACCCGAAACTCGAGAAGTCTGTAAGCCCTAAACTCTAAAATTCGAATGTTTATTTCACTCTTTGTTAACAAATAATAACATTTGACATCAAAATAGTATAATATATTCAAAATCTAACAACTATACGAAGGATTGCCAATTTATATCAAAAACATATCAAACTAAGTCTAACCCTAAAGATATATGCATGGATTCTTACCCATTGGGAACCTCTAACCTATATGCCTCACATGGTTTACATCAAATGGCTTAGTTTTATGAATTTTTTTTTTAAACTATTCGATTTGATTTAAAATAATTTATTTTTCAAAATTTTTTATCGAAATAATTTTTTATCATTTTTTATTAAAATTTCACATTTAATTACGGTTCTAGACTTCATGGTCGAAGTCTGCGACTGTTTATGGTATTTTAGAACATAATCAACCTTACATGCTTAAAATTTATGAAAGTTTTGGAAATTTTAATTTATAAAGTTCATTTTTTTGATAATCTTATTTTTTTTAGAAGAAATTGCATTGAAAATATTTTTTATTATTTTTCTAATTTAAATCTAAGGTTTAGTTATGGTTCAGACTTCATGTATGTCATGAACGAAGTCTACTGTGAGACTTCGTTCAAGAAGTCTACGCCGCGCAGAGGTTAGAACTGTAATTGCAGTTTTTGTTTTTGTTTTTTTGCAAATAAAGGGGTTAATGTAATTTATATACCCTAAAGGTCTAGTTTTGCATTTGTTTCAATTTGGGGTCTAGTTTTGCATTCAAACTCAAATTTTGGTCTAGTTTTAGCAATTCCCCCAAAGTTTGGTGACTAATTGTGAAACATTATCTAACCGTCCATTCTATTAAGTTTTAATAACCAATTGCGGTCACTCGAAAAAGGGGTTAAACAACCATAACTTTTAAATTTATAATCTTAACCGTGAATCTGAAAATATTACTTAGTTTAACGGTTAATCATGATCAATTAACACATGTTTTGTTGAATGAATTATCATTATGAAGAGCAAATTCACACAAATACATGACTATTGTAAGAAACTAGATGGAAAACCATCCATGAAGTTTATCCATACTCCAAATTCTTTCTTATAAATTTTCATATTTTTTTAAATGATAAATTTTTAGTTTTAGTTTTTTAATAAATTTTTATAAATTTTAGATTTTTTTAGATTTTTTAGAATAATTTTTGAAATATTATAGATTTTTTTGGAAGTTTTTGGATTTTTTTTAGAAAATCTAATTTTTTTAATACTAGTTCTAATTTTAATATTTTCATATATTTTTTTAAAAAATAATTTTTATTTTATTTTATTTTATAGTCCGATGACGTGGCGTCTAGTCAGCACGATCTAATGATGTGATATCCTAGTCACTCATGACGTGGCGTCTTAATCAGCACACACTTAACGGAAGAGTAACATCGTTTAACGATTTGTGGGTTTGGAGATTTGTTTTGTTCATGTATGAATTTCAAAATTAATGTTAGTTCATGTGGTTTTAGGCATGGAGCAAAGTATTGAATGTGTTTTCACCAAAGCAACTAAGTTCATGGAAGAATTGACCTTTTTCCCATCAGAGCATGATCCATACAGTCTAACCCGATTTGACTTAAAGTTAGTCCAATCATCGACCAGATCCGAATACCATCGTCTCAAGTCCAAACATATCATGATTAATGGCCAAAGTAGTCATCATCTCGAGAAAGAATATTAGAGATTAATATCCCACATCAGAAATTCAGAAATTAGAAAGAATCTTAACTAATATATAATATATATAGGTCATTCTATTCATAGCTAATTGATTTTGAATTGGACATAGTCTAAATTTTATGTATAAAATAGTGATGATAAAAACCAAAACATTGAATTCTAGAGCATAAGTTATGTTTACAATCGTTCACGATATTTACAACGAATTTTCTAAGTGGCTTCTAGATACGATAACAAACCGTTCAATATGTCTTTTGATGATATGAAGCTTCTTAAACAGAGAGCCTAATTAAACACATTATTCTAAACTTATTTAATACGTAAGCCTAGTTTTCAAAACATGTGCCCGTTAAGTTTTCAGTTTCGTGGCTTTATTTAGGCAATGGATTTATTCTAACACATAAAACACAACTATGATGATACGGTATCATTATCCTAGTTTAAATATGTATAAATTTATGACACTGAACAAACATCATGATGACGACCAAATAAAAGCAATAAAATATTCCGCTTTTTCACTAGATTTGCAGCAAAACTTGAAAAAAACTATATATTTTTTTTCTGTTTACTATAGTAAACACGAAATTTTACAAATAAACTTAAAAGTGGGACGTTTGTTCGGATCGGTTTGGTTTTTTCCAGTTTTCGAATTTAGACCTTTACAACCTATTCATATATATTAACCAATTTGGGTTCGGGTTTTCACTTCGGCTTCGGATCAGATTCGGGTTTACTCAAATACTTGAAAATTAAAAAAATTGTATTTCACTCTATCCAAACTATTCGAAAATATAAAACAAACTCAAATTTATTTACGTTAATATACTTAAAACTAACTAAAATATCAAAAATACCTAAAATAGTTAGAAAATTTGAATATATTGGACACTTCAGTTATTATAAATATAAATATTAGTGATATATTATTAATATGTATTTATATTCCGGGCATGTTCGGATATGAGTTTAGGTCCGGGTCTGATTCGGGTTTCGATTTTTGGGTTTTGAGTTTAAAACCCGTTCGAGTATTTTAAAATTTCGGATTCAGGTTCAGTTTTTCGGTTTGGGTTCGGTTTGTTCCTCAGGTTCGAGTATTATGCCCATACCTAAATAGACTTATAATTATATGAAAGTACATGTTGAAACCAAGAGAGCTGAACTAGACATATGTAAGGTATATTTACAAATGTTTGAAATAACTGAAAACATAGAGTTGAAAACATATAAGAAGATTCATCTAAACCTACATCTAGGATAAATCAGTACTGATGTACACAAGAAAAATGCATATGTGTTGGTAGGTCCTGTAAATTAACTTTACGTATAAATCAATTGAAATATAATATGCATATAATGATTTTTAAAATATATATACCAGAAAATAATCCATATAATGAAGTAAGCACATTCGTACGAAGACGCAAAACGGATATATCACGTTCGAAAGCAGCAAAGCCAAAAGTGGTCACATGGTTTGTTGTTGTCGAATATATTTTTTGGGTTATAATTATTGTAGAATAATTGAGAATTATTGTAGAATAATTGAGATTAGAACTTTAATATTACGATTCCTCTACTTACGGCATTGCGCAGCCCTTATCTTTTGGGAATAGAAACTTGATTAATAATACAATTCCTCTAACAATGCATGCATTTTTGTGCATTTGCGTTCGTTTATGTTCATACGTCAAAATAAGATTTTATTCACTTTGGAAATGAAGCTATAACTTTTAAACACAGAATACAGTAAAAATCGGTGACTGTTTTACTATTTCTGCAACATTTTAACAACATTTAGTTTTCGAAGATTATGGAGTATAAAAAAAAACAAATAGTGTTGATTATGGAAATAAAAACAGCTTTCTGGTCTGAGATGTAGAAAACAAAAATAGTTGTAATAGAGATTTTATCCCGATATACTATTGTACATATTGGATTTTAAAAAAACATAAGTTTTGGGCAGCAATACGAGAATTCCATGGGTCTTTGTCTACAAGATGATGGCGACCATACAAAAACATCGTCTCGACAAGGAGAATCTAGTCTTCTAAACTAAAATATTGTTTTATCCAAAAACTAAAATAACATTCGACGTACGTGTAAGAAAGTTAAAAACCAGTTTTTTTTCTTCCATTACTTATTGCAACTTTCATAAGTGTTTTTATATAAACGTGTTTATCCAAACATTGAGTTGAGACGGCCGGCGGATAACTTCTGAAATTGAAAATACAGCATGTGAACAAATTCTCAACAACTAGTAGTAAATTAATCAAATATTAACACGAGTAAGAAATTTATGATACTTATATCGTAACTTTTTCTATAGTTTGTATAATTAACGTAAATAACACTAAAATTGCCGAATTATTCGTTTTATCGCGTGTTCCACGGATCACCTATTCATAAATACACTGTTTATAACTAGGATTTGTGGAAGCAAATGTTTCGTTCTTTGACAACAACGGCGATATATTTGCCATTTCTTAGAAACATAAATCTATAAGTTTTTGTATATAAAGTAATGGTTTTTATGGAGAGTACAAGAATAATGTACGAAAGGAAGGAAAAATGAATATGTGAAAAAGACTTTGTACATGATAAATGAGGAAGATTTATAAGATAGTATTCTACGAAAATGGCCAAAGAACCGTATATTAGACTTTGTACATAATAAATCTTCCAATTACATATATGTATACTCTTATAAATTCGAATGATATTCATAAAATAGCCAAAAAACCCTATATTAGGGCATCATCAATGGGGAGTTCTTAAATATGGGGTTCTTAAGATTGTATGTATATAAAATAATAATTAAATATTAAAGAGGTTTTTAAAAAAAGAGAGAAGAAAGAGGTTGTTAAGATTGTATGTATATAAGATAATAATTAAATATTAGAGGGGTTTTTAAAAGAAGAGAGAGAAGTTCTTAAATTTCTTATTTAAGAAACTTTCATAGTGGAGTTTTCAACGAAGAGAGAAGAATTGAGTTGTTAAGAGTGTATGTATATAAAATAATAATTAAATATTAGAAGGGTTTTAAAAAAAAAAAGAGGAATGAAGTTGATAAGATTGTATGTATATAAAATAATAATTAAATAATGTTAAGAAACCCAAATTAAGAAATTGATGATGACCTTAGATCACAGCCCTGAGCCAACGGACTCCTAGATATTTTATTATTATTTGTTTTTTCTTCTTTACCTCAGCTGCCATCGGTGAACCACACGATAAAACCGTTGACTAAGGGCTTCTAACCTAATCGAACGGTGTGAAACCGAAAAAACACGCGAGTATAGATACACCCTTCCGCAGCTGAGTATCATTTTAAATTATAAGAAAAAAGTCTGAGGATGTTGCGAAGAAAGAGTCTTTCATTGACTTGACTCTTTCCTATATATAGCTTTCCCAATTCCCACTCTCTTCACCTCCACTGTCAATTCAAATCAACTCCTTCCTTAATCATCTTCCTCTCCAAATTATTTGAGCTCTGAGAAGATCATTTGATCATGGCTACGCCAAGCGAAGCATCGGCTCTTTTCCTCATCAAGAAGCATCTTCTCGACGAATTGTCTCCGCTGCCTAATTATGCCGCCACCAATCGATGGATGAATGAACCGGATTTTTCCATCTTCGGTTCATCATTTCATGATTTCACATCATTTGATCAAACCAATTTCGAATTTGAGACTAAACCGGAATTAATCGATCTCGTCACTCCCAAACCGGAGATGAAACCTGAAGTTTCACTTGAATCGAACGATTCCTTCACGTTCCAATCGAATCCTCCTCGCGTTACTGTTCAATCCACTCGAAAGCCGCCGCTAAAAATCGCACCACCGAACCGAACCAAATGGATTCAATTCGCAACCGGAAATCCTAAACCGGAAACTCCCGTACCGGTGGTAGTAGTAGAAGAGAAGAGGCATTACAGAGGAGTGAGGATGAGACCATGGGGGAAATTCGCGGCGGAGATCCGAGATCCGAACCGTCGTGGAACTAGGGTTTGGCTCGGGACGTTTGAAACGGCGATCGAAGCGGCTAGAGCTTACGACAAAGCAGCGTTTAAACTCCGAGGATCAAAGGCGATTCTGAATTTCCCGCTTGAAGTTGGCGAGTGGAATCCACGCGCTGAAGATGGTCATGGCCAGAACAACAAACGGAAGAGAGAGGGCGACGAGGAGGAAGTGACGGTGGTGGTTGAGAAGGTGCCAAAGACGGAGGAGGAGTGTCACGCCGTTAGCGGCGGCGAGAATGTTGAGTCAGCGACGTCAGGGTTGACGGCGATAGATGACTGGGATTTGACGGAGTTTCTGAGCATGCCGCTTTTATCGCCGTTATCTCCACACCCGCCGTTTGGTTATCCACAATTGACTGTTGTTTGAATATATTTTTTTTTCTCTGTTGGGTCAGCTTTGCATGTATGCTGACGTGGAATTATGTTACATATTCGACGAAATATATTCATTTATTTGTTCTTTAAGACAAAAAAAAATAAATAAAAAAAGAAGACAACTTTCAATATCATAACCAGTCACCTTAACGTGCGGCTAGCGAGACAAAAATCACATGAACGTTGAATCATATCGAAAGAATTAACCACGAAAGCTCCAATCTATTATCGTTAACAATTTCTATTGTTTTCAATTTGTAACTTTAATCTTTAAACTTTAATTTCTATTGTGAACAAAATTACCTATTTCTCCAGTTTCACTTTTAAAAACTACGTATCTAGTTTCCTAAATAACTCTAGTTCAAACTCTAGCTCTAAATGGACCAACGCCAACTTCACTCATTCCATCTTTGGCTCAAAGCCACAAATCAACTTCTCCTTATTACTGCCTAGCTACATAAACAAATACAACTCATAGAACATTACATCACTTTAACCTCTATAGCTTGTAAACCGGATTTTTTATCATTGTTTTCATTTTTTTCTGAAATTTAATTCACATCTATATTTACGAGGCTGTGAAGCATACTAAGGAAGATCTATTCAACATAACAAAAAAATACTGTACCATTTATAGGTACAACTCTTAATCGGGACTATGCCATCTCAGACTCAGTAGTGGCAAAACAATCCGGTCATTTAAAAAATGCCTTATTAATTGTCAAAATGGTATCGAGTATGTCAATCATTTCTATTTTCAATAAAATACATGCTTATCCTATATAATAAAATATAGTTCGCTTAACCATAGACTGACACTGATACGTGTCATCATTCGTTTTTACTATTTTTCAATTTTACCTTTT
Organism: Crucihimalaya himalaica; assembly: GCA_004349715.1. NCBI lineage: Eukaryota > Viridiplantae > Streptophyta > Magnoliopsida > Brassicales > Brassicaceae > Crucihimalaya > Crucihimalaya himalaica. Next base: position 174,318 of record SMJT01000050.1, read on the forward strand.
GATATTGTCATTCTTAAAAGAAACATATAAAAAATAATAATTTCTTTTAATTAGATATTTAAAATTAATTAATACAATTTGACAATAAATTAACTCATTTACACATTTATAAAAAATCAAACAACATGAATAGGATCTCCTATAATCTTATATAATAAAGTAGAGTTCGCTTAACCACATACTGAAACATATCATATTTTATTTTTACTATTTATCTATTTTACTTTTTGATATTCTCATTCCTAAAACAAATATATATAAAAACAAAAATTTCTCCTAATTACACATTTAATACAATTTGACAATAACTTAATTTATTAACACATTTGAAAGAAAATCAAATAATATGAATAGGGTCACCTATAATCTTATATATAATTAAGTTGGATTTTTTTAACCACATGTTCACATGTATCATCCTTCATTTTTACTATTTATCTATTTCACTTTTTGATATTCTCATTACTAAAAAAAAATATATATATATATATGAACAAAAAATTCTCTTAATTATATATTTAAAATTAATTAATATAATTTGACAATAACTTAACTCATTAACATATTTGAAAGAAAATCAAACAATCTAGCTGACTATAACATTTTAACATGTGTCTTTTCAATATTCCTCTATTATACTACTTGTTATTCTCAATTAAACAAACATATACAAAGACAATAATTTCTCTTAATTGACCATAACTTAACTCATTAATACAATTTGCAACAACTAATGAATTAATTAGACAAACTTTAATTTGTTTTCTTTTTAAGTTTTTTTTTTCTTTCATATAATTGATGTAGTTGTCAGCATATAACTCCTAACGAATATAAGATCACTGTTACAATCCAAATTTCAATTTTTCCTTTTCAGGTTCATTTTTTCTTCTATATTAGTAATTTAGTTGGAGCATAGAGCTCACAGCTTGCGTACAAACCAAAACTTTTGACATAAGAAAATAGTTTGAACTCAATTAGTTGAAGAAAAAAAATTGTTATAGAATTTACAAAATCGTGTAGTATTTGAAATATGATGGATAATAAAATGTGTGTCTTCCTATTTATAGGATAATATGTGTTTAATATGGTACAATATAAAGTTATAACTTATACTGGTGTAAATGGTATTTAATGGCTGAATAGTTAAGATTGTAACGGTTGAATACATTTAAACTCACTTTTCTACATTAATTTTAAAAATTAAAAATAGGACTTACATATATTTTCTTTATTTTATTTGTTTTTGAATACATCCTATATAATAAAGTAGGATTCGCTTAACCACGTGCTGACACGTGTCTTTCTTCATTTTAACTTTCATTTTAACTATTTCTTTATTTTAACTTTTCATATTCTTATTCCTGAAAGAAACAAATATAAGAACAATAAAAAAATAACAAAGAAACGTGTTATCATTCATTTCATATTTAAATATAACATATTTAAAATCAATTAATACAATTTGACAATAACTTAACCCATTAACAACATAATTGACTATAACATTTTAACATGTATCTTTTCAATATTACTCTAATATACCAGTTGATATTCTCCATAATAAAAAACATAACAAAGACACGTTTCATCATTCATTTTAATTATTTCTCTATTTACTTTTTGATATTCTCATTCTTAAAAGAAACATATATAACCAAAAAACATATACAAAGACAATACTTTTTTTTAATTGACCATAACTTAACTCATTAATACAAATTTCAATAACTAATTAATTAATGAGAAAATTTTCAAATTGTTTTTCTTTTAAGGATGATTTCCTCTTCTATATAAGTGATATAGTACGAGCATATAACCCCTAACAAATGTAAGATCACTATTACAATGCAAATTTCAGTTTTTTTTCTTTTTCAAGTTTATTTTTTACTTCTATATAAATGATTTAATTGGAGCATATAACATCTCACGAATGTAAAATAACTTTTTATTGTGTTATATATATATATATATATATATATATATTAATTTATTTATTTTTCCAGGTTGATTTTCTCTTTTATATATGTGATGTAGTTGGGAGCATAAAATCAATGACGAATGTAAGATCACTTCTTTAATGTAATATAAAATTTAATTTGTCTAAACTAATTAATGTTTACCCCTAAAATTAGAATTTTTTTCTGTATATCTTATTTAATTTCATTAATTAAATATTACTATATATCAATAAAACAAATATAACTATACTAATTTAAATGACATCACAATCTTATATAATAAAGAAGAGTTTCTCTTATATATAAGATATATAAGTCAATGACAAATGTAATATCACTTCTTTATTTTTCCATTTTATGTTTTCCATGTAATGTGAAAGAAAGGTAAAACTTTTTATTGGACGATCTTTATGAGTCTCTCCAGTTTTCTATAAAGTCTCAACCAAAATTTAGAATAAAAAATTATTTATTTATTCATGTTTATTTTCATCATCACAATTTCATCAAATTCATTTTTATAGAAGTGTTAATTAGTTTTGAAATATATAATAAATTGTAATAAATTTGTGAAATATTGATAGAATATAATTATTAGAAGACGATCCCAAAGTACAAAAACTATTAAACTATATTATTTTTAAATAATTGAATAATAATGTGACTATCATTATTTACTTTAGTGTAAGGACAAAATAGAAATATGATATATGTTGTAAATTATCAAATTATTTGCTTAAGCGGAATGTGCAAACGATATCTACATAGATCAATTATTTTGATATATATTTAATTCATAGTGTTTTATAATTTGTTATATTTGTTTACGTAATGCGTGAGGCATCTCTTAGTTTTCAATAATAACATATAAGGCGGACCTACGAATATCATCAAACCCTTTTGTGAAACATCTTAGCAGAGTATTTAAATTACTTTTTTATTTAGTTTCTATTAAAAAAAATGTAGATGAAACAAAAGGAAACAAAATAAAAATTGAGAGTAAGTAAGTTGAACATTGAAGTGTAATAAACTAATAATCAACGAAAAATTATAATAATATTAAGCGTTATATAGATTTATTTATTTTATTGCCAAATAATATGTATTTTATGGTAGAAATAAATGATGTATCGAATTAATTAATTCGTTGTTATCTTTAAGCTTTGACTTTCATTTTGCTACTTATATTCTTAAGTTTTAACGAAAGAAAGCAAATCTTGGAAAACAAAAGAAACAGAGGCTCCGTGCGTCTGTCCGTGTATTATTACTTTTCTCGGTCATTTTTGCAGTCTCTCCCCCCCAATTCCTTCTTCTCTCTGCAATTCTCGACTCTCACGTAAGCTCTCTTATCATTTCCTTCGTCTCTCTCTCGCGCTCGATTTCTGTATGAGAATGTCAGATGAAAACACACGCCTCCGATTTCAATTTTATTTCGTCGGTCTTCCCGATTTGGAATTCGAGCGATATGCGTTAGATTTCCTTTTCCAGATTTTGGTATTTGATTGTGTTTTTTTTCTTTATATTAACTGTTGAATCGAATCCTTGGATGAGGATTGTTTCTGTTCGAATTGCTTGAATTCTAATTATTTTTTTATCTAGGTTGTGAAACATTTTGGTTGATACTTTTGGTGGTATATGAATATGTGACCATCAATTTTAGTGTTGCACAGGTTTAGGAAGAAAGGGATGATTCGATCGTGACTTTGAATTGTGAGATTGTGTGTGGGTTTGGTGTTATAATGTGGGTGCCTACTTTGAGCTCAAGCTCATGTTCAAGTGAGGAGAGGGAAGAGAGCAGTGGAGAGGCCGGGCTTACCCCGGTTTATCTCAATGTCTATGATCTTACACCTGTCAACAATTACCTTTATTGGTTTGGGATCGGCATTTTCCATTCTGGAATTGAGGGTATCTTTATTCTCTCTCTCTCTAAATACTTGTATCTTCTATAACTTAATTGGGACTACAGTAAACCTTTTTATGACTCTGTATAACCCAGAGAACATTATCTACTTAGTATATGCTTTTGAAGATGATCGGTAGGCTTTTTAGGAGGAACATAGAAAAATAGCTGTCTTAATGTTTTACGCAAGTGTCATGCTTTAATGATATGGCGTCAATGATAGGCTCTTCTGAGAAGGGGATTGTTTTGTAAGACCAAGAAAAGTGTTGAGCTATGAAATTATTTAACGGAAACCTTTTCTATAACTCAGATTTTTACATGTTATATAGGAGTATTATTCATTGCCCTTTTTCACACAGTTGTTCTGCTCCATTGTAGCTCATGGTTTGGAATATTGCTATGGAGCTCACGAGTATCCAACGAGTGGGGTATATGAGGTAGAACCTAAGAACTGTCCAGGCTTCATCTTTAGACGGTCGGTTTTATTGGGAACTACCAGCATGTCCCGTTCAGATTTCCGCTCTTACATGGAAAAGCTTTCAAGAAAATACCATGGTGACACTTACCATTTGATTGCTAAGAACTGTAACCATTTCACCGAAGAAGTATGCTTGCAGCTCACAGGAAAGCCTATTCCAGGATGGATTAATCGGTTGGCCCGAGTAGGTAAAAGATATAAACCTTTCCCTGTGTTATATCACAAACAAATTGTCTCCTAAATATTACTCGTGGTTTGTTGAGTTTTAGGTTCGTTCTGTAATTGTCTTCTGCCAGAAAACATTCAGCTCACAGCTGTTAGTGCTCTTCCCGAACGCCTTGAATTCTCCGGTAAGCTCCTAATTAAGTGAGTGAACCAACCAACTCCTTTGTGATCAAATCAAATCATGAATGGCTTTGTCTTTTCCTTATGAAGATGAGGAGGAATCAAACTCAGAGGCATCTTCTGTGTCAGATGAAGAAGGATCAGAGCAGCGTCTCATAAATGCATCAGACAGAGAGATTGTGTATCTACAAAACAAACCAGTGCGACTTACCAGAGAGGAGATCCCCTGAGAAACCAACCAGCAACAACTTCTTCCTGAAGCAACCCAACCATTCACCAGAACTTGCAGAGTGTAACACTGTACCCATGGAAACTGAAAAGGAAGTAAGTGATATCTCGTTTTGTCACCTTAATGCTGCGTTTGTTCTGTCGTAAATTCGATTTGGTATTCTTAGGAATGTAAAAAACGGATTCCGGATTTATTTTAAGGGAAATCAGACAACCCTTATGGCAGTAAAAATCTGAATATTTCTCCACAGTTTCCATATCTACTTGCCCCGTATACCCATAACCCGATTTCATAGAGCCAGTAAAATTACATTGTCCACATTGATTTGCCAAAGATTTTAACCTTTGAAAATTTGCTATATAATAAGTCAAACATGCAAGTGCTTGTTCATTAAGTAAATTTTCGTTAGTTGTCCCCATAGAGAGAAACTCTTAGGTAAAAGTTTCTCTCTATAAGAAAGGAAACAAGCATAGCTTCCAGCAGACATCATAGTTATGATCATTTTTTTTAAGAGTTTTCAAAAGATGGTTGGCTAGCATAAGGTGAACTTTCCAAAGATGCTTTACCGAGATACTTTGGCTTTGGCTACCACAACATTGGCAATATATCACAATTTCTCATTCTTTACCAAGCTGCTAAACCTGAGCTCAATCGGAACATATATAACAGCAAAAGAGCTCAAAATCAACATCAAACATACTACAAGAGCATTCAAATTACCTCATTTGTTGCAGCATAACTACAACGAAAGTAAATGCGGGATAAATTTGGGTCGGATTTGAAAATATTTGCCACAATTTGTTCTCAACACCAACATCTATTAGACATGCCCACAACTCTCATTCTTTCTCAGATATTTGATGATCCGCTCGAATCTCCAAAATTTCTCGTGATTTCAAAATTTGGGGATTTTAAGATTTTAAGGGTTCTTAGATTTTAAAATTTGGAGATTTTAAGGGGGTTTCATCGAGTTTCATCGGGTCGGGTTTAAAAGGTTAGTTTGGTTTTAAAATTAGTTTCATATCGGATTTGTGTGGCTTTCTATCGGTTTAGTTCGAAAACCGATTAAAACCTTGTGAGTTAAGTCATTGATTAAGCTCTATTTGGAGCTATGTCATACTTTTTCATGGAAAAATTGATCAATTTCACTTTATCTGCTGTTAGTGACTTAGTTCTCCTAGGTTTTTATTGTATGTTTATTTGCTTTAGCAATTTTATTAACTGATGACCCTTTTGCAAATAGCAATTCTACTCGGAAGATTTCTCCACCGCCTTTTTTGTTTATTGCGTGCTATTAATCATTTAATCCACTTCTATACATAATATGATTATTAGATATAATAAAATTAAGAATTTACGGTGATCAATTATGCTTGGAATTTTAAAAACTTAACATATATATAATTATCTTATTTATTTTTTCTTTAAAATATTGGTCATTTAGATCAATGGAGAAATAAATCTGATGTTTTATGTCGAAAGGCAAATTTTTTTTGAGAATATGCATCTCTCTTTTTCAATGCCACCTACATGTTTGGTTAACTAAATGTATCAATCTTTTACAATCTAATTCAAGTGTTAAGTTGTTAATAAAAAAACCAGCACTAAACATTAAAATTTGAAAGCAATTGAGGTGTAAGAATGAATCAATATTAGAAAAAGAAATAAATCTACAGTAGGAGAAAAATATCACAAGAAATTTAGATGATTACGGCCTCTTGATGGTCAGACCCAATCAAACAAACAATAGTAATGATACGAAGCGGAGGCAATGCAAAATAGTTGATCGTCGGGGCGACATTATATTAATAGATCGATCTTAGTACAGAGTTGGTCGAGCGTGTTGCTTTTTTACAAATAGGGTCGTCTAAGAACTAAGCTTGAGATGAGGCGAACGGGGTTCGGCTTATAGTTATCTCGTTCGCTAAGTGTTCTAAGTCGAGAGGTGCTTGTCCCGAAAAACTCTCATGGCGCTAACACTGTTCACTAACTCTTTTTTTATAGAGATTAGTAGGGGTATTTCCGCACTTAGGTCGACGCAGGGGTAAACGCCGGATCTACCCCTTTTGCTAGTCTTGCGGTCGGTTGTATGGCGATTGGGCCGAGATTGGTAAATGGGATTTTTGGAAGGGTAGGGCGAAGCCCATACCCAACACGGCCTATTAATATGACCAAGAGTGAAGACGCAACTCTTTAAAATTGAAGGAGTCCCATTTAATTTTGTTTCCATATAAGTGATGAAAACGTTTTGACTCACACCTATAACATATATATATAGAGAGAGACACACACACAAAGAAAGTGCAAAAGGAATATTCCGGCGAAGATTGAGTCTCTCAATCAATCCATGGAGAAGTGTTTCCGGCGGTCTGTTCTCCTTTTCACGGTGATCGCCGCCGTGTTATCCTCTTTTGTTCCGGTTTCAATCTCTATTCCCTTCATACTCTTTCACGGTAATTAACGATTCTCCTCATCTTTATAATAAAATTTAGTTAATTTTTAATTTAAAAAAAAAAAAAAAAAAACAGGAATTGGAGATAAATGCTCTGGTGGAGTTAGTAACTTCACGCAACTCCTAAGCAACCTCTCTGGCTCTCCTGGCTCTTGCTTGTAATCAACAACTAAACACTACTTACCTAACTTGTTTTGGTTTATGTGTTTTCATTTCATCTTTAAGGATCTTTTGATCAAAATTTGTAGAGAAATAGGAAACGGGGAAAATGACTCATGGTTCATGCCATTGATAAAGCAAACTAGTTTAGCCTGTGAGAAAGTGAAGATGATGAAAGAGTTGAGTCAAGGTTACAACATTGTTGCACAATCTCAAGGAAACTTAGTTGCTAGAGGCCTTATCGAGTTTTGTGACAATGCTCCTCCTGTCATCAACTATGTTTCATTAGGAGGTCCTCATGCTGGCATTGCTGCTATCCCTAAGTGTTCTGTATGTATAACTTACATCTTACTATTTCTTTGGTTAATCTTACATCTTAGTGAAACGATGGTTTAATTATGTTGTGTTTTGTTGTGTGTTAAGTCTGGTCCAATCTGTGCTATAGCTGAAGCCTTGATGAAGTTAGAGATCTATCACGACTTCGTTCAAGTAACAACACTCTATCTCTATATGAATTCTCTCTAAGATCAAAACCCTTTAATGATGATGATTTGATTAATCTATGATTATGCAGGATCATATTGCTCCTAGTGGTTATGTCAAGATCCCTGGTGTAAGTTTGTTACTTAACCAAATCAGTTAATTCAAAATCGATTCTGGTTTTATAACACAATGGCTTGATTTTCTCAGGAAATCTCAAAGTATATGGAACACTCAAAGTATCTACCAAAGCTTAACAACGAGAGACCTGACAAAAGAAACTCCACTTTCAAAGACCGATTCACTAACTTACACAACTTAGTTCTTGTCATGGTACCTTATTGTCTTCTCTCTTCAACTCTAGAGATTTAAGTACATGTTTTTTTAGCTCATTGTTCTGTTTTTCTTATTCTTAATTTCTAAACAGTTCCAGAGCGATACAACACTAATCCCTAAAGAAACTGCTTGGTTTGGATATTATTCAGATGAAGGATTAGATACTCTGTTGTCAGCTCAACAGGTTAATTTTCTCTACATTTTTCATTTGTTTCACTGATCATTTGTTTCCTAGAAATCTGAATATGCATACATTCTTCACCAGACAAAACTATACAGAGAAGATTGGATTGGTCTGAAAGCATTGGATGTTGCCGGAAAAGTGAAGTTTGAGAGTGTGTCAGGGGACCATCTCATAATAGCTGATGAGGAGGTTGTGAAATATGTTGTGCCTTACTTGATGCAAAGCAGTCTGTGAATCTTTTAACATGAGACTATAAGAGGTATTGAAAATTTTTAGGAGTCTTAACTATTCAATTTAATAGTTTTCTAATCCATGTATAATTTATTGTTTTTGATAAAGTACAGTACTTTAAAATATTTTGTTTAAGTTAAAAACTTAAATTATGTGTTATTGGAAATGTTATTTACACATTATAATTGTTATTATAAATGTAGTTGGATGTTGTTCAAGACTAAATAGAATTTTGAATAAAAAGTTGAAAAGATTTCTATAAATCTTCTTAGGTAAATATAGGTAAGAAAATCTATATAATTACTCAAAGAATTTGAGATTCACCAAAATTAGTTCATATATATTGCAATATACTCCAATGTTTAATTGTTAAATGAAACCAAAATTTAAAATTTAGAAAGTACAGAACTAGATTAACAAAGTTATAAATTATAATCCTTTTTGGCATATTAATCTTTTGAAAATTTTCAAATAATATTTTTAACCGTTCTTTAAATTTTCAAGTCACTGCCAATAAAGAAAAAAAGAAGAATTAAGATGAGTAGATCAGTAGATACACAACACCAACCACCAAGTAATAAATTTTGTCTTCCATTGATGACTTAAGCACAAAAAATTAGATAAATCTGTATCAAACGTAAACTTATTGGCTTCATGCTTCTTGTGGTTTCCCCATATCTCAAAGTACTCTTTTTTGTGTGTAAACAAGAATCAACGGTACTCTTTCTCTAAGTAAGCTGTTCCATGGAGCGATCTGTTCTCCTTGTGACCTTGTCTCTCTTCTTCTTCTTCATTCCGGTTTCAATCTCTGTTCCATTCATTCTGTTTCACGGTGATTAACAATCCTTCTTCTCCTCTCTCTCTTTTTTTTTATTGGACACTTAATGGATTTGAATGAAGCAGGAATTAGAGATCAATGCTCCAATGGTGGAATCAGCAGCTTCACACAGCTCCTTAGAAACCTCTCTAGCTCCCCTGGATCTTGCTTGTACCAACCCAACTTCTTTTTTCTTGTTTCATTGTAAATTGTGTAATCTTGCAAAAGGGTTTATTCCTGCCCCTCTCTCTCCTTTTCTTTGTTATGTGTCTTCTTGTAAAGAAATAGGAAATGGAGATCAAGATTCCGTGTCTATGCCGCTTACGAAACAAGCGAGTGTAGTGTGTGAGAAAGTTAAACAAATGAAAGAGCTGAGACAAGGTTACAACATTGTCGCACAATCTCAAGGTAACTTAGTAGCTAGAGGTTTGATTGAGTTCTGCGACAATGCTCCTCCTGTCTTCAACTATATATCTTTAGGAGGTCCTCATGCTGGCATTTCCGACATCCCCAAGTGTACTGTGAGTTCTCTTTCCATGTCTTTTTCTCTGTGTGTCTTAATCACAATAACAACAACAATGTGGTTCTCTGTTTTAAGTCTCCACTTTGCAAGTTGCTGAAAACAAAGGTCTACACTGACTACGTTCAAGTACACATTCTCCCTTCTTTTCTAATCAAGATTCAGATCCTTTGAGCATTTACTAACATCCATCATTAACAACACCTCTAATGACTCTTGCAGGATCATATTGCTCCAAGTGGTTATATCAAGATCCCTACCGTAAACTCAAAACCCTTATCTTTCTAATCCTCAAATCATTCATACTTCAACCGAGAAAGCTTTATCTGGTTTCAGGATATAACTAAGTACCTGGAATATTCCAAGTATCTGCCAAAGCTCAACAACGAGAGACCTAACAAGAGGAACCCAACTTTTAAAAACCGATTCACTAGCTTGCACAACTTGGTCCTCGTCATGGTGCCTCTCTTTCTTAAACCACCAAAATCTTCAACAACATTGTTTATTAGCTCAAATTTATTTTTGTTTTCCTAAACAGTTCCAGGGTGATACAGTAGTGATTCCTAAAGAAAGTTCTTGGTTTGGATATTATCCGGATGGAGCGTCAACACCTCTTTTGTCTCCTCAAGAGGTGAACCTTAATCATTTACTCGCCTGATCATCAACCACTTGTTTCTGACTATATATTCTTCTCCAGACAAAGCTCTATACTGAAGATTGGATTGGTCTGAAAACCTTGGATGCTGCCGGAAAAGTGAAGTTTGTCAGTGTCCCTGGCGAGCACCTCAGAATGGCGCAAGATGAAGTTGTAAAATATGTCGTGCCTTACCTCACGAACCAGCATGCATTTTCATCTGAATGCAGATATAAGTGCAAGGCAATGGAGACACTGCATATATGAATGAGACTTCATTGTTATGCAAAAGTGAAGAACTTAAGTGATAAACGGAAACAAAAGCTTCATCATAAATCCAAATACTTTCGTCTTGTATAACGCTAGAGGCTACATATTCTTGCTTTTAACGGTACATGAAATTCTAGAAAATTCGATAACACTCGATCATGTTTATGAGATGAGGAAACTGTGTCTCAACCAATCTCTTCAAGACTTCAGTAGCATGAGAAACGTTCAACCTGATTCTTTTTTCAAGAATCAATCCAGTTCAGAGAAACCTCGCAAAGTCTCTAATAGTATATCCAAATCAATTTTAGTTTTTAACATTTGCCTCGTCTCAGTTTCGTCATACAATCGAAGATACATTTATCTCGAACAAAACTCCTTGTCAATAATACTCAATTGAACATAACAATCTCACACACTCTCTTTAGCATCACATGTAACACACACACTCTCTCTCTCTCTCAATTTCTTATTCAAGATCAAAAACCCTTAATCATGACTTGATTACAGGATCATGTTTGCTCTCCTAGTGGCTATGTCAAGATCCCTGGTGTAAGTTAGTTACTTAACCAATTTAGTCAAAATCGATTCGGGTTTTCAACACAATGGTTTGGTTTTCTAAGGAAATGTCAAAGTATTGGAACATTCAAAGTTTGGCAACTAGAGACCTGACGAAAGAACATCCACCTCGAAAGACCGATTTACATATTATAGATCATGTTTTTCTTAGCTCATTGTCATGTTTTTATCTTATTAATTCCTAATCAGTTCTAGAACGATACAACAATGATCCCTAAAGAAACTTCTTGGTTTGGATATTATCTAGAGGAAGGATCCCATACCCTTTTGTCAACTCAACAGGTGAATTTCACTAACTTTCAATTTTTTTAGCGATCATTTTTGCTTAGAGAAACCTAAATACTGTACATTATTCACTAGACAAAGCTATACAAAGAGGTCTGAAAGCATTGGATGCTGCCGGAAAAGTTAAGTTCGTGAGTGGCCTAGGAAAGTTGTGAAACACGTTGTCCCTTACTTGATGCAAGATGGTCCCTGACTTTTTTAAAATTGGATGATCCTCACTGTTACTGACAGGTATTGAAACAGTTGAGGGTCAATTATTAATTCAAAGAAAAATCCAAGTTATTGGATCATTGATTTTATTTTATTTTGTCGAAATCGCATAACGATTATGGATAAGAAAACTCCTCTTAGTACTCCAATATTTGATTGTTATAAATGAAACCATAAATTTAAAAAGTATATAACCGGTTTAATAATTAATCCTTTTTTGGCATATTTTACAAGTACGGTGTACATCTATAGATTTTTTTTTGAAAATTCTCAAATTGTTGTAAAAGTCCAAAGAATAGGAGAACATATCTAACATATGGATAAAGGTTTCGTAAAATATTAATTTGTGTGGAGGTCCAATATTAATTTGCATCGAGCCCTACCATCATTAAACATGCACAATGATTCACTACAGTTTTTTAAAGTTAGTAACTCATAAAATGGTGACACATGTAGTGTTAATCAATTCAAAATTTCGACATGTATCAAAAATGAAAAATTGTCAAAAATCTTTATTATAAGAAAACTATACAAAAAGATTATTAACTACTATTATTTAAAAAATATATAGAACAGTTTTTAAAAGTTAATAACTCATAAAATGGTGACACATGTCGTGTTAATCGATTCAAGATTTCGACACGTGTTGAAAATGAAAAAATGTGAAAGATCTTTACTATAAGGAAACTATACAAAGAGATTATTAACTACCATTGTTTAAAAAATATATATAACAGTTTTTAAAAGTTAATAACACATAAAATGGTGACACATGTCGTATTAATCGATTCAAGATTTCGACACGTGTTAAAAATGAAAAAATGTCAAAGATCTTTACTATAAGGAAACTATACAAAAAGATTATTAACTACCATTGTTCGAGAAAATAAAAATTCTATTATACAAATTGATTATTAACTACCATTGTTCAACAAATGGAGATTCGACAAATAAATTATACAAATTACTAATTCTTGAAAATAATAAACTTTCATAATTAAAAAGATTTCTAATTGTAAAGAAAAAATATTGTAAATATTGAACTCTATATATACAAATAAGTCTTCTCATATTTTCGCAACAAACAAAACACTTTTCTTCTAAAACATCATCGTAGCTTCAACTTCATTATATTGATAAAACATTTCTTTTTTTTATTTTTTATAAAAGTTAATTTAATTTCTTATTATGAGGTTGTCGTAAATTTTATTTATTTATATATTTTTATGATTATAATATTTTCTTCTAATTTTGGTAGGTTTTTCTTATACTTTTCAGAAAATGGTTATCATCCAAAAGACAATGGCAAAAAAGCTCTAAATAACAACACTACTTTATTTTTATGTCGATTTGAAAAAAAAAGTCAAATATGATTAAAATAAATAAATCTTATTCAAATAGAAATAAATCAAACTATATTTAGTCAAAATAAATAGATAATTGTAATTTTGTTAGATTTTCTATTGGTGAATGTTTTGGAAAAGAAGTTCTCAAAATTTTATTATATATTTATTTTTCCAAATGATTTAATTTTATTTTTTCAAATTTTCTATTTCAATTTTTTCCTCATAAATTTTAAAATTTTAGATTATAATCCCGCGTATACTCGGGACATAATCTAGTGTCTATAGGATCGAAATTGATTTAATACACCTCACAACTTTTAAAAGAGAACTTAATAATAGACAAACTTCTCTCATCACTCTTTGAATATTTAACTTCTACAAAGGTATTACATCTTCTCTGTTATTTATATCTATATCCACCATATATTATACTTATTTATTTAAAATACAAAAAAAAAAATTTATTTACACCAGTTAATTGAAAGTCATTGCCGACAAAAAAATAGAGATTTTAGATTAGTAAATATATTTCATACATACTGTAGTTCTCTTCCATTTATGTTTAAAGCACAAAACATTAGATAAATCTGTATCAAACGTAAACTTCTTGCTTTCCTACTTCTTGGGGTTCCCCAGAAGTGAAAATACTCTATTTTGTATTTAAGGAAGAAACAACGGTACTCTTCCACTGAGTAGCACCATGGAGAAGAGTCTCCAACTATCCAAAGCCGAAGATGAGAAAGATATTGATGCTACAAATTTTAGAAAGAACATTGGTTGCCTTCGCTATCTACTTCATACAAGACCAGATTTGTCTTATTGTGTAGGAGTACTAAGCTGATATATGCAAAAACCAAAAGAGTCTCACGGAGCTGCATTGAAACAAGTTTTAAGATATCTAAAAGGTACTACCACTCTCGGCTTGACATTTGAGAAAACGGGTGCATGGATTCCAAAATTATTAGACTACAACGATAGTAGTGCATAAATGTTATTCCTAATGAATGGGAGACATAGGTTGTAGACAAAAATTTTTAGTACAACTTGGCAATATCTTTTACCTTGGAAGAAGTCCAATATCATGGTGTTCATAAAATAAGAACTGTGGCACTGTCCTCATGTAAGCAGAGTTCATGGCAGGAACTGAGCAGCTCGGCAAGCTAATTAGCTCCAAAAACTTGCTTAGTGAAGTCACTAGTTCACCAAGTGAGAAGGTATCATTCGTATTGATAATCAATCAGCAATGCTCCTACAAAACCCGGGTTCACGGTCGAAACAAGCACATACACAACAAGATATCATTTTATAAAGGATGTGTGAGAAAGGGCGTGGAGTTGAACATGTCCCAGAAATGAACAAGACTGACATACAAACAAAAGCACTGCAAAATCAAATTCAGGATTCATGCGAGATTTCATTGGAGTTCAAGATATGGAGAAATCAAGTTCAAGCTTAAGGGGAGATTGTTGGAATAAGCTGAAAGAATTAGTAATAGTATTTTAGGAGTATCTAAATAATTAATGTTTAGAGATATCTAATATATAATAGTTCCTAAAAGGTTTAGGAAAATCTCTTCTTATATAAGAAAATGCCATAAACTTATGGGAGTTGAGAGATTAAGAAGCTTAAGTTTTGAAAGAGTTTCTTAAGCAAATAAAGAGAGTTATTCTTTGTTAAATCTTGTCTTTCAACTTTGATATCCTTTCTAAATTCTATACATTTATCTCGAACAAAACTCCTTGTCAATAATACTCAATTGAACATAACACTCAACACACTCTCTTTAGCATCACATGTAACACACACACACTCTCTCTCTCTCTCTCTCTCTCAATTTCTTATTCAAGATCAAAAACCCTTAATCATGACTTGATTCCAGGATCATGTTTGCTCTCTTAGTGGCTATGTCAAGATCCCTGGTGTAAGTTAGTTACTTAACCAATTTAGTCAAAATCGATTCGGGTTTTCAACACAATGGTTTGGTTTTCTAAGGAAATGTCAAAGTATTAGAACATTCGAAGTTTAACAACTAGAAACCTGACGAAAGACCGATTCACCAACTAACACAACTTAGTTTTTGCCATGGTATTGTAGTGTCTGCTTTCTTTATATTTACATATTATAGATCATGTTTTTCTCAGTTCATTGTCATGTTTTTATCTTATTAATTCCTAATCAGTTCTAGAACGATACAACAATGATCCCTAAAGAAACTTTTTGGTTTGGATATTATCTAGAGTTATGAAACACGTTGTCACTTACTTGATGCAAGATGGTCCGTGACTTTTTTAATATTGGATGATCCTCACTGTCATTGACAGGTATTGAAACAGTTGAGGGTCAATTATTGATTCAAAGAAAACTCCTCTTAGTGCTCTAATATTTGATTGTTATAAATGAAACCAAAATTAATAATTTAGAAAGCATAGAACCAGTTTAATAGTTAAATCCTTTTTTTGACATATTTTACAAGTACAGTACATCTATAGTTTCTTTTGAAGATTCTCAAACTGTTGTAAAAGTCCAAAGAATAGGCGAACATATCAAACACATGGATAAATGTTTTGTAAAATATTAATTTGCGTAGAGCCTACCGTCACTAAACACGCACAATAATTGAGTTTATATGTCTATATAATGGATCGAAATTGATTTATACACCTCACAACTTTCAAAATAATACACAAACTTCTCTCGTATCACTCTTTGAATATCTAACTTCTACAAAGGTATTATATCTTCTCTGTTATTTATATCTATATCTACCATAGATTATACTTATTTCTTTAAAATACAAATAAAAAAAAGTTTATTTACACCAGTTAACTGAAAGTCATTGCCGACAAAAAACAGTGATTTAAGATTAGTAAATATGTTTCATACATAGTTCTCTTCCATTTATGTTTAAAGCACAAACATTAGATAAATCTGTATCAAACGTAAACTTCCTACTTCTTGGGGTTCCCCAAAAATTAGAATACTCTATTTTGTGTTTAAAAAAGAAATAAGTCATTAACGGTACACTTCCACTGAGTAGGTCCATGGAGAAGAGTCTCCAACGATCAGCTCTCCTTGTGACCTTGTCACTCTTCTTCTCATCCATTCCGGTTTCACTTTCTGTTCCATTCGTTCTGTTTCACGGTTATTAACGAACCTTATTCTTCCTTGTCTTTTTTTCCTTTTTTTAATCGACACTAATGGATTTGACTGAAACAGGGTTTGGAGGTGAATGCTCTGGTGATAAAGACAGCAACTTAATACGGCTCCTTAGCAACCTCTCCGGCTACCCTGGATCTTGCGTGTACCGACCAAACTCCTTCTTCTTCTTCTTCTTGTTTCATCCTAATCTTGCAAAGTGGTTTATTAATGTCTGTCTCTCTGTTTATGTGTCACCTTGTAGAGAAATAGGAAATGGACTGGGAGATTCCTTACTCATGCCGCTTACGCAACAAGTGAGCATAGCTTGTGAGAAAGTTAAACAGATGAAAGAGCTGAGTGAAGGTTACAACATCGTTGGA
Source organism: Crucihimalaya himalaica (assembly GCA_004349715.1). Classification (NCBI taxonomy): domain Eukaryota; kingdom Viridiplantae; phylum Streptophyta; class Magnoliopsida; order Brassicales; family Brassicaceae; genus Crucihimalaya; species Crucihimalaya himalaica. The sequence goes on from SMJT01000050.1 coordinate 191,243, forward strand.
GAGTCTCAAGGAAACTTAGTCGCTAGAGGCGTAATTGAGTTTTGCGACAATGCTCCACCAGTCATCAACTATGTCTCCTTGGGAGGACCTCATGCTGGCGTTGCTGCAATACCCGAGTGGTGTACTGTGAGTTCTCTTCCAATTCCAACTATGTCTGTTTGTGTCAACCACAATCAAATTCTTAACCACAACAACAATGGGGTTCTCTGTTTACAGTCTCCATGGTGCATGCTCGTGAGGGCGGTGTTTTCAGTGATCTACAGCGATCTCGCTCAAGTAAACCTTCTCTCTTTTTCTTCTCTAATCAGGATTCAAACCTTAAACCATGATTAATACCCATCATTAACACCTAGAATGACTCTGCAGGATCATACTGCTCCAGCTGGTTATGTCAAAATACCTACGGTAAACTCAAACCCTTTTCTTTCTAATCCTCAAACCATGTCCAATTATGTGTATACTTCAACCGTCAAAACGTTATCTGGTTTTCAGGATATAAAAAATTATTTGGAACACTCCAAGTATTTGCCAAAGCTCAACAACGAGAGACCTGGCGAGAAGAACTCCACTTTTAAAGACCGTTTCACCAGCTTGCAGAACTTGGTTCTCATCATGGTGCCTCTCTTTCTAAGACCAATGATCCTTGAGATCACACCACAAATCTTGAACAACATTGTCATTAATGTTCTTTTTTCCATTTTCTAAACAGTACCAAAATGATACAGTATTGATTCCAAGAGAAACTTCTTGGTTCGGATATTACCCGGATGGAGCTTCAACACCAGTTTTGCTTCCTCAACAGGTGAAACAAAAATCATCTCTCAAATTCAATTTGTTCACCTGATCATCATCAAACCACTGGTTTCTCTAACTAACTTATGTATATTCTTTCTGCAGACAAAGCTCTATACTGAAGACTGGATTGGTCTGAAAACCTTGGATGCTGCTGGAAAAGTGAAGTTTGTAAGTGTCCCTGGTGAACACATCGACATAGCGGAAGATTACCTTATAAAATACGTTGTGCCTTACCTCCAGAACGAGTCTACGTTATCTTCCGAACACGAGGCAATGTAAACATTGCAGTACGAAAATAAGGTCTACATCTATGTAACATTATCATCTATGTACCAGTGAAACAAAATAAAAGCTTCATCATTTATTAAATAAGATGGTCAAGTTTATCAAAATAATTATCATCTCGTATAAGCTAGAGAGAGACTACTTTACTCGTGCTTTTAACAATTTCAAACATGAAAGATCAAGAAAAAAATCAATAAAACTCGATAAGGAAATTGTGATACATACCTTTTGCTTAAGCTTTCTTCAGATCATACAGAGTTCTTCATAACCTAATTTCTTCAAGGCTTTAATAAAATTCGCCAAACTCCAAAAGATAGATCGATTGAATCAGCATCTGGCCTCGCAGTAGTGATGAAATTGATGAACGAATTGAATCAAACCACTAATTTCATCGCCTGGGATATGATGTCCGGAGAGTTTCTCTGGTGAAATAGACGACGGCGATCACCACCATAAATTGGGCCGAATTTATCGGCCCATTAAGTGCACGCTGTAAAGACCCAATAAGATTGAAGCACTTAAAAATTATTTAGATTAATTGTTTGTACTTTGTACCATAACTTGGGCCCCTTTAAGATTTGTGTGTGTAAGAAATAATATCAAACCGCCTAGTTTGATTCTGTTTTTGATGTTAAACAAAAAGGGTATGAAAATGATCTAGTTTAACGTCTGAAAACAAAACAAAAAAAAAAAATTGTTTTCCTTGAGGTTAAGCTGGTCGCATTTACTAAGATCTTGTCAACGTAAATGAAGATGGATTCGTGATTTTGTCAACAATGTAGAATGGTGATTTTGTCAACAATGTAGAATGGTGATTTTGTCAACAATGTAGAATGGTTAAGAAGAGCTGAGTTTACCGAAAATAAATAAAAGAATTGTTTGTTATAAATTTGTGTTTTCCTGCTTTTTTTTTTAATAAATTTGTTTGTTATCAAGAAGACAAGAATAACTAATTTAACCAGATTAAAGTTAATCAATAATATAAAAGTAAGTTTGCACTTACAAAATAATTTAGATTTTAATTATTAGATATCTTGTGTTAAGCTTATATGAACAAATTAAACCCTTGTTCAAAAAATCGCTTAGCATTTTGAAAAGTTGTTAGGTGTTAATCGGCCAGCCAAAGTGGATCTACCTCCTAATGAATAAATCAAAGACGGAGATCAATCGGAAACTTATCCTTTATTATTTTATTTAATTAATGTAAAATAATAAATATACGATGCTAAATATAACATTAATTTTCAATAATATAATAGTAATGCAAATTTTAATCGAAATCAAAATGATCACAAGGGATATATTGTATGTATGTCATATTATTGATACAAAATAACCTTTTAGTATTTTTGGTTATTTGGTTGTGGGTGATTTAGTTAAATATCAACAAAAAATAATTGACAAAATATATATTTTCATATGTATTTTTATTTCAATTAACAAATAATTAAAGTTAAATAATATAATTGATTTTATAACCACACGGGCACTGTTCAGGCTATTACCTAGTTTAAAATGAAAAAAAAAAAAACAAAAAAAAAACTTTTAAAGATTCATAGCTAAGACTTGAGAGTCAATAATCTAAAAAGTACAATGACCCACATAACAACCCATAGAACCCGTATTAAAAGTTAAGACCTAGGACGCATCACATCAAAGGTTGACCCATGGGCCATTTGGAGCGACGGGATCAATGAGACAGAGCGTTGGTTGTGGTTAGATGAGGATGGTCCGGCCACTCGTTCGCACGATGGACACATTAAAAGCGTGGTCGGTGGACTCATCTGACCATACAACCGCGGTGAAAGCTTTAATGCCCTAAGTTCCGCCGCCTCTTTCTCGAGCCGCCGGTTCTCTTCGGTTAGTTTCTCTACGCATCTTTTCAAATACTCGCAATCTACTTCGGTTTGCTTCAATTTGGTCCTATATGAGATTAAACAAATAGCTTGTATTGTAAATATCATGACTCATAAAGGGTAATATGGTCAAATGGTATAATTAAATGAGTTCTCTAACTCTCACCTTGCTCTTCTGTTCTGGAACCACACTTCCACTTGTCTTGCTGTTAAGCCTAGCTTCTTAGCCAAAGCCAGCTTCTGTTTCTGTAGATTTACCATAAAGCCCTTGTTAAAACAGGTTACTTACAAGAATACCCTCACGCTCCGAGAGATGGATAAAATGACTTACGGGATTGAGCGTATTGTGCTCCTTGAAAGTGTCTTCAAGAACAGCGGATTGATCTTTGGATAGCCTAAGCTTTTTCCGACAAGTCTCTCCTCCGTAATCTTCTTCTTCGTCGGATGTTCCACGTGAGGAGGATCGATCCAGAGTGATGTCAAGGTCATCTCCGGCAACACCGGAGGTTCCTTCTCTCTCACTCCTCCTCTTGCCACTCACGGTGCTCGAGATCGTACTGTTTGGAGACGAAACTCCTGTATCCTCCTCCAAATCTACCGTCGTTGGTAAGCTGTTCACGTCGATTTTCCTAAGAAACTGTTGCTTTTGATGATCTGAAACAAATGAACAAACGGTTCATTCCGAGATCTGTTTGGTTTCCTTGTGGAAAAAAGGTTCTTAAGACTTTGTTGAAGAAGAAGCATACCTGAGGAAGAAACAAAGGTTTGGTTCCATGGAAACATCTGGAGATTGGACATTGATGAAGAAGTGGGCTTTAGATTCAGCTGAAGAGGATTGTGATTTTGTGCAAATCCCAAGCTAAGACTTAAACCCAGATCCTCTTTTCCCATCATCATGATATATTCTAGGTTTTCAAGATTTTTAAGAAATGAGAATAGCAAAAGCTCTGATGTTTATGAGTGAAGATGACAGGAGAAACCTTGATCTAAAGCTGTTTTTACCTCAAAAGCTCTCTTTTATATCAGTGGTGGTAAGTGTAAAGAGGACAAGAGAAACCTTCTTCTAGGGTTCTTATAGAGAGAGATAGAGAGATAGAGAGATAGAGAGATAGAGAGAGAGATGTGAAATGGGAAATGAAATGGGAAAGAGAGGATTAATATAGGAAGTGAATGATGTGAGATGTTGTCAGGTTGGCCAATATATAATCTATAATGCTCTTTTGAAAACTCAATTATTATATCCCCAACTTGCTCTTCTCTTTCTCTTTTTTCTTTTATCTTTTTCCTTCTTCTTCTTTTACTATTATAGTAAATAGTATAAGTCCTCTCTTTAGCTTACTTTTTCCATAAACCTCAATGTACTTCTATACATGTATGGAATCCAAAGTCTGTTTTCAAATTTAAAATTTAAATTCATATTTTCAGTCTCTACTTTATTTCTTTCGAATTCGTGGACTATAACAAAATAAACTCTATAATGAGGGTCGAATATATGTGGCACAAATCCACTATGACATTATTTACCGACAAATAATAATACAAGTTATATATGTAGGTAAATTTTCAAGGCCTAGGATATATCATGATGATGAGAGTTAATTATATACCATCATATGTGGACTAACTCATGTCATGTCATGTCTTGCAGATATTGGATATAAGCACCCTCCTGATTTAAGAACAAAAACATATTATTACAAAATTTTGGTAGGATTTCTTATTCAGAATAGTAAATATTATTAACCAAAATAAATTATGAACTTATGTCAATAATCTTTTCGGACCAAAGACTAAAACATGATTAATTAGTTTTTTCTCATTATTGGTGCTAAAACTTGTGACCTTGCAAAAAAAAAAAAAAAAAAAAAACTCAATCAGTCAAGATCACACACGGATGATAACATATATCAAATAAATAGTTGGCAATTAATTGTTGAAATAATGGGAAAAATGGACAAAATCAAGTGGTTGGTACAAAACACAATCCACATGAATCTGAGCTCCTTCAAAGTTGTGGGGCAATCAACTGTTGTGATCCAAACATATCCATGTGGGATGTGGGATCTATCATTACAATAACACCATATGAATCCAATATTTATTGACTGTTTCTCTATCTTCATTCAAAGTTTGTGTTCTAATCAGAATTGTACACTTTTGAAATATTCGGATATAATTCGTAATTTGTATAACGGTTTTCTTGAAAACAAACTGTATAATCAGATATATTTTGGATTTGGAGCAAATCAGAATCATTCTTTTTGATTGTCGAAACTTTATTAATGTTTGACAAAAGAAATGTAAAAAACTGCCGAAAGAAGTCATGATTTATATGGATATATTAATAACAAAGTCTCAAATAGTGTTTTGGGCTCAAGAGAAGAGAACATGGGCAGGTGGGTCATGTCACGTGACAATAGGGACCCGAAAACACTCGACCCGGCCGTGCGTTTTGTTATGTTTCCTCACGCGCCGACATCTTATCATTTGCATCCACGCGCCTTCATCATTTTCGCTTCGTTGTAATCATTATATTGCGCATGATTTTCAATTTAAATAACTTCTCATTAATGATCTAACTGTGCTCGATATTTATACTAGTAATAAAGAAAATTTACTTTCGAATTATACGATTTCATATACCACCTTCGATTCCATAAACATTGATTTTACAGATTTTATACGATTTCACAGAGATGGATTTTATACATTTTAGTTAATACATTTTTCTTGAAAACATAATTAATTTTTTGATAAATGTAGTTTTATTAAAAAAATAATCATAATTTATTTTCTATTGGGTTTTAAACATTAATGAAATAAAAATAGTTTTTAAAAAAGTTATTGGTAAAAAAATTAAATATTTTAGTAAATAATTTTTAATATGGGGAAATATCAAAAAAATCAAATCTTTGTAGAATGGAGAGAATATAATGTATTCTCTTTTACTAACTACCGTATTACTTGATGCGTTAAACATAAACATATATGACATACTGTATTCATTTAGGAACTTTTTTTTGAATTCACGAATAAACGAAAACCACATTTTTACATTAGGTATATTTATTTCTATTTTAAAAACCAATGCAATATACATATACATGTAACTTTTTTTTTTAAAACCCAAAAAGTCATTATAGTTAAATGTGAGAAATCAAGGATTTTAATTTCAAAAGTAAGTAACTGACAATAAGTATGTTGGTTTAAAGGTCTTGTCTCCACTTCCTATATGAAGTTTTAAATCACATGTAGTCTCCGTCAACGTATGTATAAAGCAAATTAAGATCCACATTAAAAAACCTTAAATAATACAAATCGTATTTTCTAATATTGTAATCATTTGAGGCGCATATGTATGTTTTGCTTTTATAGAATAGGACTAATAATTATCAATTTTGTTAATCATATTTGATGACTAGCTTAATTATTCTCTACAGAATTGGCTGTAGATATATGTCATCATTGTGGAACTTTATATGTTTGGACCAAACTTCACCATTATAGTCGAATATTATATATTCTCTCGTACATGTAATAATTCGAATGTTTACATTTATTATAACCTTCAAAGAGATACTCATTGACATCGGCATTATAATGAACAAGAAAGAGGGGGTTAGCAATATATAAAAAGAAAGAAAATTTGAATTTGACGTTTCAAAACATAGTTAAATGTTTGATTGATTCTTGATTATTACTATACATTATTTTAACGCATAAAATGGTATGAATATTACCTGCTGCTACATATGCATAATTATTGAGATTCTAGCTAGCATCATGATTAATCTCAGTAATGGGTTTTGGGAATCTATGTTTTAAAATAAAGAAATAGTTGGTGTATAAAATGAAGCTTCTTCAAGGAATGCTTGTAATTGAAAAGAGAGAAGAAAGGACCAAGTTGGCTCGTGCGATATATCCTCCCATGTGGAACTGACGTGGCGCACACATTCCTAAGCGAACCACACCACCCATGACAGCAAAGCACACGTGTGCTCTTGTCCGCCCACACGTGCATTTCTGGTCAAAATATTCCTATGTTCTTAATTCGCTGTCCCCATTGAATGGTCAAACATCCATAAACTACTTGTGTCCTATGAGTAAACTACATAGGAAGAAGTAACTCTCTCAAAATAAAGAAGAAGGTGGCTTCATCACTTTGGGATTTCCAAAGGTGGCTTTCACAATGCTTTATCACTTTCGACGTTATAATTTAACTCTTTTACTGATTGGTTTCAGGTTCATCAGCCCTTTGGACTGGTTGATAAGACACCAAACTCTCTACTGGATTTTATTTGGGGGAAATAAGACACAAGAGAAGAGACAAATAGTTCTAAGAAACAAGAAATAATGCAAATGAAAACTTTATTTTCAAAAAAACTCTAGAAATATTAGTTTCGATTGCAATAAGAAGATTTCGTTTACAATTGCAAATATGAAAATACTTATTGATAACTGAAATTAAGAGAATTTCGTATACAAATGCAAATGAGAAGATTTCGTTTTCAATTGATTGCAGATGAGAAGATGAGTTAATATTATTATTCTTATCATCTAAATCTAAAACTATAACTATAGTTTACTTACTATTAAAAATGAGGAAGTTTTTTTTTGTTTACAATTGCAAATTGTTTTTTTTTTTAATAATGATATATTGGATGTGTAGAAAAAAGGTTAATTAGGAAACCCTACAAGTCCCTGTCCTACATTCCGCATCTAGGTATTGGGAACCATATAAAATGTAGAAGGTCTCAGTTGGTTTCTGATGCTGCATCCATGCGAATATCGAATATCACATCTTATGTTTGCAATATTGGCTCCAACCCGAACTTAAGATCCAATAACTGCAACATTACTGAATACGATTTGTGTATTTTATTTTTTTATATATATCTTTATCTTATGTCAGCTCAAAATCATATCCATTGAAGATTTAATGTCAAAAAAAATACGCACATTTTTTTCCGGCAAATTAAATATTTTATATCAAAATTTTTTTTTACACAATACATAAATAATTCCTATACAACCGTTAACGTAAATAATTGTAAACAATTTTGATGAAAGCGTGGTAGTGACCAAACTTTTTGATCTAAAGTCTTACAAACTAACAAACAAAGTCTGTTACGTCCTCCTTTCGTACACTTGTAATTGGCTATCATCGTATAGATGTAACTCCAAAATGCATTCCATATTACTGAGATTATTAGAAACTTTTTAAATGTTAATGCAATTGATTGTGAATCTTGTGCTATAAAACTTGATAAAAAAATACGCATCTATAAAAACTTCAGTATTACTAATTACTATCTATATATTGTTTACTTTATACATAATAAATTAGTAATTAGTACATTTTCTTTTCTTTAAAGAATACATGGTAATTAGTACATACAGCTGATTATGCACGTTTTTCTTAGCTTCTTTTTGGTTTTTTTTTTTATTCAAAGAGTTTACTTGGCTAATTAGAAGCACAATGCCATGCATATTCTTCGGGATCATCTGATATATATCCTAAATCGAAAATGACAAAGACATTTGTTAACAAATGTAACACTGACTTTCAAATATATATATCCGATCCAGACATAAATTTCGACTAATGAAACCGTCTGATATCTCTTTCAGTTTCGTTTGTTTTGGATCTATAAGATTTGAACCTTGAGTAGGCCAAAAAGTTATATATATTATTGAAACTTGCTCTCCAAAAACATATATATACTTTTCTACTTACATATTTTAATTCTTCTAATAGCGGTGAGCTGGTGATCATGTGATTCATCGGTTAACCAAAATCGTTTGGAATATGTTTCGGTTGTAATGGACACGTGCACTAAAATGTACGGACTCATTTAATTACCTTCAAATAATACATACTCCCATCTACCGATTTATTTTTTATCATGAAAACATTGCTTTAAAATAATTACATTCAAGGTAAAAATGAACTCTGCTGGTTTATCTCTCTCTATATGTATGCATATATTTATGTACCATTTTTTTATGGAGAAATATTACGTATACATGATTTATAAATGGCCACACACAACATATCATCCTATAAATAAAATAAAACCATGGTTTGAGTGGTCGGAATTTTCTAGATATAAAAACACACGACAATAAATTTGATATTTTATAGAAATGAAGGGTAATCATGGAATTTAGCTTAAGTCCCTAATTTTCCACTAGGTGACAGGGTAAGGAATCATTTCTTGTGACATTGTGTGTGGGTGGTTGTTGAAGGAATACATTTCAAAGTACAACGAGGACTGTGTATGACGTAGATAAAGCAATCAATGGCACATGATATATAACCAATCACATCATCTTGTTAATTAGCTATCACCATCATCATCATGATTGCATTATCTCATTGTTATGTTAAGAAAAGTAACTTATATAATATATCTACCCCATAATAATAGGTTTTGCCAAACCTCAAATTTCGATCACTAAGCGAGCAACGGTCCACTTTGTTTTGGATTTAAATACATTTGGAATTTGATATCACAGTTTTTTTTTTAAAACCTAAAGTTTGAATTGTATATGATTCTTTATTTGGGTGTGTGTGTGATGTAATCGGTGAAAGTTGTTCTTGAATGAATCAGTTTTTTGGAAACAAGAGGAGCCCACTGAGAATGATACTCTTCATTAATTATTCGGCAAGAACTACATGTAATAATGATCAAGTTCTTAGTCGGAACTAATTTTATAATTTCTTAAAAGAAACAATTAAAACCGACAAAACTGACAATTTGGCTTCGCTGTAGAAAAGCATAAATGGGCGAGAGTCAAATGATTGTGGACTAGAATCATTATGTAATGAAACAAGGCCTGAGACAACCAATGATATGCCCTAACCCCTAAATAATCATTCCCATTATAGTAATAATGAGAAGAGAGTTCATAATTAATGGAACAAACCTTCTTCAAAGTAAGCATGCTCTTCCAAATAAAATACTAGTATAATTTACAACTTACAAGAAATCACATTGTCTAAAAAAATGTAAAAGAAACGATTTTTGTATAAGGCCTTTTGGATTTAAAATCATGGATTAGCCCATTTTAGCTTTTTAGGGGTTAGGTTCTCCTTTCTCACATCAAGACTTCAGGCTTAAAATGCAATTTTATCACATGAATATGATGGAACAGTGAGCTTTTTTTCCATATCCAGATTGTTTGTTGTTGTAAGTGGGTATGCAGATATTTTTAACACGGAAGAACAACTATGATAAGTAACCTTCGAAAAAACAAACACTACAATCTCTTAGTTTCACATTTTTGTTGTAGTTAGAAACACTAATGCAAAATTGTAACTATTTGTAGCTATGATTGAATGAGACATATGAAAGAATAATCTGTATTCCCACATATTTTAGTTAAAATAAAATTTTGAAAACAGTTTTATCATTCTTTTAGCGACATTATCGATCAGAGCTATTTCTGTATTCAACAATATTACTAATCAGAACCAAATAACAGATTTAGAATTACACTACCTTGTCTATGGACACACGTACATATAACCCTTCAAACTGCATGTTTTATTTTCCATTTATTCTAAGAACTTTATTGTACTTCAAAAAAACTTAAATGGATCTTACTACACTTTCCAAATTTGTGTTAATAAGAGTTAAATGGTTGAATAACCCCTTTCTCTGTGTTCATAAGAGTTATAATTGGTTTAACAAGCCCCTTTCTAAACATAGATATGTTGTTTTGCTTAGCCATCATATTAAATTTCGACGCATCTTACTAACCGATTTTCTGTATTTCATCACCAGTAACTCAAAAATAAACCCCTCTCGCTCTCTCTTTATATAAATATATATATATCTATAACTTTATGAACTTACCAATATTTACTTAGAATTTGGTTACTACTAAGTTTGATATGAGACAAGAACATGTCTCTGAGATATCTTCTTCCCATCTTCTACTGAGTGTATCTAGATTCTTGATCAACAGCATACCCTATCTACCCTGCAACAAACCAGAAACAAGGTCCCAACTACTTAAGCACAAACCACAAAAGATCAAGCAATTGATGAGTTTCAATCAGGGAGATGACTGCACCTTTTTTCTTCACCAAAAGACTGTTGCATCGATCATCGCTACAAATGAAATACAATCTCTGTTACCGGTTTCTTATCATTAAAGCAGCAGTAGCATTAGATTATGTAAAGCTAATCTAGTCTACGAATGTGGGTTTAATGTATTGTAGCAAGCATAAATGGTATGAAACTTCATATCATCAGTAATAGCAATAAAGGTCTGCACTTTCATCCAGTTCACACCATCTACCGACCAATGTAGCAAAAGGGTAGGTTGATCTGAGCTATAATCAAGCAAATAAGTGAATAGATCAAAGCTTAATGTGCACGCACCTTTACGGGCGAATTGGATAATTTGAAGCAATCAGCATTCATCCCCACGAGACACAATCCAGGGAAAATGACCTACAATCGCAGACATTGAATTGCCAAGAGATGAAGAGACTAAAAACATAAAGCTTGTTCGAAAAAGTTTCTGTGAGGCATTTCGTCGATCACCTGGTGACTTACATCGAGATATTTCTGCAAAGTTTTCGTCCTCTTCCTTGGCCGGCGAGATGGCCTGTTCCCACTCATGCTGAACAAATCTTCTTCAATCTCGTCTCTAGAAAGAGCAACCCAAAGCCTGTGATTCTCGTTCGTCACCTCACCACCGCCTAATCCGGGAGATTCCGCGGGGATTCCTCTCTGTCTGTTCGATTTCGGCTCCATTACTCCGCCTGATTTCTGATTCTTCACCTCCGAACCTCCGCCGCACGCCTCCGCCGTGAAAACGCCGTTTGCCTTCTTCAAACCACCACAAGCTTTCCTCGGCCGCAAATTCCAAGTCATCTTCACTTCCTCCTCTTCCTCATCCTCAGCCGGGACCGGAACCTCAACCTCATCTCTCTTCGGAGAAATCTCATCTGATTTAAGCTTCTTAGGATAATCGTTCTCTGATGACGGAGCAAAAGAGGAGAAAGAGAGACGCGGCTGACGAGTCGACCGTGACGCCACCACACGGTTAGAAACAGCCACCATCTCCGCCGATTGAGAAGCAGACCTCTCCAACTTCGAATTCGCAGACATTGGGATGAGATTATACCAAAACCTATTTACCTGAGAGATGATCAAAAACCCTAGAAGAACGCAAAGCAGAGAAGGAGAGAGAGAGAGAGATGTACAACGAGGAGATTTACGGAAACGGGGGTGCATGCGTAAGTTTCTATTTATGTTTTTTATTTTATTTTGTCATTGATTCTTCCTTTGTTACAACTTACAAGTCTTTTCTTCTCTGAATTTAATTTCTTCTTATATGACTTTTTCTTACCCTATTTATTATCAGACCATTTTCTTAAGTATTCTTAGACTTCCAATTTCATGATAATGAATTTATTAGATATGAACCAGTCAATTTTACTTAGTAGAAGAAAATAGACTCTATATTTAATCAGATTTGCATGTTCCTTGTTCATGGATCATCTCATAGTTTACACTTTACAGTGTATAGGAGAGCTTAAGTTTAGAGAATCGAAACTAGTCTTCAGCTGAAAATATCGACCTAGACTATAACAGAGAGAATCTTTCTTGAGATGGTGCTTTAGGCAATTGGGAATAACGGTTGCAACATCATCTCTAGCTAGTTACTCGATCTCCAAGTGCATTGACTGTTCTGTGTTAGTCTATGTTTTGTAACTTTCAGGAATTATGGTAAGTTTTCTAAGTTTCTGGCTCGGTTATGTAAGTTTCACGAAATTCTTTTTGGGAATACTATCAAAACGAGCTCTCGCTTCGACAATGTTGACACTCATAAATTAGCATCTATGAACATCCCTACTTGTACGTACATTCCAAACTTGTCAAGAAGTTGTTGCCTAATCTCTCTCCTTTGGAAAATTCCAAAACAGGACACGCTACTTGGGTCATGTCGATGTGATCCAATGGAGTTCGATGAAAAATAGTTTTATAGTTGATCACTATTCTAATGTTTATAACGATGACATCTAAATACATGATACTGATAGCCTCCAAAAATCAAACATTTAATTATTTTCTAAGACAACATTTCAATAATCAAACATTGTTGAAAAATTACATTTCAACATTTAAATCTAAAATACGACTAAATTTTCTACAGCACCTATAGTCTTCAATTCATTGTCCATATTTTCAGCACCTAGAGAAAAAACCAAACAAATATGATAATTTAATTATTTTATATGTTAATCTCATATATATGTAAAATCATAGCATGATGTTCGTAAAAACTAGAGTCGTTTCAACCGAAAATCAATATGAAATAGAACTAGAATGTTAAATAAAGTGGAAGATATAAGACATAGAAGATTAATTTTATTTGAATTACAAAATGATCCAGATTTTAATTTTATTGGAAACCGCTCGAATGTTCAAGAGACCTTCTTTCCCGATACTTACAAACCACTGACTTTGGAAAATTTCATACATATGTAAGTTTGTTTATTTCTACATTATATGTATATATGTGTACCAATTCAGTGAGAAAGCTTATGTTGTTATATATTTTGTTAACTTAGGGGTTTAGAAAGATGGTTACATCCTTTGGACAACAAGTGGATTATGCTTGCCCTGATTTTGTGAGAGGCAAGCCTGAGCTTTTGGAGAAGATTGCTGACCGCTATGTGGCTAAGTTGAAAGAGTCGAAATTTTGGGTAATAAGAGAACGAATGAAAAATGCAACTAGCAAGGAAGAGCGTGGTTTAGTCATCAAGGATTGGAAGGAGATATTAGTCAGGAAGAGCAAGGAGAGAAAAGCGAGAATGAATACAAAGGTGGTTGCATCATCTCCAGCACAAGGTCTCGAGGATCAAGTGTCGCATCTTAGAATCTGATCTATTTGATCCTAATGAATAACTATGTATCCATCTCTTTTTTAAGCTTAAGAAAATTTCTAGAGAAATCTCACACAACTTGTGTTTTTTCGTTCCATCCTAAGAACATGTTTCTTTGTTTGAGTTGTTCATGTTCTACCTTTGGTTCTCTCTATCTTGTAACTTGCGTGCAAGGAATGATTTACTCTCTCACAGAGGATACATGACAAAGATCATGAAACAGTGAATAAGGTTTAAACTTTTAAAACATACCAAACCGAGACAATACCTGCTTGATCAAAGTTACAGATGTTGTCCCACTGCAAAAACAGTCAACTTAAGTTCTCTATCCATTACTTTAAAAGCCTTAAGAAACGACTCTTTCAGTGTATTAAAACAATGCCGGATGGTACTTTTGCTCCCCATTAAGTACTTTTGCTTCAAAGAGTTCTTGTTCTTTGTAGGGGGATCAGCAACTGTGGGGATGACCAGAATTACATCTTCCTAGTAATAAAATACCGATTTATGGTTAATCATAATACTATAGAAATACAAAAGCACCCCAGAAATATATAAACCGGACACGAATTTGCATTTTCACTGGATGGTTTGTCCGACCATGTTTTTCTAATTTTACTATATTTTAGTTAGATAATAAATAGATACACTTTATGTAAAATAATAAGAATAGAGTTTTCTCTCTTAAAAGCATTGTAAAGTGTAAAATGTTATTGGCTTGATAACCTTTAATTTCGTACGAAGATGTACTAAAATTGCTTAGACTTTTACGAATTATATTTATACTATAGTATTATGAAAGTCAAGATATTCTTGTGTCATCTTGCTGATTTTTTTTTTAAGTTTAGTTTTAAACATTAAACCATTGTTAATTTCTCAGTGTTCGATTTTAGACTAGATGTAGCTAAAGCCCACCAGAGAATTTCAGATAGGCCCAAAAGAGTGATACGCACCGTTTTGGCATCGTCTACACACGAGCAAAACTAGACGCAATGATGGCGTCTCAAAAATCTCAGAGCAAGAAATATGAACAACTTCTTCAACCCCAGTAGACCAAGCCCGAGGCCATGGCCGAACAGGAAGAAGCAAACCAACAAATCTGCCGTATTTCTCTGCTCCGTTTCTCTACTAGTTGTTTTCTTCGTCTTCGTCTTCTTCATAACTTACTCTGAGATGCCCAAGTCCCTGTTCTCAATCTCCGCCTTTTCTGGATCTGTTCAATTCCCTCAGTGCAGATCCGAGATGCTAACTAGAACTCTTCTAGGTCAGAAGTTTCTATGGTACGCTCCTCACAGTGGATTCAGTAATCAGCTATCGGAATTTAAGAATGCGATTCTTATGGCGGTAATTCTTAATCGGACCCTAGTTGTTCCTCCGATTCTGGATCATCACGCCGTCGCTCTCGGTAGCTGTCCTAAATTTAGGGTTCTGAGCCCCAGCGAGATACGAATCTCTGTTTGGAATCATTCAGTTGAGCTTCTTAGGACTAACAGGTACAATATATTTTGTTGTTTCATCTACAAAATCTCTTTTTTCGTAATGGGTTTTAGTAATTTTATCAATGTGGGTGACGAATTTTGGTGTTTATAGGTACGTTTCAATGGCTGATATTGTAGACATTTCTTCGCTGGTATCTTCTTCGGCTGTTCGAGTCATTGATCTTAGGTACTTTGCATCACTACTGTGTGGTGTTGACTTGGAGACTCTATGCTCTGGTGAATTAGCTGAACAGTCTCAGGCTTATGAATCACTGAAACAGTGTGGCTATTTGTTATCTGGAGTTCGTGGTAATGTAGATAAATGTTTGTTTGGTGTGAATGAAGATTGTAGAACCACAGTTTGGACGTATAAAAATGGAGATGCTGATGGAAGATTAGATTCGTTCCAGCCAGATGAGAAGCTTAAGAAGAAAAAGAAATTACCCTACGTGAGAAAGCGCCGAGATGTGTATAAGACTCTTGGACATGGTCCAGAAGCTGAGTCTGCAGCTATTCTGGCATTTGGGAGCCTCTTCACGGCTCCATACAAAGGCTCAGAACTGTATATCGATATCCATAAATCTTCAAAGATAAAATCTTTGATTGAGAATGTCGATTTCCTTCCTTTTGTTCGAGAGATAATGATCGCGGGAAAGAAATTTGCCTCAGAAACCATAAAAGCACCTTTTCTTTGTGCACAGCTTAGATTACTAGATGGCCAGTTCAAGAATCATCGGGAGAGCACGTTTACGGGTTTATACCAGAAGTTGGAATCTTTGAGATTTAAGAATCCTGGTCTAATTCATGTGTTTGTAATGACAGACCTTCCTGAAAGTAACTGGACCGGAACTTACTTGGGTGATTTGTCTAAGAACTCTACAAATTTCAAGCTCCACTTTATAGAGGAACAAGATGAACTCTTAGTGCGAACAGAGCATGAGCTTGCTTCCGCAGGTCACGGCCAGAAATTTGGGTCTATTCCGATGAGTCTTGATAGTATCAAAAAGATGCAGAACCATTGTTCTCCTCATGAAGTATCCAATGTGCAGCTTTACATAGAGGAAGCTGTTTGTAGCTGTGCTTCACTTGGTTTCGTTGGTACTGCAGGGTCTACAATAGCTGATAGTGTAGAGATAATGAGGAAATACAATGCATGTAGTAGTTGAACTCAGACTGCATTTCTATGATTCTTGTTTCCAGATTGGATTCATCAGCTGGATTAGCTAGTGTGGAGTGATTTGGTTAAGTTTTGCGGGTCTTTGTATAGAGATGGATAAAGATAGATTTGTCATCTTTCTCCACTTGAGGTATTGGTGATGAAAACAGGCTTTTGAATTGTTTTGTGTTGTTAAGTTATTTGGGAAACTAGTTTCTTATTATATAGAATAAAGCAACTTGGTTTCTTTTTGGTAATTCACACAACGAATGGATCGGGCCTGAGAGCAAAGACAACAATGGAAGAGTGAAGAGTGATTGCGTGGGATGGCTGCTTCGTGATAAGTGTCTGACTCCCAAGGTTTTGTGAGTTTTGTAGATGTCACTTGTGGAATCCTTGCAGTTTCGACAAGATTTGTAATTGTACCAATGTGTTTCAACCGGTTTTGAATAAGTAAGTCCTAATCATATTAAACCGGATATAAAACTTACGTCGATGTGTCTTTAATGGCCAATGAGATCTGTCCACGTAAGAGGATTCCACGTGCAGCTTCACTGTGTTAGGTAAGGCCGATTTAAGCGAATTTAATCGGGCGTTTTGTTGGGTTCCCGTCGGTCACATCCACCGCGAAAATTTCGACCGGAGTTTTGAGAAAATTCAGAGGTTTCTACAGCGATCTGATCCTTTCGCATTCATATCCAATTGGTGTGGAGAGATTCTGTAGAATTTTGGATTTGGAGGTTTCATTTGAAGATCTTTCTGCGGTTTCCACCGCCATGGCTGCTCCGTTTTTCTCTACTCCATTTCAGCCTTATGTCTATCAGGTTGTCTTCTATTTTCGTACTCTTAAGATTCGTGTTTCTGCCTACACTCTCGAGAAGGATAGTGTCCAGATATACTTCGTCGCGAGTATTTTAGGATCCTTTCATGTAGGTGTTGAGGAATGTGATGTTTAGTTTTTTTTTCGTTTCTTACCACCACTAGGTGGTGGTGTACTTATCACTGTTAAGCGCACGATCCAATCTATTTCAGTTTTCATTAATATACGTTTTGTGATAATACTAATAAGCTATTTCCTGGGAGATAATTGATCTCTTGAACCTGTCTGTAAGAGTATGGTCTCACAAGTGCTCATGTGATGCAGAGTCAGGAAGATACTATTACACCTTTCCAAATTTTGGGTGGTGAAGCACAGGTTGTTCAGGTAGGTCGACATTATTTTGTAGTCTGCACATTTTGTGGACATGTGACATATCCTCAAGCTTTTTTAACCATTTGATTGTTTGTCCACCAGATAATGTTAAAACCACAGGAGAAGGTCATTGCTAAGCCTGGTAATTTCCAGTCTATTCAATGCTAATTTCTTTGGAACTTAATGCTCCCTAAATGCCCTAGAGTGGTCATTTCTCTTTATTATGATTGCTCATTCAGTTTTGTAAGATCTGTTGGGTTGGATTTGTTTATGTTAAACTGATTAGATATGGTGTTGTAGGTTCGATGTGCTACATGTCTGGGTCCATTGAGATGGAGAATACGTATACCCCTGAACACGAAGTTGGAGTTGTACAGTGGATTTTAGGCAAGAGTGTTAGCAGTATAGTTCTTCGCAACACTGGGCAAAATGATGGATTTGTCGGTATTGCTGCACCTTCTTTGGCAAGGATTCTCCCAGTTAGTGACTAGCTTGCCATGTTTTGCTTCCTTATTATTAAGTACATCATGATCACGTTCTTATGCATTTTGTTCGGTTAATTTCTTTCTGTGAAGGTTGATTTGGCGATGTTTGGTGGCGACATCCTTTGCCAGGTAGAGCTGATGAACTAAAACCGTCAATTGTTGTAGATGCTTAATTCTCAGCTTTTTCCTCCCCATTCAATGATCTGGCCTTTTCTTCTTGTTATGTAGCCAGATGCATTTCTCTGTTCCGTCCATGATGTGAAGGTCGTAAACTCTGTTTACCAGAGACATAGAGCAAGAAACATTGCTGCAGCTGGTGCTGAGGTAAGAAGAACAATACATTCCATTGGCTTTTGACACAGTTTATTCAAAACTTAGCCTTGTTTTTTTGCTAGTCGCTTCTTGTAGATGCTACTCCAGTATGTGAATACTTGTTTATGTCTGGCTTTAACTCACAGAATCATTATTGCAGGGGTTTCTGAGACAAAGGCTCTCTGGCCAGGGTCTTGCTTTTATTATCGCTGGTGGCTCTGGTATGCAACTAAGGTTTATCTCAACATGGTGCTCTTTCAGTTTAGGCCTTTTAAACTGATCCGACTTTATGTGCTTCATAAGTTGTACAGAAAAACCTGGAGGTAGGAGAAGTTCTCACTATTGATGTTTCTTGCATTGCCGCTCTCACTCCCTCGATAAATTTCCAGATCAAATACAATGCTACAGCTGTAAGACGGGCAGTCTTTGGGGTATGTTACATATCTTCCTTATCCATTACAAACAAAATATATCAAGATTGTATCCTTTTGTCAAACTTAAAAACCTTCTATATTTTATCAAAAAAGGGTGATAACGTAGTAACAGCGACTCTAACGGGACCAGGCATCGTGTTCATCCAAAGTTTACCGTTTCATCGACTGTCGCAGCGAATTGCAAGGTTAAGAATTGAAATCTCGTACTGGATATAACTATGGTTTCTTGTATAAGAAGAACAATTCATTTCAGACTAGACTCACTAAGGTAGTTTTTTGCTTGCAGGTCGGTGACGTCCCCAAATATGAGAGAAAATCCAAGATTTTTAGTGCAAATAGGATTATTCATATTTCTTGCATACGTTGTAATTGTGTCCTCTTTAATCCTTACTGACATGTGAAATAGAGAGGTTTATTGTCCCTCCGCTCAAACCAGACACTCACTTTCGTCTGCTGTCCTCTCATAATATTTTAATTTTAAACTAATAGTGTTGGACGAGACTGAACTAACATGTATCTACAAGTGTTTTCGTGCATACAAAAAAAAAATGTTAGAAATATAACAAACAAATAAAATAGATAAGACAATTACTAAAAGATGATAAAAATAAAAATTCTAAACCTTTCCTAGAGTTTTCTCTCTTCTCTTTGCTTAAATTTGTTGTTATCAATCCGTTTAAATCTTCGTTTTATGGCTTGTTTTTATTCGACGATGGTGGTGGGCAAACATGAACTCGGCACAGAACTTGTCTTTGACGAGAATTTGAGAAGGAAAATAGAGGTTCTCTTTAAATTTCCCGATGAGAACCGGTTGGACGAGACATAATACGATCGGGAATTCTCAAAAATAAAAACTGAGAAGTAAATGAAAAAACTTGTGTGCTACCTAAAATAAATAAATTTAAAGGTTTCGAAGACAAATAATCTGTATAATCCATTAAATATAAACTATATAGTCATAATAAACTCAAAGTATGGTAAAAGCTTTCAATTCTTATAAGAAAAACCAGAATTTAAATTATATAAATTATGATAGTAAGTAACTTTGGTAATATCTTGAAAAAATTAGAAAATTTTATGTCAAGTTTGTGTGTGATATATATTTTCAATTTTTTTATTACTAGATAATATGAACATATAATTATAAATAAAATATTATATTTGGAATATAACTTGTCCTAAATGGAATTTTGGGAATTCTCGTTTTTATCCTGTTCCTAACGGAAATAAAAATACCATGTGAAAATGTATTTGCGTAAGGAATGAGAATTTGGGGATCGGGTGTAGGACGGAAAGGATGAGAATTATATCCTATCCCTAATGGTTCAATTCTATTTAATGTGTGACTTGGCAGTTGCTGGAGTACAACTAAGTGAGATACTAGTTTTTTTTTACTTAAAAATGTGAAGTGCTTAAAGGTAAATAGAGTTGCAAGAAATCCACAGTTCAAAATAAAAATCACTAAGATTATAAAATAAGTACCTGTCTTTACCTAGGTTATAACAAATTCCGATTCAAAATTATAGGTCAGCAAAACAAACAAAATTACATATTAAATGAACGGATTAATCCATTTTGATACTCATAAATGTGTAAGTATATACATACAGAGAATTGCAAATTTGACTATGAAAGCATATAATTTACCTGATCATTACGAAATCGATAGTAAACTAATTCATTCTCCTAACTATAAATATTTAGCATATTCTAACATCACATAATTTATTAAAATCAAATATCGCATATGATTTCCAAAAAATAAAAGCGTATACAAACCTAAATTTAATAATTTAAATAAAATATTATACAAAAATGTAACATTTCGTTCTAAATAAAAAGAGAAAAATCGAAGATTGAGAATTAAAAAGCATTTATATTATATTACACAGACGATGTCAAAAAGAAAAAAACACAGAGACATGAAATATTCGATTACTGAGGACATTTTTCTTTAATTTAGAGACAGAGAGTATTCTCATGATTGACCACCAGGCCATGGCTTCGTCTCCGGGAGTTTTATGCATTCATCTAAAGAAGAAGCTTCATTCTTGGAATCATCAAGGTCGCGATCTTTCTCCTTTCGATCGCTTGGGATGGCGGGAATGCTCATCGGAAGCTGAAACAGAAGGAGATCGCTTGTACCTTGATGGCTTCCTCTTGAAATGTCTGTCTTCATCATCACTCGAATCGTGTTCTGCTTCCCTCCGACTATGACGACGAACCGAGCTCTCTGGAGAAGACTTTGATGTCTTTCGTTGCTTGATACATGATTCCTCCTCTCCAAAGCTTATGCGAGCGAATACACTCGACTTATTATGGTTATCTTCGTTCTCCGCTGTTGGCTTTTCCGATCTCTTACGGTGCTTGCCATCTGTCTCTCTGTGGCGGTCACGGCGGCGGTCGTGTTCGGAACCGATGTCTTGGTGATGGTCGCGCTCAGATTTCCTGCTGGATGATCGAGAGGGAGATTTGAGCCTCCGAGATGACCGATGCTCCAGTGACAATCTCTCTGATCGCCTGCGACGGTCGTAACCCGGCGAAATCGGTGGCGGAGGTCCCAGTTTCTGTTCATGCAAGACAAAGGCATTATTGATAAATTATTCGAAAGGAAATTTGGGTCTTGGGCCCAATAAGAGATCCATTAAGCCCAACCCATTTTTTCACCTAAATTTTAACTTAGGTTATTTAGTTAAGCACGAAGTAAACAGTAAGCAAACAAGGTTTAGTATTCTCCAGTAAACGTCCATTTATCACTTTAAAACCTTAATTTTCCGGGATAACCCTGACGTCAAGAGTGACCAGTACGTTACAAACGTGTTTTTAATTTTAAAATATATAAAATTTAATTAAAAGTACAGGTGCCTCATTTACTATGATTTTGATATCAATATTTTAAAAAATAAATTAGACCAAATATATTTTAATAAAAAACAAATATTTAATATTGTAAAGAATTAAAAATAATAATATTAGAAAATATTGTTTTATACGCACGGCAATAATGCTAAACATTATTACTGGTCAGTTTGGGACTACGTCTGTGACGAACCCGCAAGAAATGTATGTCCAATGTGGAACAAACTATATCAAAACATATTAACCCGTTAGATAAGTACCCATAGATTAAAACCTCTTCCTACAACTCTACTTAACCTCCTTTTTTTTTCAATACAAATTTCTATCATGAATAGGCAAAGAATTATGGGATCAGTCGTGCTTTACTTTATGACCAAACTACCTAGGAGAAGACTGGAAATAACTTTCAATTCACATTTTATGCATTCTATTGCAAGTCAATACATTTTATTGCACTAATCCAATCTCTCCCTCTACCTCATCTACTCTTAAATGTCTCTCTCCTTTGACATTTACCCCTAAACCAATATTAACTATATAAACAGACGCCTATTTAGCGATTGTGGAATCAACCCATTTTCTTAACGTAATGATAAATGCATAGAGCGAGAAAGATAGAGATAAAAGAGAGAAAAATAGTGTTGAAAAGGTGGTCTCTTGAAAGCCAAACCAGATGGCCGAGAGAGAGAGGGAGAGAGAACTGAGACAACAAAATAATACATACAGTTTTTGGTTTCATGGGCGACGAAGAGGCTGCCGAGTTGTTGTTCATCATTCTGTTCTTCTCACTGTCCCTGTAGATATTCCCTCTGTACCACAAAAAAAACAAACAACAAGTTAACATGCTGCAGTATGCATAAGCCTAAAAGTAGCGAGTGCACAGTGGTTTACCCTTCTGACCGTCTCTCATTTTCACGCTTTCTTTTCATCTCAGCTTTCTTAGCTTCAAATTCCTCCCTCCCCATAATAGGACGTTGGAGATTCATACGATTTCCCATCTCTGAAAGGTCCCTGTTCAAGTCACATGTCCTGGTCATTATATAACTTTACTAATAGCTATACTGAAAGAGACAAAATTACAAACTATTTTTGAACTGAGAATGCAAGTCTCAGCTTGTCAGTACCTATGAGGTGGTGGTATATTAGGAAACCCGAAGCCCTGTGGAGCGAAAGGACCTGGATACATCACACCGCCAAATGACAAGTCCATGGGGCCTAAGCCATAGCCAGCACTAGGAGGCATCGCGCCAGGAAAAGGGCCTGAAAACCCATTGAAACCATGATGAAAGCCATTGAAGCCGGGTTGAACACCGTTGAAGCCGGGTTGAACACCGTTGAAGCCGGGTTGAACACCATTGAAGCCGGGTTGAACACCGTTGAAGCCAGGTTGAACACCGTTGAAGCCAGGTTGAACACCGTTGAAGTACTGACTACCAGGACCTGAACCCATGGGCATCATATAGTCAGGGCCTGCTAGATCTGACATGGGGTTCCATTGCATGTCTGCAAAGGATCACAAAAACAAACAATCTGTTAAGCCTCTCCATACAGTTTTACAGACACTGGGAAGAAAGAAAGATCCTCAGCATAATAGGAAAAAGAGCTACCAGTTCCAGGCATCCGAGGTTTCTTTTTCTTCCTATTTCCTGGTGAAGAGCAAAAGTATACATTACTTTACTGATGATACTAATCCCCAAACATCAATGTACATGATATAATGTGTAAAAGGTGATGCTTTCTCTTCTTTATGCTAATGGGACGATAGCCAGTGATTACCTTGCTCCCCAGAAGCAACCTGTTGTGGTATTTCTTCCTTGGGTGCCTGCGTTTTAAGCTGTGAAACTGCTGCTTCCTTTCCATTCAAGGATTCTCGAGTGTTTTCAGATGCATCAACTGGCTTTTCCACTTTAACTACTTCTGCAGACACCCGAGGAGCACTTGTGATCTCCGCTATTTCTACTGACGGCTTTACAATTGAAGTCTCATTGTTGTTACTAGGAGCTGGTTTCTTTTTGTCTCCAGATGCAGCAGATGTAGTAGGTGATAGAATCTTGGGAGGTGGACAACGTGCAGATTCCATATCTAGATTTAATATGCTTTAGTTTACCGATGATGGTACAAACAAAAATAAAAGACAATGAATGAGAGAATAAAATACCTTGGATTTGACTCATGCTACCAGCGTTTTCAGCACTACTGTTACCAGACTCCAAAATACGGGTTATAGTGTCCCTTAGGGTCTTGTTTGGTAGAAGATCATCAGCTAGTACATCAGTTGCTCCACAGACACACCTTGACTTCGCAATGATGTGATTTCTGATACCTGAATAGTAACCGAAGTAAAACAACCAGAATCTGTAATTGATAATGATTAAAGAAAAAGGCTTTTGTGGAACAGCAAAAAGCATCAGATATATTGGGATTTGACAAGGAAACCTACACTTATCACAATAACTCTGGAAACAGCATTTGCTCGTCAATGCAGCATCTCTCATTACTTCTTTGCACAATGGACATTTTAGTTCAGGAGGAAATTCTCCAACAGAACGTGTGGTTGATGGCAATCCCTCCATTTCCTTCTCAAATGCATCCCTGAATTTGTTAAAGTGACATAAATTGATCAACATTATGACTGATTTATGTGAATAAAGGTACCAAGGAACAACTTCACTATTTTAGTTCAGCGATGACGTACTCATTTGGTTTCAAAACTGCCACTGCACCACTTGGCAAGGAATAAGAGCCATCTGGGGTCGCCATCAGCATTGACTTAGGGATACCAGTAGGTGGTTTAACTCTCTTAACATCATAGTTAGGATCGCCATTTGTGGGGCAGTGTTGAATAAAATGTCCTGAGTCAGAAAAAGATGCTCGGAACACAGTTTTTTCTAGGCAATAAAGACAATATAAAAACCAAATTCAACAAAATATAAATGATTCTCCAAATCTAAAATACCAGGAACATTGCAACGATGGCAGGTATAGCCTGGTGGCGGCGTCTTCCTTTCCATTCCTACTCACACACATACAATCAGTCTGAGCAAAATATATCTGAGGGAATTGAAGTATATAAGTCAATCGTATAGCAAAAATATAATTACCAAAACCGCGTCCACCCATCCTTCCAGCCATACCCCTCCCATAACCTCTGCCTGGGCCAAAACCATCTGCAGCTGGTCTGTATCATGAAAGAAAAAAAGAAGGTTATGCAATATGTATCGTCAAGATCTAATTCCACATGTCCAAGTCCATCAGTTCAAGAGGACTACTTACTGCTGCCAGTCTAATGCTGGAGTGTCAATTAACGCTTTTATTTTGGTTTCTTCATCTACTTTATCATCTGCTGGTGCAGTGTCGTGACTAGAATGGATAGATGGGGCATCAGGAATTGAATACAAATCATTCCCAAATTCATCCCATTCATCTTCAGCCTATGACGTAGATTAAGATGTGAATTAATAGTTTTGTACTGGAATTCAATGCCAACAGAAACCAAGAAAATATGCTACAACTCACTGTAGATATATCAGCAGTAACAAAATTGTTTATATCAGCCTGTACGCTTTCCACTTTATTCTCGACTCTCGGCCTGCAAAATATAGATATTTACATCATTACACACAAGGGTGTGGTATAACTTCACACAAATCATTACAAAATGCCCAGCTTATATTGTTTTTTTTCCACAGATTTGAGGAAAAAGAGCCACTAAGATTGAACTAAGCAGTTGAGAAATTTTAATATTAAAACCATAGATCTCAGAAATTACTCTTGTGTGGTAATAACTCTGATGCGAGGGCGTCCAGGGACCCGGCGAATTAGAACAGAAGTATTTTTTGGGATTAACATTGCTTCATCTAGATATTCTGAAATTGCAGCAAAGAGAAAATATAAAAGTCACATATTGAAACTATATCAGCGGAGAATGGTAGTTAGGAGTTTACATGTAACTCTTTCTAATAATTCACAACCATAACCACAACCAGCTGATAACAGCCTAACCTCAAAAGTAATCACATTCAACACAAAGATAATACAGTATGCAAAAACTTGATTGATGAAGTCATCATCTTAGATACAAGCATTTTCTATTTTATGATTCAATTAACAAGGAAGTACCAGGCACATCACAAATATTTTACTTAAGTAATTAGAACCAAACAATACCACAGTGCTGCAGAAGATAGCCACAAACCATGCAACAAAGTTTGACAACGCATGTAAAAACCAGATACATAGAAGATGCTTCAAATCTACATACTTTGATAAGTAAATACTGATCAAGACCAGACTAGATTCTCACATAGTTAATACAAAACATATGACATGTATCTACTATGGATTAAGACCAGATAGATAAAATAACATCTATTGCACGAGAAGGAGGAAGACAAACCTTCGTTAGTTTGGGCATTAGAGATGACAATGTCAAGGTCTTTACCACTTCCCAAATGCTTAGTTTCGTAAATTTTTTCTTTGAGAAAACCAACTGATATAAAAGGACCATCCATGGGGACGGTATCATAATCCCTCGCACTCTTAAACTTGTAATATATTGCCATTGGATTTATCTGATAATGAATCAAAATACATATATGTATTACTAAAACACACAGGAATCTACTCCTTTTGAAAATCTTAATCCAGGCCAAAAAAATGGAGGCCAGAGATTGATTTCAAAAAACAAAACAAAAAAGTAACTACAGGAGGAAAAACTCATATATATGATTCTTTACTTCTCTGATTCGACTTCAATAAATTCGATAGGCGAAACTTCTCACGCTCTTCAAGACCAACGAGAATCCCACACACGCTCGTGTTGTACTGAATCCAATATATCGTAAGGAAAATGCTCAGCTACACTATAGAAATCTCCGAAAGGATCTTCACAACATAGAGACGTGAACCGCGACAATCACTGGCTTCATTTCAGAAGATCCTAAGGCTCCTCCAAGCACCGAATCGTGGAAATGGAACCGAAACCAAAGGATTCCTGATAATTCACGGTGAAATTGCAGAATATCTCGAGATGAATTTAGAGAAATCTTGGGCGATTGATGTGGGTATCCAGGAACACGAACTCTAGGGTTTGATCAGAGAATTGTTGTATCCGTATCCAAATGACTCTTCCCCTAATTCTTTTACGTTTCGGATTTTGTTCTTTAAGCTCTCCAATGGGCTCTACAGTTCCTTTAGAGAGATATTATTGTTGTGGCGAGACCCAATAAGTAAAGATGATAGAAATAGGCCCAATAAAGGCCTTTCTCATTCTGATGGAAACCCTAGCAGCTCCCGTGGACCTATTTAAAGTAGAAACCTAATCAGAAGAAAGAAGTGACTGCGACGCAGGAAATCGCAATGGGTATTACTCGCAATTCTTTCTCTCTAATGTTGTTTCTGTACTGCTCATTAGGTTGTTGTTATTGTATTTGTTTGCGTGAGAAATGAATTTAAGGAGGACGAAATGTGATTTTTGACGGCAGGGGCGTACAAGTACGTGTCGGAGCTATGGAGGAAGAAGCAGTCGGATGTGATGAGGTTTCTGCAGAGGGTTAGGTGCTGGGAGTATCGCCAGCAGCCTTCCATTGTGCGTCTTGTTCGTCCCACTCGTCCCGACAAAGCTCGTCGTCTCGGCTACAAGGCCAAGCAGGTCTTCTTCATCTCTTCATTTTGTTTATTGATTTAGAAATCGTCTTTAGTTTTAGGTAATGTTTAATCAAGTCCTTGTTGATACATTTGCTGGTTAAGCGGTGTCTTGATGCGTAGGCATTTATGGCTGCGCCAACATGATAGAATACTTCCTGAACCCAGCTACATCGATTCATTCTTCTGACTGAACAGCTCTTTATCTTCTGTGGACTCTGTTCCTGTCTAAGATTGATACATTTTATAGAAAAATTTCGAACTTTTTAGTCTTGTCATTCGCTGTATCTGTGTTGCTGACTTCTCTTGGTTCTCTGTATTAGGGATTTGTGGTCTACCGTGTTCGTGTCAGACGTGGTGGTCGCAAGAGGCCTGTTCCTAAGGGTATTGTGTATGGTAAACCCACCAATCAGGGAGTGACACAGCTCAAATTCCAGCGCAGTAAGAGATCTGTTGCTGAGGAACGTGCTGGTCGCAAATTGGGTGGCCTTAGGGTCGTCAACTCCTACTGGCTCAATGAGGTATGCATCTAAACCTCTGTCATTATGGTAGTTACTATCATTCATAGCATTTCGGTTATGATAATCTGTATAAATGTGTAAGTATAGGGATTCGGATGATTAATGGTTTGGCTGTCTCTGTTTTACTTAGGACTCTACCTACAAGTACTACGAGATTATCTTAGTAGACCCTGCACATAATGCTGTCCGAAATGACCCAAGGATCAACTGGATCTGCAACCCGGTGCACAAGCACAGAGAACTCAGAGGGCTCACCTCAGAAGGAAAGAAGAATCGTGGTCTTCGTGGAAAGGGTCACAACAACCACAAGAACCGTCCTTCTCGCAGGGCTACTTGGAAGAAGAACAACAGTTTGAGTCTCCGACGTTACCGGTGATCACCTTTATATTCTGTGTGGATTTGTGTTTCAGAATTTTGAAATTACATTGGGATGGAAGACTTTCACATTCAAGAGTTTGTTTCAAGATTTAAGTTTCTTAGTTAATTTTGATTATGTTTTTGTTTTACTCAATATCAAGAGTGTAGATTTGCACGTATCTTATAACTTCAGAAGTCAGATAAACCTTGTTTTGACCAACTTTTTAAAAGAAGACTATTTGAAAGCATACTCGCCATTATTATTGTTGAATATTATAAAATATGGCTATTGAAACCTGAATGTATCTATTTAGAGCTTTCTTCTTTTTTTTTTTTTTGCCATCATTTAGAGCCTTTCTTCTAAGAAGCTGTATTTTAGATTTTGGAGAGCTTGACGTATTGAGTCTTCTGTCTGTCCGGAGTATTTCAAGCATATCAACCTTTGAGCAACTCTGTAGATCCTATGTATTTCGTGGTGCTTCCCACAATTTAGCTCTATTCTTTTATTTTCCTGCACAATCGTCATGAACATGAGAACTACGGCAAAAGAGCTAAATAGTTTTCATGCTAGCCTATTTAGTAAGTTTTGGGTAATACCTTGTCTGTGATCCTTGAGGTTATGGTTCTAGCTGTTTCGATCACTGTATTAGGCAGACCCGCCACTTCGGCTAATAGAAGGCCATAGTGTGGAACATGTAGGGTTCCATCTCGCAATTGAAACTGATCAGGAAAATGTAACATTCAGCAGCAGTTGCGAAAACTCAAACCCATATGAGAGAAGGCAGACAGAACCTTGAAGTCTAAGCGGTTGTCTGTGATGTCTACATAAAAGTGAAGAACCTTGACATTTGGATAGATAGTTGCTAACTCAGCGAGACTGTCCATATGGGTTGCAAATACTGTGTACCTGGAAGTTTATAGCCACAAAATAAACATTTGCATTTACTTATTAAGTAGCTTTCCGGCAGTGGGAAAAACTCAGTTAGATGCTTACGCTTTCAGTGATAAGAGATACTCGCAGCAGCTCCATGCCATTGCTAAACCGTCTGAGGAAGAAGTCGCCCTCCCAAGTTCATCCATGACTATCAAACTCCTACATTTTGAGGCATTACTAAGAGATGAAACTGAGGGGGAGGCTTGTTTGCATCGATTGCTTCCACAGAGGCTACCTGTTGGTGACATTCTGCATTATGAAAGCGGTCTCTCTCATCTCTGTCATAAACTGTGACATTGAATAGTAAGGAATGAGAACTGTGATATCACATCTCTGCATCTATATTGCCCTCCTTGTAATATCAAAACTATTGGGATTCATCAACAGGCCAAATCGTTAGGAGTCATATTGAAATCTGAGCGAGACTAAAAGATTACCGTGCTTGAATTCGATTCAAGGTTATCCATTGTCCCCATTCTTGTAAATATGCGGTCAACCACCCTTATAGTTGCAAAGCGAGCTGGGACATAGCAGCCAATCTGAGCAAGAATGACTACTAGACACACCTGTTGTAGATATGTGCTCTTTCCGCTCCTTGAGATATGGAATACAAAACAAACTTGAGTCTGTGAGTTGCTGGACAATTGATAAGCAATTGAGGAAGTAAAGTAAGCGTTCCCTTACATGTTTGGACCCATAACTACCAACATGTTGGTTGCTTCTGACATGAAGATACTATTAGACTGCAAAACAGAAATTTTTGTGTTAAAAAAGCATGCACGGGGCACAAAATTAAAACAAACGATACAAGAAAGTTGGTGAAAAGAGCAACTGCAGAACACGTAAATACTTCTCTTCAAGCTTTGCCACCAAGATGATTTCTCAGAATAAATTGAGGGATGATAGTATCATGAGAAATAGCA
The DNA here is from genome assembly GCA_004349715.1 of Crucihimalaya himalaica. Lineage (NCBI taxonomy): Eukaryota > Viridiplantae > Streptophyta > Magnoliopsida > Brassicales > Brassicaceae > Crucihimalaya > Crucihimalaya himalaica. The sequence continues at coordinate 221,379 of SMJT01000050.1, forward strand.
CGAACAACTTACAACAAAGTCGTTGTGTATGCATTCTAGGATGGGATGCCTTCCAGCATCAATTGCCAGTGGGCCACTATCTGCCAAACAATATATAGGCAAGTATATTCCACACAAAACGTTGATCAATCATTTAATTTAAGGTGTTTAAGGAATGATAGTGAGAAAGTCAGCTACCTGTTAGTTCAGGTCTAGAGTATCGATCCACTGGCTTTGTGGATATTGTATGAGCAAATGAATTAACAATCATATCTAGGAGACATAAGACTTCTGCTAGGAGTGTGAGAGAAGAGATATCTTCCCTTATAGCATCCATTAGTGCTGCATACATACGGAAAACGTTTAGTGTAGTAGGCTTAAAAGAAACAAGCATGATAGGATTATATTAAATCGCTTTACTCCATATAGTTGAGAGCAATGTGCAATTATCAACCTTCCAAGCATGTTTCCGTTCGAATGAAACACTCTCCAGCGGCAGACTTATTCCTGACATTCAACTGCACAACAAATCAATGTATGGTAGATATTAATGATACATTGTGTCTACGATCCAGCGGAAGACTTATTCCTGACATTCAACTGCACAACAAATCAATGTATGGTAGATATTAATGATACATTGTGTCTACGTTCCTGAGATCATGAACATAGCTCCTACTTGTCCTAGATTTGAGGGCTCATTCTTCTCATATCATATATATCCATGGTGTTTCAAGTCTTCAGTGGATTAAAACCTTGGGAGGGGAGTTTTCATTTATTATCATTTACATCAAATATTAAACTTTTTATAGATAGCTGTAATGTGAGCCTGAACTATTTCTTTTCCTGAACTGCTAAAAATGATTAACCACCAAGAGTACCACACAAGGAAACGATGCATCTGAAATTTTGATAATCCAACTTACAGAAGCCAGTTCCAGACTCGAACAATGTATATTTTTCCCATGTTTTACAACCTGGAACATACCACGTACAAGACAAATAAAGTCAGGAAACCCATAAACAGTATATAGATAGAACATTAATTTTCCAACGAAAGTGCGTTTTTGACCTGAGTAAATTTGCTTGGAAGTTTTCCCTGAACTTCCTTCTGTGGAATTCTGAAAAAGAAGCCTTGCCTGTTGTTGAAAGGGATTTTTAGATTTGGCAAGTTGAATTCCTCACGATACTTACTGGCCAGATTGTGTATTGCTGTCAATGTTTTCGAGATTATAGATTAGCAGAACAAAGGAAAATCAGTGATAATACAAAAAGAAGCATAATTCTTGGTTCACCTTCACTAGTATCACAAAAGGTTCTCCTTGCAATATCCAGAAATCCATCAATTCCGGCTTTTAAAGCAAAACACTGCTGTGTGCGGGCAACAAAAGGAACCCGTGCATGGAGAACATCATCATCAATAACTTCCCCGATTCTGAAACAAAAAGAGGATAAAGACTCAAGAGACTTCGAAACTCTAGTTTTAGAAACCTTGAGGAGGAAATGGAAAAGACTTCCAGAAACGAAGTGCATAGTCAATATCTACTCGCTAGATCCACAAATGGCGTACTTTTTTCTGATGGAAGCATATCTATCATTTTCACACACAGACTTATAAACATTGGCAAGGAGAAAACACTTTGCGTCCTTTAAAACCTGCATTTTTACATAGGACATGGCGTGACTAAGGTCAGGGGAAGGTCATAAACATAGCTGCCAAATCAAGTAAGAAAAACACCTTAGCAAGTAGAGGCAAAGCATCCAATGCAGTCTTAAGTAAGATGATGCTTGAAATCATGTTTTGGCTCTTTCTGGTATTATCAAAACCTAGGACCGCTTCTGTGACTTTCTTTGGCTTGAAGCAGAAATGACAAAGAACTCGATCTGAAAAAGGTGTTTTGAGATGATGTGGTTATGAGAAGAACCAAGTTCAATATATTGGATGCAATGAGAAAAGGTCAGGATCTTCCCACTTTTTCTCTTAATTACTAACCAGTCTCTTTAGGAAATTTACGTAAAACCTGTGAGAGCCCAAAGAATAGTTGTTCATTGCTCATCAACTCATCCTGCAATAACCAGAAGAGGAATTTTGCCTTATGATTAATGCATCATCAAACAATGGAAGATTTCTGGTGGCTGCGCAATTATCAAGCTCTGTCAATCAACTTATTTAACACCAAATGTAAAGTGAATGATATGTTTTAAGAAGTTCCTTAAAGAAATGTGACACCTTAATAATAGCTATACTAACCAGGCAATCCAGCCGAGTGTTAATAGTTTCAATATCCTTCAGAGGCTGCAACAAATTGGCACGGAGAAGCCTAGTCCTGACCAACATATCATGCATGAAATGAAAATGACTAGTGTTAAAGAGGTCTCAAATAATGCCAAATTCGTATACAATATTTTTCAGAAGACACAATTAGTTATTTCAACTATTAAAAACTGTGTTTCCAAATACCCGCCAGCTGTTTTTGTTGTCTTGAACATCTGGAACAAACTCCTCTTTTTGTTGCTAGTGCCCAAAAGTGCGTTATGGAATGGATCAATGATTTCCAGATTCTCAACACTACAATCAAATCAAGGAAACAATGAAACACAACGATTTACAGTAAATTCTCTATAATTTAATAGACTAGGAACATGAATAATAACGAGGTAATCCTACCTAGTTGCATCAATATTCATGTGATCAAACGACCCATTAAAAGTTACCTAGACATAGGCAGCACAATCCACAAAAATGCTATCAGAAGCAAGGAGAAGGTTGAACCCATAGAAGAGAAACAAATAATACCGAAACCAAAATAGAAACAATGACTCATTATGCAAGAAATTGCGGATTTACTGCATTTAAAAATATTCACAACCAGATAATTGAGAATTGTACATAACCAAACCCATACAGTCAGTGAGTGGTTGGTGACTATCACACCCTTTTCCGCCTCTATCCTGCTCATGAGTCATGACACAGCATACCAAACTCAGTATTTCAAAAACACCAAACTGATAATGCACTGATGCAAAAGGTTCAGGATATAAACACCATTTGATTGTAGCTGCAGCAGCAGCCAATGAGAGATAATGCTGCTTATAGTAAGTGTCTAAACCAAGCGCCAAAGGTTCTTCTGCAGCCAAATTTTGTATTAATACAGCACCCTGTAACAGACAGCCAAAAATGCATATCCATTTAGATATACAAGACTACAAGGATCAATGAATGTTTGTACTATAAGAGGTTCCTGTATCAACCTTAGTGTCATCAAAACAGCCTCGGGCCAACACAACCTGCAAGAAGGGAAGATAGTAACAGTCAATTGATTCTGCTATAGTAAAGACATAGACATTTATTTTCCCAATTTTTACAGAAATATCATCCATGAAACAGAAAATTTTACCTTCCTAACGGTGCTATAACATCTATCCACCAGTTCTGATACACCAACCATGCCATCGGCTGCCAATTTGTTGGGAGGAACAATTATCACAGACGGATCATAGAAACGCACCAGCGTCTTCGTGTTTTGATATGAGCTGCTTGTCTCTATATACTGAGATAGATGCAGTGAAGCCGATCTTAGGTCAAAAGCAGCCATTCCAACCTATCCAGATAAATTCGAAATAGAAACCAACATCACCATCGAAACATCATGCGAACAACAAGATTCTGAAGCTATGACATCGATCCCAGAAATCGCCGTCGTGAATGGAGACCCAAAGAGAACACAAATCAGATCATAGTCCTGCGAGAACAGCGAAATAGAGAAGCCGTACATACCTCTTTGGCTCTGTTCTCAATGAGGCCAGCGACGAAGCTCGATCTCTCTCCGTCGTCTTCCATTTTCGCTCCACAGATCAGAATTTGAAAAATTGAGCAATCGGTACAAGAGTTCCGAAAATGAAGGCAAAAGCGCGCCACTGTGAATTCTATATTAGTCGGTTTGCAGTTCACTACGCCGATATTTTTTTCGGAAACCGGTTTAAATTATCAAACTGTTCATTTTCAAAATATTAGTTTCACATTTTTACTTTAAAAAAATAGCTGTAAATAATTTAATTTTAAATGACTTTTAAAAAATTTAAAAAAACTACTAAAGTGTGATCGACAAAAATCAAACTTTTAAGACAAAAAAAAAAGGTAAAAACCTTAAAAACCTCCACCTATCACTCCCCAATTAGACTATTTAGAGAGTATTTCCAGTTCTATTATGTTGGTTAATGAAAAAATCTAAATACCCAAATAAAATTAAATTTGTTGAAGAATATCAATGTCGGCAAACTTTCGGCAAATAAAATAAAGTGTGGAGCCCACCATGTCACGCAAAGTAGCTCTAAAGTTTTTCCTATAAATACAAACGATTTTGTTTGTTTGTAAACACAACTATCATTTTAGAAAACATAAGAATTCACTCTCGTTCTCTCTCTCTATTATTCTCTTGCGAGTATAAGTTTTCTAATCATTTCTCATAAATTCTTTCACCAAAAATACAGGTAAATAAAGGTAACACTTTATAACACGTTATCAGCACGAAAACTCTAAATAATTTTAATTTTCATATGTATACTTATAATACTCTATAAATGGTCGGTTTTACCGCCTGAAAATTTATTTACTCGTTTAATTATTCATTTATATTTATGGTCGGCTCTGCCGCTTTAATAATTTATTTACTGTTTAAATATAATTAATCTTGTCATCATAATTATGTTATAAATTACTGTTTACTTTGTGGTTATTATACAATATAATTAATGGCATGTTTATAAAATGAAATATATGAACTGGTAAATATTATCTGATCAATTATTGAATATTTTCAGATTCATTTTCGTTTTAATTTTTTTTTTCCAACGGTCACAAAGAATTTTTTTTCGAAAATTTCAAAAATTTTAACGGCTATGAACAGTGATTTTCAATCTATAAATATACTCATTTTCATTCATTTTTTACAAAAACTCATCTTCTCTCAAATTACTCTCAAAGAATTTTCAAGATTTCAAGAAAAGAATTTTCAAGATTCAAGAAGGATGTCTCGATTTTTGTTTATTCTTAGTATAATTTTTATCGTTAGTGCTATTTATGTAATCTCCGTCGGAGAATTCACTCCCGGAGAATTTATCATAAATATTGTTTTAATGTTTTATGTAATTGTGTTTCTTGTAATTGCGCTTTTTATATAAGCGTTTTATGTTTTATGTATGTTTTAAAATAAATTAAATAAAATCACTGTTATGAATAATAAATAATAATAATAAATAATATAATCGTAATATTTTATATTTAAAATTTATGATTAATAAAACGTTAATTTTGTTTACAGTTATCATGTCAAATTTGGTAAAGCTCGAGATGGCTGCCCTTGATATTCCGGAAGAAAATTATATGACAAGGGCAGTTGCAGCAAAAAGGCATCTGAAAGGAAAAAAAAACTCCTCGATACCATCGATGAATCGATAAAAACGACATCGGAGGAGGAAAAGACACAAGCCATGATATTTTTATGCCACCACATTCATGATGGTTTAAAAGACGAATACATCACAAAGAAGATCCTGCAGATTTTTGGAAATCGCCCAAAGATAGGTGATCACCAGAAATATGTGATCTTACCAAAAGTTAAACATGAGTGGTTAAATCTCAGGTTTCAGGATTACAAAATTGTAAGTGAATATAATTCCGCCTTGTTCGGAATCACTTCCAGGATGACGTTATGTGGAGAAAAAGTAGACGAATATGATATGCATTTGCACGTCAAACTCTCCTCAAATTTACATTCTATCCTCACATATAACTCGTTAAATACCTCACGGGACACAGTCTCTACAAGTACACCAAGTAGTCAAGCTCAAACACGAATGAAAGAGCAAAGTAAGGGTGATGCTACACATCACTCCCCATTTTATACTGCGTCCGTTTACAGCTGATGCAAACACCAGACTCGTTGCTACGAGACAGAAATACACTCGCAACTTGTGAGGTAGTTTAAAACTAGCACAAGATCCAGCACTGAGCACACTAGTCACATACTCTGAGGTATCTATGAACTAGTTACCAATTCCAAGAAGCGAAAAATCGCCAGTGCTATTATATACATATCCAGCTATAAATTTACTTAGACCACATTCTATAAAGTACTTATAGGAGCATAGCGGTGTAGAAGAAATTAGCCTACTTAGCGCCCGTGGTCGCCGGTCGTACCTGGGACTGTTGAAGACGATGGGATCGTGGCAAGGATCGAAGACGCATAGCAGACATCATATCCGCTTTTACAATGATATTAATCTCTGAGAGATATGATATCTAACTCTACAACTACTCTCATGAAGAGTCAAATAGTTGGCGGTATACCAGCATTCTTTTCACTAACTGAGAACAGCACGACGTTTTGAACACTCGCTTAGTAGTCATGAAGAGGTGGATTACTAGTACCGTCACTATGGGAGTCTCTGTCATCGTTGTTACGAACGTGCATAAAACTTCCTGTGCTAATGTCTGCTAATCAGCAATGGATCAGAAGATGGAAACAGAACGAGAGAAGGTTGACACACAGAGACATGTTGTCTCTTGTGAGATCGAGATTACCACTCTAGCTACGGGCGACACCATCGTTGCGAATTGTCTCTGAAACACGATAACGAGCAAACATTCTCTGCACTTATTCTGATTCTCCCAGGTTGGTCCTATCTGAAAGATAATGTTCTTCTCAACTCCTGAGCTCTAAAGGCAGCAATTAGTCCTAAAGAGCCCATAGATGGTGGGATTAATATATGAATTAAAACTATCAGTCGTTTTTTGATATATACTAGAGATCAAAATGAGGTTAACAGCAATGTAGTATATTTAGTTTAAGATAAGTTGTAATTATAACTGTTTTCGAGCTATTGATTGAATATATGTTTTGAGATAATTTTATATAAATAAAGATACACAATAATAGAATATTATCTCTTGAGATACAGAGATGAAATGTGCTACAGAATCTAATAGAATTTAGGACAAAGGAGAGATATGAGATATTATAATGACAGTCGACTAGACAGGGTTACCACAACGCCACAAACTATGATATGAGTGAGACTATAATGAGATAAACTAAGACCTCTACATGTACTCCTACATTGAAAGAAGATCATTGACACTATAGATGACTTGCGCGACGTGACAGCGAGAGTGAATACAATATTCTGGAATGCAAAGATTATTATAGGCTCCGGAGAGTCGAGTGAGAGCTGCGTGACATCAGAAGCTTCTACACCTCGAGAGATGCCTTTAGCAACACCACTACACTTATAGAAATAGAATGATGTGGGCTATTCATATGTTCCTTAGAAGCACCTCCAAAAGACTCTGACGCAGAGAACACCTAATAACTTCAGACTGATACACGTTCTTCGTAAGAACACTGGAGCTCATCTCTATTGAGGTACACGGAGTAGAACCAAATTTGCACTTGAAGAGTAATATCTTTTGCAGAGTCAAAACAAATCATTATTCTTAGGCCCACAAAAAGAATTTAAAGTTTATAGAATTATTAGACAAAAAATATTGAGCATTATCCTCTATCAGTAGTGATTTATCACATCTTACTCACGAACAAATATATGAGTATTGATTGAATAGAGTCATTATATGTTATAAACCACTGAGAGAGCTCTTTCTGTTAGTTCCTCTTCTAGATCATTCTTTCTATAAACTTGGCATGAATCGCCTTGAGAGGACATCCTAGGTTCTAGTCCACATTCGATGTGAGATTGAGTCGGAGTAACGATTCTCCTAGATTCGGAATTGGAATATTTCTGAGCACGAGTATATAAATCTCCACCTGATAAAACCAAGAAAGATCATTAATATATTCATCAAGCGCGAGATCTGTAATGTATACAGACATATTGCCATAGATTCTCAGAAAAGGCGAGAATACTCATAAGTATCCTCCGAGGTCCTTATAAAGACCGTTGAGAGCAGCAGTCCCATATGAGAGAAATACTACATATACAAAGATATACTCACTCAGTGGATTTTCCTGTTGGAGAGGAAGTCTAACTTTTGAGACTCGTAAATTTTATAAAATCCGCAATAACCGAGTCGCTATTCCATAAACACACGCGAGTGATCACATAGGGACCAGCTTAGAGAGTATTATATTGTTATCCGGCTATTTCTTTTGGGCGCTCCGCACCTTTTGCATTCTGCAGCTCAGAAGTCATGCGTCCCATTCGCTGTCGTTATTAGTCGACATCAACTGAAACTACTGTGTCATATATTCGTGAGCAAAATATTTTTATCTAGCACTCACTCTCATAATTATAAATCACAAGCTTGACAACAGTCATACAGTAAATCCTTGGAGAGCATATATACGCCATTATAAGAGAATGAGTTACGACTTGATCAATTCAAGACACAGTTATGAGACTCTTCACATTACATCAAGCGCCAATGAACATACCTCACTCCCTGAAATGTATAGTTCAGAGAGCACACCTTGATGTAGCAAAATAATGACATACAAAGTACCGGGAAGATTTCCACCACATCATCTAGAATCATATAGATCTTTACAACAATAATCGGCACTAGCTGTTATGAAAAAGTTTCATTATAGCACTAAAAAAGTGACACTAGAGTACTATTAATCGACAATAAGGCACATTGCATACCAGGAGAAAAAAGGTCTCGTGCATATAGTACTAATTGGGGAGAGATATCAGCACGCGCTATCCTTTCTGCACTATGTCTTCATCGCATGCCAGATTTCCATGCCTGATAAAGCCATACAGTCATCGAGACTGTTGAGCGCTTAAGAGAATATGTGTACGTTCACATTCATAATTAACAGATTCTTGTCGTCAACCGAGCCAAATGATATTACCCATCTCTCGGTATTGTTTGATAGGTGTGCACGGGCTAATTAATCTCACACTCAGACCTGTCTTTGCACGTCCCCGCAAGAGAATAATAGAGTCCATGATAGGTAGATGTCTATGGAGAGCACATAATAATGATTTGGGCTATAAATCTATTTCTCAATTATATTATTATACTCGGTATCTACGACATCCTTAAGAGCAAATCTTAGAGAGCGAGTAGCACTCTATGTCATTACACGAGAGCAATCGTTTTAGCACAGAGATTGAACATTTCGGTGATTTAATTAAGAGGAATAGATTCCCAGTCATTAAGAAGAAAGATTGGGGAGGTAAAGAGCTATAAAGCGCGTCTGACGAGGGTAACACAAAGTACTCTCATCATCATCTGGATAGGCTATCTAAAGCGTACACTATCCGATCTTTAAATGTGACATATAGTAATGACACCACTAGACTATACACCTAAATGAGTGGAACCTCATGAAGTACTAAAATGATAGCAGAGCTTAAACAAATAATAGAGTACACCAATTCAGAATTAACCATATGAGGTATGCACATTACACGTAGAGACTACAATATACATGGGTAACAATTTACTATCAATTATCTCATTGCTTCAGCAAAAGGAATTTACATCTACAAGCATGCTCTCAACAACCTTATCTAACTCTGTCGGTAAGGAAATACCAACATAAATCGAGCTTAGTATCATCTCAAGGAACTTTTAATGTATCTCTCTGCACATCGAACTATTACATTCGACTTAGTTGACGAGTAAAGGCTATGATGAAAGACCTTCTGCCATATGCAATTCTGTCAAGATTGCAGCAGCCGCCTATAGGTCGTAATATAGACTTGCTCCGACAGTGGATTTCTTGAAGACTATTTTTAAAATCCCCTCTCTGCCCACGTATAGAAACGAAGATCTCCAGGACAAACCAATTAGCAAATCAGATCAAAAGACATCTCTGTCAAGAGAGTCAAACTCAGATAAGAGAAAATAGCCTCGAAGTCAACAAAACATAAACAGAAAAATGTTTGAATTTCTGATCTATTAGTAACAATGAACCCAAACACAGAGCACAAGAGAGTCAGAAAGCGTGTTGAGGTGACTATAGGAGATTGTAAGAATCTCATTGATACGTGGGAAAACTAGTTCTTAGCTATCGCTCGTATATCCAAAGAATTGACTAGAATGAACACCATAGAGTGAGATCTAACATGACACCCCAAAGGTTCTGAGTAGGCACAGATTACACCAATAAAGAGTCACTCGAATGTGAGGAGAACAATTGGCTTATACACCAAAGTCATTGAGCACACCATATAACTTGCACTCTCCCTTATGTGAGATACAGAAATGTATTAATTGGATAACTATAATTATTCACAATTCACCTCTTGAAGCTTCTTACTCAATATGTGAGTTCCGTGCTTGCGATGCAATTGAGATGTGGAGATACTACTTTTGAGAACACAATAGTAATATTGCACAAATATCCATAGTACAGAGTCCACAGCACGAACTATTCGTTCTCGATGTCCGCTTGATCCTCTTATATGTGGTCGATCATTTTTGACGAGAGTTCTATCTTCTACAACTCACGATATCACAGTGGACACACCTTGACATTATCGAAAGATCACACATACTATTCCCCGGTTTATGGATGCAATCAACATTCAGGTAACTTGATGAGCCCTAACGGCATCAAAAAAATCTAGAATCGTACCTTATGGATGTTGTGACTTGCATACCTATATGGATCAGCTAGATAGTGACATTTATATGAAAATCCCAGAGGACTTTCCAATCCCGGAAGGATCAAAAATCCCCAAGAAGAATCCAAGATACTTTGTTCGGGCTTCCAAATTACAGCGATCACTAGTACGGATTAAAGCATCCGGACAGCATGTGGAAATAATCGCTTAGTGAATTATTTGATCGCCAAAAGGCAGTATTATACCATATACTATCATGGACAAATTGTGAGCACCTCTTGATCTGTTTTTCACCGAAGCGACATATGTGCACTCTATAATCAACGAGAGATGTCATTCGTCACTCAAGTGCTATTCGTAACTGGTTTGCAGAAAAATTAATAGAGATAATAAAGTAATACCATATATATTAGGAGAACTCTAAAACACGTGAATGTTGATGATTCAGCGCAACTAGAAGCTCTGGAATATGAAAGGAAGAGTTTGAAATAAAAAGACTCTAGAAAAGACAATAGATTGTTTGTATCTATACAGCTCGAGTATCATTCAGAGACAAAGAGAGGAACAATGAGATACACAAAGATAGAGAATTTATTTTTCTAGTACCATGAAAAGTCGATGAGGATTACACCCTATTAAATGAAGTTTTATATTAGCGCCTTACACATCATTGGCAATCATAATTGAGGAAAGCATCTATGTCAATGAAGTACTGAAGGTTGGTCCAACACATCAGCTACTTGGAATTGCGAGTGCGTGCAGAAAAGATCTGACTTCTAATTCTGAGAAAGAGACCAACGTTTATACCTTGTGAAGATAACGAAGAAGTATTAGGTCCTGAAGTACCTTATATGAATGTTATAGGTGCACTTATGTATCTTGCAAATTGTACTCGTCCAGATATAGCATTTGCTACTAATCTGCTTGCAAGAATATAGTTCATCGTCAACGCGAAGACATTGGAACGGGATTAAACATATTTTTCTGTTATCTTCAAAGGAAACAATTGATTTAGGGTTATTCTAATTCTAAAAACTCTGATTTTTGGTCTAGTTGGATTTGCAGATGCAGGTTATTTATCAGATCCACATAAAGCTCGATCACAAAACTGGATACGTTTTCACTATGGGAGGACTAGCGATCTTCGTGGCGTTCACAGAAGCAGACATTGGTTGCTACTTCTTCAAATCATGCAGAAATCAATTGCGCTTCATGAAGCATGTAGAGAATGTGTATGGCTAAGGTCCATGACACACCACATACAAGATGCCGCCGGGATAGTCAACAACAAAAAGCCAACGATCTTATATGAAGGTAACGCTGCTTGTGTTGCCCATAATGAGGATTATATTAAGAGCGAGGACACAAAACACATTCCTCCAAGATTTTTCTCCTACACTCAAGAACTCGTGAAGAATCGAGAGGTTGACATTGAATACGTTCGTTCAAGTGAAAACGCAGCAGATCTTTTTACTAAGGCGCTTCCTACTACAACGTTCAAGAAACATATTCAGAGTATCGGAATGCGTCATCTACGAGATTTGTATAGAATTGATCATATCCATTTTTCAGGGAGAGTTTACGACACTGCACTCTTTTTCCCTTATCATGGTTTTTATCCCAGTGGGTTTTTCCATGAAAAGGTTTTTAATGAGGCAGTACAAGATACATGACACAAGAAACATAGTGACGATGGTCTCCAAAGGAGAGTGTTGGAGAATATCAATGTCGGCAAACTTTCGGCAAATAAAATAAAGTGTGGAGCCCACCATGTCACTATGCACGCACAGTAGCTCTAAAGTTTTTCCTATAAATACAAACGATTTTATTTGTTTGTAAACACAACTATCATTTTAGAAAACATAAGAATTCACTCTCGTTCTCTCTCTATATTATTCTCTTGCGAGTATAAGTTTTCTCATCATTTCTCATAAATTCTTTCACCAAAAATATAGGTAAATAAAGGTAACACTTTATAACAAAATTCGATAATATGGTATATGTTTCGTTTCCATTTAAGTTCAATTTGTAGTCAAGTACATTTGAATTTTCTTTCAAAAATTAAGTTTTTATCCAATTGAAAAACTGTCACTTAATAGTTTGGTTTTTAGATCGGTTATATTGGTTTAATACAATTTGAATCCGTTTGTATTGTCCGGATTGTAAAGCAATTGAGGGGCATGTTTGATCCAGTTCCCATTGCTAAACAGGACAATAAGTTGGAGGATCCCTTCATTGTAGCTAGCTTAGTTCAAACCGCTACTAATAGAAGCTTAAACACTGAATAGAGAAAAAGATCCAGTTTTGGCTTATCTTATAACAGTTGATCAGTCTCTCTCTTCTTAGTTCTTACAATAAACAGTTGTATGGCAAACATAATGAACAGCAATAATACCAGATTTACAAAGGTTCTGTATTAGTTTCTTTACCTATTTATCAGTCACAAATCACAAGACCTCGTCAATAGTTACATAGCGGCGCTCCTCAATGGAGAGCTGTGCAGCAACTCCCATGGCAACAGCCATTAGTCCGTCTTCCAAATCAACAGCTGCTTTTCCTTTACCTCTGATTGCTGATAAGAAGGTGAGGTGTTCCAAGTAACTAGACCCGTGGTGCAACCCTTCATATCTGAGTTTTAACATCATGTGATGTGAGACTGCAAGACAATATGTATTGTAGATGAATAAATCTTACTTTATTCTTTCATCCTCAGCTTTTATTGTTTGGACGTGTTCTCTTCCCTCTGCACGACTGCCAAATCGAACTATGTCCTCTGGAACAAGTGCCTCCCCCTGTAACAAAATATTGACCCAACTCAAAACTCCAAAGAAATAGTCTGAGAAAAGTTCATCTTCATCTTCCCTGCCTCATCTCCCACCTATATGCAAGAGCTTGCTTCAATTGATGGTGTTTACAGGAGCATATAGGTATGCCATGGATTTGGGAATAGATGGAAAATATGAAGTCTTTGGGAATAACATTGAACGATTCAGTGAGTTTAATATACAATATAAAAAACACCCAGCTCTGTTATTACATGTCAGACCTAAAATCCTATCACACCAAGACCATACATAAGCACGCACACACAAAAAGGAGCCCAAGATACTTCAAAGGAACTCACCTTTCCAATGTCACCAGTAACAGATATTTCTTGCTCATTTTTGCTTCCTTCAGCAAACATACAAAGATCGAGCATCCCACGACATCCATTGTCAAACTCAATTATAACATATGCGTTATCAATTATATCAGGCACCTATATCACAGAGAAACAAATAGTATGAAACTCACAACACAGACTCCTTTACATTGATGGGGTGTAATTTGGGATTAGAATGTACCTTTCCATCATAAACTTCATCCTTGTGGTTCACATCCATGCCTCCAGAAGCCATCACACAAATAGGATTTGCACCAGCAAAGAGCCTCATGAGATCAAAGAAGTGGCAGCATTTCTCCACTAAGGTCCCTCCAGTGTTCACATTGAATCTATTCCAGTTGTTCACCTAATGATGTGTTCTCTCAGAAATCATATAAATGGGAAGCGTAAACACTACACATAGCCCATCTTGTTTAAGCCTACCTTAACCAAGAAAGGGAATCTATGTTCTCGGATTGCTACCATCTTGATGTTACCAAAATCTCTGCCTTTTACTTTTTCTATTAGCTTAGCAACTGGGGGCATGTATCTGTATTCTAACCCAACTTGCACCACCATGTCTGACCTTTTCTTTGCAGCCTCTAGGACCTGATGCCAGACACAGTTAGATGAATTGATCAATCAGACTTGGTACAAAAAAACAAAAATGACCTGTTTGCAATCTGCAACTGTGGTGCATAAAGGCTTCTCAACAAGAACATGATGTGGTTTTGGATAAGTGATAATGTCCATCAGAATCTGATGATGAGTCATATTTGGAGAAGACACAACAATCACGTCACACAGCTCACTCTTCAGCAACTCTTCGTGTCCTGAGAAAACCTAATCACAACAACGGGAAAATCTCAAATCATGAGTTTCAAAAATCGGAGAAACTAACAGTATCAAAATAAGATCAAGTTCAAGGACTGGGAATCAAACAGTCATGCACAAGAACATTATATAGAAACACTGCACAAGTGTCCGCTCTACTTGTCGACTCGTAAACACATAAGTAAAATCTAGGCTTGATTATGATATTGTATGATTGATCCAGGAAATCAGAATACCTTAAGTTCCCAACCAAAAGATTGAGCGAGTTCAACGGCCAGGAGCTGTGAGAGAGGGTGAGGATCGGCGATGCAAACGACGGCGAGGCCTTGGTCCCGGAGATGGTGAAGATTGATGAGATGTTCTCTTCCCATCATACCAATCCCAACGATTCCATACCTGGTTATCCCTGAGTCCTTAACATCCGCCATTACCGAACGTCTGAACTCTGAACTCTCTGAGTCACTCTCAGTCTCTCTCTCTCTCTCTCTCTATCGCTTGATTTGGGCTAAACGACGTCGTGGGACCGATATCAAAATCGCACGGACTTATCTTTTCCGGGTAATTGATATTTTCTCGTAATGAGACGTATTTGGAGAGGACACAATCTAGCGATGAGTCAGCCCGAACAATACAATATCTGGAAAGAAAAAAAAAAACATGTACGATCTTTTGTTGTGTTGTGAATTGGAATTTGGAAATGACCATCAATAAAGCAAGTGCCAGTTGCTAATGATGAATTAGTTCTTGTTTGTTGTAAAGAGTAAATTTCGAGAAAAAATTTCTATTCAAAGATTAAAACAATATATATTTTAAAATTTAGCATATATTGTTGAAAATTCATATTTTTGCAGAAAAAGAGTAAGGAAAAGTACATCTTTGATCAAATAATTTCATTACTAATTGATGTTATATTTAAAAAATTTATTTTCTTCATCAATTACTCTGAATATAACTTTGTACAGTATAAAAAAACAAGTTGTTTATTGGAGAAATAAAATGATGATATTATCATTGAATTATCAATTTTGCTGTAAATTGCAATTATGTTACCAATGTTGGAACTTGAATAGAATTATTCAACTCATGAGGACATCTCCACTCAACCTAACTTTTTGATGTCATGCATGATGCTAAACCTAACTTTTTGATGTCATGCATGATGTATTATGTACTCTCTCAAGTCTATAAATAGATTTCTCGATCTCTCATTTAACAACACAATACAAAAACATAACAAATATTCTTAGAGAGAGAAAGAGAAAGAGAAGAAAGAAAACAAGTGGCGATCGAGTATCGATCCCGAGTGGTGAACGTAACCGAGTGGTGAAACGTAAAGCGATCCAAACGCAACCGTTAATCGATCGAAACGCTGAGCCGAGAGAGAAAGAGAACGAGAAGAAAGAAAGCAAGTGGCGATCGAGTATCGATCCCGAGTGGTGAACGTAACCGAGTGGTGAAACGTAGAGCGATCCAAACGCAACCGTTAACCGATCGAAACGCTGAGCCGGTAAGTAAACGGTAAGCTAGATTAAATGGTGAGCGATCGATTTGAATTAATGATCGATAGATATTAATTAAATGATCAATCGTAATTAAAATCCCTCACTTGTTTAGTCTCTAAGTTGTTAGAGTCTCAAGAGTATGTCGTAGAACTTATAGTTCGTAGATTCCGGATTTCGGGTGATGCGAAACCGGTTTCGCCGTAGTTGTATCCTGGGATTCATCTTCTCATAAACCGCCACACTGCGGGAGATAGTTTGAATTAAGGAAAAAGATCATATCTTGCCTCTACGGATATTTTCCTTAATTGTATATTTAAGGATTATTAAATCGCTATTTTATTCAATAGAATTCCAGAAAAACGTTATTATGTTGTAAAAGTGATTTCTCTCTTTGAAATAGTTAATCAAATAATTTCATTAGTAATTGATGTTATATTTAAAAAATTTATTTTCTTCATCAATTACTCTGAATATAATTTTGTACAGTATAAAATAACAAGTTGTTTATTGGAGAAATAAATTGATGATATTATCATTGAATTATCAATTTTGCTGTAAAATGCAATTATGTTACCAACTCTATCATAATCATGGAGAGCAGATGTTACAAAAAAGAAAAATCAATTTTGTATTAATTCGATGAAGTAAACAATAAAAGTCACTCTATTTTGTAAGGTTTTGAATTATGCTAAAAAAAAAATTCAGGAGTGATATGTGAATAATAAACACATAAAGATAGATCAGACACAACACAACACAGAATCGAAGGATAAAAAGGTGAGAATGAGTATAACAATGGATGAATCGGATTCGAAGATATAGCGGCAAGCAATGATACGAAGAGTCTCAACCACCTCATGTCTCTCCGCCACAGCTTTTAGATCATTTACGAAATGGTCCGTTAAATCTTCTCAATTTCATGGCGAGTCCCTCGATTCCTCTCTTTCACCCATTCTCATCCCCGGCGTCCACGTCTTCCATAGTCCGGTACGTATGTATATATGAATCCAATATTCATGGATGCTGAATCCAATACCCAGAACTAGTGACTCCGTCTTTGGTTTTATTAGGATGTCGTTGGGATTGTAGCGAAACTATCAGATTGCATTGCTGCCAAGGGTGGAAACATTCTTGGTTACGATGTTTTTGTTCCTGAGAACAAGGACAAGAACGTCTTCTACTCTAGAAGGTAAATTTTCCCAATTTTCCATTTGAAAAATCTCACCTTTGATGTTACTTCAATAGAGGTTCACTTGGTTTATTTCTTTAAAGTGAATACTATCAACTCTTGTTCACTGTTAGGCTTTACAGATTGGAATATAGTTAAAGATTTCTATTTTTGGGGTTCAGTTGTGATGAAAAGGTAATTTATTGGGCAGTGAGTTTATATTCGATCCAGTAAAATGGCCTAGGAGGCAGATGGATGAAGATTTTCAAAGTATTGCACAAAAATTTGGTGCTATGAGCTCAGTTGTACGAGTGCCCTCTTTAGACCCCAAATACAAGATAGCTCTTCTAGCGTCAAAACAGGTAAATTATGTGTAATAAAGATCCTTTTATTCTGTGTCCTCTTGTTTATTTTTCCTGAAGTTGTGTGATAATTCTGTCTGTAGGATCATTGTCTGGTTGAAATGTTGCATAAATGGCAGGACGGAAAGCTTCCCGTCGATATAACATGTGTGATAAGGTTTACATATAACTCTTATCAACGACCTGAATTGATATATTAGGTATGCATGTATGACTAGTGATTTCGGATATTTTGTGTATCCAGTAACCATGAAAGAGCTCCAAACACCCATATTATGCGGTTTCTCCAAAGGCATGGCATCTCATATCATTATTTGCCAACAACCGATCAGAATGAAATAGAAGAGGAGATTTTGAAATTGGTTAAGGATACGGATTTTCTAGTTCTCGCTAGATACATGCAGGTATATCAGATTTTAAGTTCCATCCTAAGCTCCTGAGTCCTGAATAGTCTCATTCTGATGACTGTGTCTCATTACAGCTTACTTGAGTGTAATCCAAAAATGAATCAAATTGTCTCCTTAGAAGGTTCTTGTTTTGAATTTATGCTTCTATGCAGGAACAACTTTATTAACAAAAGAACTTTCATAGCAATATTGATTATTTGACCGATCGACTGGTAAATTTTTCTTTGACAGATACTGTCCGGTAGCTTCTTGAAAGGTTATGGAAAAGATGTAATCAACATCCATCATGGCCTCTTGCCATCATTCAAGGGGCGAAATCCCGTGAAACAGGTTTCTGAATTCTTTGATGGCTCTACCTAGCATGAGTTGTGTAATTTATATTTAATCTCGTCCTTTATCTCTCAATGCTTGTCCCTGTCTCTTACTCTTCTAGATTCTGTTGGTAGGCATTTGATGCAGGTGTGAAACTAATTGGTGCAACAAGTCACTTTGTTACCGAGGAACTTGATTCAGGTCCTATCATTGAACAAATGGTGATTCATCTCCCAACTATTTAATTTGTTCTGAGGGTTGCATTGTTCTTCAGAAGCATCTCAATTTGAGTTTTACAGGTTGAGAGAGTTACGCATCGAGACAATTTGAGGAGCTTTGTCCAGAAATCAGAGGACCTCGAGAAAAAGTGCCTCATGAAAGCTATAAAATCTTACTGCGAACTGCGAGTATTGCCTTATGGGATACAAAAGACTGTCGTATTCTAATACGCGCTACATGAATATCTCTGACTTGTCTCTCACCTGATTCTTCATATGAACTCCTCACTGAAGCATAAATATACATACCACTTCTCTACAAATTTTTGATTCTTCATAGCTAACACGTCAATGTTTTAGCTTAGCAAATCAGAAACTGAATCATTGGAAATAAAAGGTTCAACTGAGATTTTATCATTCTTCTGATGTCTTTCTGTACATAGCAATATTCCTACTACTTGTTGTGAACAACCTGCTGTGTTTTATCCAAAAGTCTTCTGAGGTTACAGAGACTGACATTGTACATTGCCAGGTTTTGCAAATACCTCACAACAGCAAAAATGTGGATATTATATATATATAATCAAATGTATACAGGATCCTGCATCACGTATGACCGGTGAGACTCAGAGATCCCAGTGAGCATTTGGCAGCCTCAAAGCAATTTACTTGGCGTAGTAGAGACTGAACCCCATCAACCCATCTCTGCTTGTGAATCTTGCTCTTGCACTTGAACTCCAAAAGACCTTGTCCGGTTTTCAGACCGAAGTAGACTTCTTCTGAATTTTCCCTCTCTTTCCTGTAAGGCCAAGCTGATTTCTCATCGCAAACTCCATATACAACGCCTTCAAAAAGGAACAACAAGNGGGATTTTAATTACGATTGATCATTTAATTAATATCTATCGATCATTAATTCAAATCGATCGCTCACCGTTTAATCTAGCTTACCGTTTACTTACTTGAGAGAGTACATAATACATCATGCATGACATCAAAAAGTTAGGTTTAGCATCATACATGACATCAAGAAGTTAGGTTGAGTGGAGTTGTCCTCATGGTGAGTTGAATAATTCTATTCAAGTTCCAACATTAAGTACTTAACCAATTGTACAAGACCCGATTTAGCGCATGCAGTAAATGTACTAAGTCGGTAAGTAAACGGTAAGCTAGATTAAACGGTGAACGATCGATTTGAATTAATGATCGATAGATATTAATTAAATGATCAATCGTAATTAAAATCCCTCACTTGTTTAGTCTTTAAGTTGTTAGAGTCTCAAGAGTATGTCGTAGAACTTATAGTTCGTAGATTCCGGATTTCGGGTGATGCGAAACCGGTATCACCGTAATTGTATCCTGGGATTCATTTTCTCATAAACCGCCACACTGCGGGAGATAGTTTGAATTAAGGAAAAAGATCATATATTGCCTCTACGAATATTTTTCTTAATTGTATATTTAAGGATTATTAAATCGCTATTTTATTCAATAGAATTCCAGAAAAACGTTATTATGTTGTAAAAGTGATTTCTCTCTTTGAAATAGTTAATCAAATAATTTCATTAGTAATTGATGTTATATTTAAAAAATTTATTTTCCTCATCAATTACTCTGAATATAATTTTGTACAGTATAAAATAACAAGTTGTTTATTGGAGAAATAAATTGATGATATTATCATTGAATTATCAATTTTGCTGTAAAATGCAATTATGTTACCAACTCTATCATAATCATGGAGAGCAGATGTTACAAAAAAGAAAAATCAATTTTGTATTAATTCGATGAAGTAAACAATAAAAGTCACTCTATTTTGTAAGGTTTTGAATTATGCTAAAAAAAAAATTCAGGAGTGATATGTGAATAATAAACACATAAAGATAGATCAGACACAACACAACACAGAATCGAAGGATAAAAAGGTGAGAATGAGTATAACAATGGATGAATCGGATTCGAAGATATAGCGGCAAGCAATGATACGAAGAGTCTCAACCACCTCATGTCTCTCCGCCACAGCTTTTAGATCATTTACGAAATGGTCCGTTAAATCTTCTCAATTTCATGGCGAGTCCCTCGATTCCTCTCTTTCACCCATTCTCATCCCCGGCGTCCACGTCTTCCATAGTCCGGTACGTATGTATATATGAATCCAATATTCATGGATGCTGAATCCAATACCCAGAACTAGTGACTCCGTCTTTGGTTTTATTAGGATGTCGTTGGGATTGTAGCGAAACTATCAGATTGCATTGCTGCCAAGGGTGGAAACATTCTTGGTTACGATGTTTTTGTTCCTGAGAACAAGGACAAGAACGTCTTCTACTCTAGAAGGTAAATTTTCCCAATTTTCCATTTGAAAAATCTCACCTTTGATGTTACTTCAATAGAGGTTCACTTGGTTTATTTCTTTAAAGTGAATACTATCAACTCTTGTTCACTGTTAGGCTTTACAGATTGGAATATAGTTAAAGATTTCTATTTTTGGGGTTCAGTTGTGATGAAAAGGTAATTTATTGGGCAGTGAGTTTATATTCGATCCAGTAAAATGGCCTAGGAGGCAGATGGATGAAGATTTTCAAAGTATTGCACAAAAATTTGGTGCTATGAGCTCAGTTGTACGAGTGCCCTCTTTAGACCCCAAATACAAGATAGCTCTTCTAGCGTCAAAACAGGTAAATTATGTGTAATAAAGATCCTTTTATTCTGTGTCCTCTTGTTTATTTTTCCTGAAGTTGTGTGATAATTCTGTCTGTAGGATCATTGTCTGGTTGAAATGTTGCATAAATGGCAGGACGGAAAGCTTCCCGTCGATATAACATGTGTGATAAGGTTTACATATAACTCTTATCAACGACCTGAATTGATATATTAGGTATGCATGTATGACTAGTGATTTCGGATATTTTGTGTATCCAGTAACCATGAAAGAGCTCCAAACACCCATATTATGCGGTTTCTCCAAAGGCATGGCATCTCATATCATTATTTGCCAACAACCGATCAGAATGAAATAGAAGAGGAGATTTTGAAATTGGTTAAGGATACGGATTTTCTAGTTCTCGCTAGATACATGCAGGTATATCAGATTTTAAGTTCCATCCTAAGCTCCTGAGTCCTGAATAGTCTCATTCTGATGACTGTGTCTCATTACAGCTTACTTGAGTGTAATCCAAAAATGAATCAAATTGTCTCCTTAGAAGGTTCTTGTTTTGAATTTATGCTTCTATGCAGGAACAACTTTATTAACAAAAGAACTTTCATAGCAATATTGATTATTTGACCGATCGACTGGTAAATTTTTCTTTGACAGATACTGTCCGGTAGCTTCTTGAAAGGTTATGGAAAAGATGTAATCAACATCCATCATGGCCTCTTGCCATCATTCAAGGGGCGAAATCCCGTGAAACAGGTTTCTGAATTCTTTGATGGCTCTACCTAGCATGAGTTGTGTAATTTATATTTAATCTCGTCCTTTATCTCTCAATGCTTGTCCCTGTCTCTTACTCTTCTAGATTCTGTTGGTAGGCATTTGATGCAGGTGTGAAACTAATTGGTGCAACAAGTCACTTTGTTACCGAGGAACTTGATTCAGGTCCTATCATTGAACAAATGGTGATTCATCTCCCAACTATTTAATTTGTTCTGAGGGTTGCATTGTTCTTCAGAAGCATCTCAATTTGAGTTTTACAGGTTGAGAGAGTTACGCATCGAGACAATTTGAGGAGCTTTGTCCAGAAATCAGAGGACCTCGAGAAAAAGTGCCTCATGAAAGCTATAAAATCTTACTGCGAACTGCGAGTATTGCCTTATGGGATACAAAAGACTGTCGTATTCTAATACGCGCTACATGAATATCTCTGACTTGTCTCTCACCTGATTCTTCATATGAACTCCTCACTGAAGCATAAATATACATACCACTTCTCTACAAATTTTTGATTCTTCATAGCTAACACGTCAATGTTTTAGCTTAGCAAATCAGAAACTGAATCATTGGAAATAAAAGGTTCAACTGAGATTTTATCATTCTTCTGATGTCTTTCTGTACATAGCAATATTCCTACTACTTGTTGTGAACAACCTGCTGTGTTTTATCCAAAAGTCTTCTGAGGTTACAGAGACTGACATTGTACATTGCCAGGTTTTGCAAATACCTCACAACAGCAAAAATGTGGATATTATATATATATAATCAAATGTATACAGGATCCTGCATCACGTATGACCGGTGAGACTCAGAGATCCCAGTGAGCATTTGGCAGCCTCAAAGCAATTTACTTGGCGTAGTAGAGACTGAACCCCATCAACCCATCTCTGCTTGTGAATCTTGCTCTTGCACTTGAACTCCAAAAGACCTTGTCCGGTTTTCAGACCGAAGTAGACTTCTTCTGAATTTTCCCTCTCTTTCCTGTAAGGCCAAGCTGATTTCTCATCGCAAACTCCATATACAACGCCTTCAAAAAGGAACAACAAGTTCAGAATGTCGTCTTTCAGGTTATTTATCTAAACTGAAAGATTAGTAAATGCTTACATTTGATCTTTTTGGAGAATGCCCCTCCAACATGTTTGCTTTTGAGTTTGATCATTACCTGCAAAATCATAGGTAGCATAATAAGCATTGGCCTAGAAGTGAACTGAGAGGTGTTGTGTGTTACGGATACTAATCAAATCTGCTGTACCTGAGACTTCTTGTTGATATAGACGCAGACACGCTTAGTTCGCTGCACTCCTGCAATTTAAAGCACAAAGAAGAAGAGTTAAGCTCTCTCTCTCTCTCTTATCTCAGTGAACTCTTCAATTGATCAGACTCTCACAGACAGAAGAGAACTACCATTTCGCGCACATTGCATCAGTTCGCCTTCAAATGGAAGAGTTGGTTCTTCCAATCTAAACTGAAAATTTGCAGGCCAATGAGAGTCAGAGAAGCTTCTCTCAAAAGGGGTAATAGCTGCATTTTTCTTTGCTTCCTTTGGCTGTCTCGCCTTCAAAGCCGCTTCTCCTCTCAAAGCTAGTGTCAGTATGAACAAAGTCATATCAAATGCATATCAACGAAACCAAAAAAAGCCTTGTGAAGCTGCAAAAAAAAGCCTTACCAGTTGCAGCAGCGGCTGTTAGAGTCATAAGATCACCGGGGCTGTGAATATCCACAGAAGATCGAACAGCTGAAGTAACACGTGCACGGTCAGCACTGGCTCGCTCAGCCATCTCAAAACAGTGTGAGGCTAACAGTTCAGTGGCTGAGGCTAAAGCCAGTGCCATCTTGGAGCCTGACCCTTTGCAATTGCTTGCAGATGTAACAGAGGCTAAACCTGCAGCCAGAGCCGCTATAGAGACAGCGGAATGCACGTGGGCGTTCTCAACACGCGCCTTGTCTTTCTTCTTGGGGTTGGTGGTAATGCTACTGCTGCTGTGTTCCTTGGGGTGGTGAAACCATCTGGATAATGTCCCTGCTCTGCGTGTGCCAACCGAGTTCATGATCTTCCCAGCCTAAAATCAAATTCCCAGAGTTTTAAAGTATGAAAAGAGTCCACAATGTTTTATACATTCCAATTCCCAAGAACTATGTTGGGAAATGGTGCAATGGTCATACACAATTGAAAAGTCTTTGACTTTTAAGGCTCACCATAATTCTGAGAAATAGTTGGAAAAAGGGATAAAAAAAAGGTCGTACCACGGATGGATCTGCAGCAGCATCAGGGAACATAACAGGAGGACTGTTCTGGCCAACACAAAACTGTTCTTGTTGTTGTCTATGTTTGAGTGCAAGTGCTTTGGAGATTTCAGAAGTAGAAAGACTCCAGGATCTGGACAGAAACTCCATTGGCTCTTTTGGTGTCTGAGGCTGAGGAATCGATGAAAAAAGCTCTTCAGCTCTGAGAACTCCATCTTCCAACTCATCCTCCATATTCTCTGATCCAAACAACGATGAAGAAGAAGTATCTTTCCAATCTGAATAAAACCCATTTTCCATTTTCTCCTAAATGAATCTCCCGATTGAAAATGAAGATTTTCGAATTTGAAAAGATGACGTGGGATCACAAGAGGGTATTATTTATTATCCTGGTGGAGCAAGAGTTATGTTCTGATGTGACAAAACAGAGAACCAGCTTTGTGTTTCAGAACTAAAACATGGAAATGAACTGTATAACTGAAAAAAATAATATAAAGAAAATGAAAAAAAAAAAAGGGTAAACTTTTGAAGATGGAAAAGGATGATGTTGACTCAGGTGGAAAAGAAGAGGAAGAGCATAAACCAAACGACAATAAGAGAATCTTTCTTTTTTTTTTTTTTTTAATGAAAGAGAAGTATTCAAACCACAAAGTACGTGCAGACTAACAAATGGGGTTTCAATAATAAAGATTACAATGAAGATCTTGATGAGTGACTAATTTACCGTAAGAGTCTTGGAGATTTTAAGAACTCGTCTCCATGTTCTTTATATAAGTGTGGATAAAGATAGGATAATATTGTGGTTAAGAACATTGTCCATGAATTCAGGTAATATTTTATTCTGGTGGGACGGTTTGTGAAACCACAAAGAGAAGACAAATGCATTGGTTTGAGAGTATTTTGTCTTTTGAAGCCGACGGCTCTCACGCGATTCATTCCCCCACAACCGACCAGCTTCCTTCAAATAATAATCATTCGTAAAAGAGACCACTTTGTTTTCCTATAAATGCACTCTATCGTTTGAGTTGGTTTTACGGATTAACGATTTTTTAAATGTCTTTCTAGCATTACTATTTATCATTTGAGTTGAGTACTCTCAAACGGTTGATTAAAGTTAAACAAAAGTATATCCAGCCAATAAGACCAACTTGTGTGTTTTAGCTTGAGTTTAGGAATTTGAATGGGATTCAAATGGGCCTTTAATTATAGGCCTTAGATAGGAAAATGTTGGCCCTTATCCGAATCATCTATGAGCAATTTGGAATATGTTGTGTCTATCTTTTTGTCAAACCTTTCAAGTATATATTTGAATGTTCCACAAAAAAATGTAGTGTTGTATTCAAAAATTACTCTTAAATTATATAGTTAACCAGGTTTAATGTGATAATAACGTAATTATTGATGTGATTTTAGTTATCATAATTCAAAATGTGGGAGTACTATTGTGAACAAGTATTAATTGGATAGTCAAAAACCGGTAATTTTAGCCATTTTCGAATGTAAAATGAGTTTACTAAAATACGTTTGGGATTAACATAAGCAAGAAAGTGTAATCAATGATCACATAGAAAAAACGAGAAATTGTACAATTCTTATTTAAAACTAACACAAAGTACAAATTTGATCCGTTTCTCCACATTCAAATCATTTCATTTTCGGAAGAAACTGGACCAAAACATTTCACACAAGAAAAAGCAAAGCCAAACAAATTAAAACCGTAGAGGATTGATCAAGGGTAGCTTTCTGAGGTTGGAGCCGGAGCATAGGATCCGATGAAGACATCACCGTAGATGAGGCCGGCGAGTGCACCACCGACGAGTGGGCCCACCCAGTAGATCCATATCTGAGAGAAGTCACCGCTTACAACAGCTGGTCCAAATGACCTGGCCGGGTTCATGGAACCGCCGCTAAAGGGACCGGCGGCGAGGATGTTGGCTCCAACGATGAAACCAATAGCTATAGGAGCGATGGTCCCGAGCGATCCCTTCTTGGGATCAGCCGCAGTGGCGTAGACTGTGTAGACCAAAGCAAAAGTCACCACAATCTCCATCACTATTCCTTCAACAGCTCCTAAACCGGCTGCTACTCCATGGGTCGGTACGCTCTGCATGACCGGGAAATAAAACACATTCTTTTTTAATTTAAACCGGATCTCGAGACCGCCATAACAATTTTTAGTCACGGTTGTTTGAGTTTGACTAAAACATTCATAATCAGAAATAACTCGTGACGTTTAATAGTATTGAAGACAAATACGAGTGCTTATGTGTACCTCGCCATTGGTAACGAAGACAAGAAGGAGACAAGCGACGATGGAGCCAAGGCATTGAGCAATCCAGTAGAAGAAACCAGTGATGACTGTGATGTTGCCGCCAATGGCTAGGCCGAGGGTCACGGCAGGGTTAAGGTGCCCACCGGAGATGTTGGCGGCTATAGACACACCGACAAAAAGGGCAAAAGCGTGAGCCACCGCCACAGCGACAAGACCAGCCGGATCCAAGGCTGCATCGGATGTAAGCTTGCCAAAAGCAATAGCAGAGCCAACACCGGCAAACACAAAGAGAAGAGTTGCGATAAATTCAGACAAGTAAGCCTTAAGAGATGCAACACTAAAGGAATCACCTAAACTTCCAATCTCAATCTTAACCATTTTGACCCGATCCGATAACTGAATGGCTCTGTGTGTGTTTTGACTTTGGTTGGTTTGGTTACAAGGTTCTTTCTATTTCTGTATTTTGGGCCTGTTTATGTTCGACTTTATATAGCAAAGAGGTAATGAAGTTGTTGTCCTTACCCTACGTGACACGTCACCATTGGATGCCGCCCAAACCGCCAATTGTTTAGACTATTCAAGTTTTGAGGGTTAGTGACATCGAAAATGATTAAAGACGACTAATAACATAATAAGTATAATGCTAAGAAAATGATGGGTAACGTATTTCATAATATGTGGAGATAAGAGTGTTCTGTTGTCATGTTAATATCCTGCATTTAAATTAATGTGGTGTCATATCAATTATGATGAATGGTCGTGTTCCTTTTGTTTTGTTTTTTTGTTACAGTTTTTATTTTAATAATTTGGGAGGTGCCAAAGGCCTTAAATATTAATAGGGATTAGGAGTTTAATCAAATACCGCCGTTGCTTTGTTTGGAGTTGGTGTGTTAGAGATATTGATATAAAATAAAATTACAAAAACATATATATAGGAATGTTGAAATGGTCGTCCATACTTATTTAGACCCAAAACATGTTTAAACTCATTTAATTTTAGGATCTATTAGGACGCCCGTTTAGATCTGTTAAAATTAATATAACCCATTTAGACCAATTTAATATTATATTTAACAATTTGTTTTTAGTAATATATATTTCTAATTATTATTGCTCAACATTAAAAAAATTGATTTTGTTAACACGTAACTTTTAATTGCTACAAATTTATTTAACTTACGTGATTTATGCCATATTATATTTTAAATATGTGACTAATTAAACATAAAAAGCAATAAAAGACCAAAACATAACTTTTTGCATAATATTTTTAAACTAAATTTATGAAAGCATGATAAAACTACGTTCTTTGCGGAGTGAAAAATATTTCAACAAACTCAACTTCATAAAATAAAAACATTCAAAAAAATAGTCCAATAGTTACATTTGTTTTTTATGATTAAAAATTTTATTAAGTATGGAAGTTTATTTTTTTTAAGAATTGGTAATTTGTATAATATGTTTATAGAATTTTCATTTGAACAGTGGTAGTTAATTACTTTTTTGTATAGTTTTTTTATAATAAGATTTTTAACATTTTTTTATTTTAATACGTGTCGCAATCTTAAATCGATTAACACAACATGAATCACTATCTTATTAGTTACTAACTTTTAAAAATTGTAAAAG
This sequence comes from Crucihimalaya himalaica, assembly GCA_004349715.1. Taxonomy (NCBI): domain Eukaryota; kingdom Viridiplantae; phylum Streptophyta; class Magnoliopsida; order Brassicales; family Brassicaceae; genus Crucihimalaya; species Crucihimalaya himalaica. The sequence continues at coordinate 249,476 of SMJT01000050.1, forward strand.
ATACAAGATATTTATTGGAAATTTTAAAATCTTTGAAAAGTGATCAATAATAGAGGCGACATTATACAAAATGGCCGAGCGGACGGTGGATTATACTACTTTCTAACATCAAGAATGGTTTATGGATAATTTTGTTTATTATCAAGAATTTGCAATATAACAACGAAGTGGAATGCTCTTTCCTAGATTAGAACGATGCCTGACATATGTATATTTCCACCCACTTCCCTTATACTATAAGTATAAAGTATGAACTAAGGGGTGGTCATTTCAGTTTGTTATTAGTAGAACTTTTTTTGTTTTTAATGAACTTTAGTTGAGCTTTAACCGAACTTAGTTTGTGTTTGATTTTGTTTTTGTTTGGGTTTTGATTAGGGATGTTAATATGGGCTAACCCACCCCATTTAAACTCATCCCATTTAACCTTAAACCCACATAAACCCATTTAAGTTTTAAACCCATTTAAGTTTTAAAGCCATATAACCCTGCCCATTTAACTTTGTCAAAGTTAAAATACCCATTTAAATCCATTTAAGTTAGATGTGATAATTTTTTTTTCTAAAATTAATTACTAATTATTATATTTAATTGATAATTATAGGTTTGTGAAACCATATTTATTTGGTTTGTGAAACCATATTAATTGCGAAAAATTACGGAATCATGTTTTAGCGGGAAAATTATGGAAACACATTTTCGCAGGACTATTATGGAATCACGTTTTTGGCGGGAAAATTATGAAACTATAATTTTTTTGCGAAAAAATTACGGAATCATGTTTTGGCGGGAAAATTGCGGAATCACATTTTTGGCGGAAAAATTATGAAACTAGATTTTTTGAGAAGATTACGGAATCACGTTTTTACGGAAAAATTACGGAAACACATTTTTGATAGAAAAATTACGGAAACACGTTTTTGGCGTGAAAATTGCGGAAACACGTTTTTGGTGGGAAAATTGCGGAAACATGTTTTTGACGGGAAAATTGCGGAAACACATTTTTGGCGGGAAAATTGCAGAAACACGTTTTGGCGGGAAAATTGCAGAAACACGTTTTTGGCGGGAAAATTGTAGAAACACGTTTTTGACGGGAAAATTGCGGAAACACGTTTTTGACGGGAAAATTGTGGACTTACGTTTTTTGCGGGAAAAATACAGACTCTCGATTTTGGTTGGAAAATTGTGAAATCACGTTTTTGGCGGGAAAATTCTAACTCACAGTTTTTTCACATAAAAATGTGATACCGTATTTACTTCAGAAAATTGTGGAATCGTGTTTTTGGCGAGAAAATTTATGGTATTAAATGTAATAATTTTATTATTTTTATTTAACATTTTTTTGAAATTTATAAACCAATTTTTTTTTTTTTGGTCAACTAAAACTAATTTTAATTGTTACTGTAAAAAAAAAAATCTTAGAAATTTTTTATAAATGAGTTAGATGGGTACCCATTTAATAAATGGGTTTACTCATTTAATTAATGGGTCTAAATGGAAAAACTCATTTAACCCTATTTAATTTTTTTTTTAATAAATGGGTTTACCCAAAGATCTTTACGTTCGAAGCAATACGATTGATTTATTTTTTTCAACTTTTGTCTAAATGATCTCTATCATTATCTTTTGCAGGAATCAATGTGGTGACTAGTAAATCCATCGATTTAATATAAAATGATTGGTACAAGAAAAATAAATTATGCAAAAAAATAAACTAAGTAACTGTGGAAGGAATGATGACGACTTGTGTCTCATAGGTAAAAAACTTACAATTATGGTGAATTAAAGGAAATGCAATTTCAAACTGTCAATTACACTAAGATAAACATAATTGTGTTATTGGTTCTATTCTGTTTCAAACCAAACCCAATCAGACCATTCGAGTTGACACAAAAACTTAACCAAACAGGTTGTGGTGGTTTGGTTAAAAATGTCCATCTCTATTACAAAAAGTCAAAAACTCTCCAAATATTGACGTAAAAAAAAACTTGCCAATCTTTTTAGCTGATGTGGGCCACTTATTGAGTACATATACATGGGCCTAAGCCCATATTAATCTAATAAGTTTCAGTCAATTGCCTAATAGGTTAAATGGCTAATAACACACAAAACAAAAGCCTCTATCTATAGAGTTACTCATGCAGTGACGTGTCTTTGCTCTGATTTTATTCTGAAAACCACTTTGCATTTCAACTAGCCAATCATCTTCATTCTCCACTAACCAGTAGTCAATAGTCATTTCAACATTTAATCTTTTTAACTTTTTACCTCCTGGTCGTCGTCAAACAAAAGATTATCTTTTTACCTCTCGGTCATTAAAATCTTTTTTTTTTTAAACGTAACTTTAGCCAATAAATTTAGAGCGTACGTTTTACAAGGGAAATACCTGTAGGCGTGTTTTGTTGAATTCAATCTTAGCCACAAGATCCAAAATAATAGACACGCGTCACTCTGGATTGAGCCGCATCAGCATCCTCCAAATGTTATTTTCTGGCGTTACATATATATTAAAATATATTTTGGGCTTTACTTAAACAAGACTCATTACATTTCGCCGAGGAAAGCGAATATAATTTATCGGGCATTTTCTCTCCCAATCTGCTTCACTCGCCGAACCTCGTTTCTTCGCCGGAACCCTAGTTCGACTACGTCAGTTTGAATTTTCCGGTGAGTTTAACTTCTTAACCATCGTTTCAATTTTTAATTTCTAGCGAGCTCACTCAGTTAGGTTTTCGTGTGCCCGTGAGAAGAAATTTATGATCGACGTTTATCGTATGGTGTTGTTTTTGGTGGAGCAGTAGTAGATGAACGTGCGATTAGGGAACATCTGAGGTCTGACAGCCAGGCTTTTGTCACCGAATGGAGGGAGGTAGCGTCTCCATACACTCTTGTTTCGGTACTTTCGTTTCCTACTGTTTACTCACTCGACATGAAATGAGCTGAGTCTTTTTTTTTTTTTTTCCTCTCTTTCACGGTGTTTGGTATGCTTTTGTTTTATAATTTAATTTACATATCTTCATATATGTCTTCTCTTTCAGGAATAAACCCATGGATTATGATGACAATGACTTTCAAAACCAGAATCTCCATTTAGCTGGTGAAGCAAACAACAAATTTCCACCAGTTTTACAGCCTTATGCTCTTCCTAAGTTTGATTTTGATGATACACTCAACACACATCTGAGGTTTGACAGTTTAGGTGAAAGTGAGGCTTTTCTTGGTATTGAGGGTAACGAAGATAATAACTGGATTGAGGATTTCTCTCGTGGAAGTAGTGGTATAGTGTTTAGTTCAGGTGCAACGGAGTCCTGTGCCATTTCAAGGCACAATAATGTATGGTCTGAGGCTACTTCGTCAGAATCTGTTGAAATGCTTTTGAATTCACTTGGACAGGACGAAGTAATTGTAAAAGAAAATACTATCAAGAATTCTGACACTTCTGATGAACTAGGTTGCACAATGGAAACAATGGAGCCTGGTCAGACATCCCATGAAAAAAGTCATTCCAAAGAGGAAACGGCAAACTTACAACTAAACCCATCTGTTGATGATATTCCAGGAGAGTCCTCTGTGGTAAAGCCAGAAGCTGGACAGGAACAGGTTCTGATGAAAGATGACTCACCAACCGCTGCAGAAGAGGCATCCCTGGAGGAAAAGAATATCATCTTGGCTTCTAATACCGCGATGGTAGAGGCTGCAGATACTGCTGGGTTTGATAAGATAGGAACTGAGACAACTGATAATCTTCTTGACCAAGCGGAAGATAAAGTCAATGCAGAATCAAGGATGGAAGATGATTGTAGTGATGGAACTGTACAGACTGTGATTACTTGTAGTGGTGAGTTGAATAATCAGAACACTTTGCTTCCAGAGACTTCAAATGATGAAAATGTTATCAGCGACCACATTCAAAGTAGTTATAATCGCAATGAAATAACTATAGATGCACGGTCAGTTTTGGTTGAGGCTCATTCTGATAGCCATGTAGATTCAGCTTCCGAAGTTGAAAATGTGGGAGCTGAAAATATTGGTGAAACTGCAAAGCCTGATCTGAAAGAGACAGAGCTATCTGATGTCACAGTACTAGAAAGAGGGGACCAAGCTCACTCTACTCTTGAAGTAAGTGGACGAGATGTTTCAGGAACTCAATGCCAAGACCTCCTTGTCAGCACTGTTCATTCTAGCGGAGCTGTTGAAGCATCTTTGGAAGTTGCTGGGAAATTGACAACTATGGCAAACAATGTTTCCATTGAGAAGCCTGAGTCGCTTAGTCATCAACATATGGAAGTTATTACAAGTAAACATGAGTCTACTTTTCAGATGGAGACTGAGAATACAGAGATACATGTAGTTGAAACTTCAGAAAGTGTTTATATTTCCACTACGGACTCAATGGTTGAAGCTACAGTAGGTGTGTCTATGAAGAGTGACAATAATGAAGGTAGTGCTCGCACTTCTAATCTCGAGCAAAGCATGGAACTGCCTGTCAATGCCAATGATAGAGATCAGGATGTAAAGAGCTCTCAAATCCTATCTGAAAGCATTGTGTCCGATTCTGTCGGCTATGTTTCAGGAGGCTTTACTTCCAAGCTGGCGGATTCAGAATCTCAGTCTGACACCATTCCAACAGACAAGTCAGGTAATCATGTTGTCTAATCCTCTTTATATACTATATATTCATACTGTGTGTATTTTTACAAATGCCTTCTTCTCTCTGAGTAGCTCTTGTTTTGCATTTCTTTTTCTTTTGGGGTTACCTTCCTGCTGCATATGGTATATATCATGACTAATTATTTACAACCCCGTACATGTCTTCCACAGGGACTATGATTGACGGTGCTCTCAATCCCAAAGAATTAAAACCTCTATGTCAAGATGGAGCACATGCTGTCGGTCTCACATCTTCAATAGATGTTCATATGGTAAAGACATCCTCTGATGCAGATGCAAGTGACCAAGGCAGTTTATCTGAAACTGAGAAGGTTTCATCTGGTGAACCTGAAAATGCTCAAACCGTTCCACCTGTGGATGCGAGTAGTTCAGGGAGTCCGATGGACCAACAAGCTAGGAAGCGTGCTGAAGATACTCAGCAAAGTACACACTTTGTTGAAGACTGTCCTGGCTCTGAAGGGTCAAAGGATGCAGTAGATGCTGATGCTGCTGGACAAGTTTTGCAGCAGCAGTCTGAGGAAACAATTTTAGAAGAACATCTAGTAGCAGAAGTTGTAAACGCTCCTGGTAACGTTTTTCTATTTTGGGCCATAGTAATTGCACTAGCTTGTTTCTTTGTATATTACCGTTCCATGAAGACCTTTCCAGATATTTTTACCTTTCGATGGGTTGATTTATGCTGTAGCAATCTTTCTTTTGCTCCTTCCTTGGCAGAGACTCAGTCAATTCTGGACAAGGATATCATAAACGAAAATCCTAGCACTAGCTGCTTGGCCAGTCTTGGGAGTGAAGCTGGAAAAGATGGCCACGAAGAGGATAATACTGCTCCTTCCGGTGGGACTATGACAGCTGGGACTCCTGTTTCACACCCCATTGGTGAGTCTGTATGATTATCATAGCTGCAAGAAGCTTCCCTTTTTGCAGTTTCTTCTGATTTCCTCAGAATGGTTTACTAGGGAGATACACATTAGGTGTGTCATGTATGAATACCGACAGAGTATACACTCTGTAATATTTAAGTAAGAAGGCTCTTTATTTAAAGAATACAGTTACTGAGAAACTCCTGACTAAGTTCAACAGATCTTGATCTTGGAACGGCTTCTCTTTTTCTAGATCCGTGCAATTAATTTCATGCACTCATTGAAAATATGTACTTGTGCTTGGGGATATTGCAGGTGATGCAACAGTACTAGGAGACTCCCGTGCTTCTACATGTTCTGATCCTTCCGTAAAGTCTCATGTAACTGCAACAGAAGATGCTGCTACTGATTTAAAGACTCCTCTTAATTCTTTTCCCGCTGTTAAGACTTCCGAACTTCAAATTAGTAAGGCAGAGACAAACAGTGTCAAAAAGCCAGAAGATCAGAATATTTCGAGTTTTATGTCTGCTGGGTCTCCGGTCTTGAATAGAAATGAGACATCCAGCAGTGAAATAAACTTAACTCCTGATCAGATGAAAGCAGGGGAAAGTTCCAAAGCTGTTAATTCTTCACAAGCTACCCTTGTCTCACCGGTACCTCCAATTTATATCTTATCATATTTTCATCAGTGTCAAGACGAATTCTGTGGCATTAGTGTGTTTCGTCCTTACTTAGTATTTGTTTTTGTTTATTCAGATTGTGGTGGGATCTCCTTCAACATCTAGCTTAGAGAAAACAGCTGCAAAGTCTTCCAAACCAAAATCTGAGCGTAAACCCAGGCGAACATCTAAATCTGTAGGAAAAGAGACTTCTCGAAAAGGAACTAGTGTAAAAGGGGCTACACCTTTTCAACAGTTTCAAAGTGGAGGCAAAACAAATGCTGTTAATCAAAATTTGACTTGTCCTATTCAGATCACACAATATACTGAGAAACAGCAAAATCTTCAGAGTCCTAATCTAAAATCTTTCGGGACCCTTTCAACCCCCACAGCAAGTCTACCGGATTTGAACGCTTCTGCTCTCTCAAGTATTCTGCGTCGACCTTTCACAGACTTGCAACAAGTGCAACTACGTGCACAGATTTTTGTATATGGGGCTCTGATGTAAGCTCTTTCTTAGTCTTTATATGTTTAAAGTCTTGTTGAGTCTGTGAGACTTGAAAGTGATCTCATTTGGAGTTCCTACATATCTTATTCATGATTTTTATGTTTATTTTTTTTTTCTGATACAGTCAAGGTACGGCACCTGATGAAGCTTATATGATATCTGCATTTGGTGGTCCAGGTAAGATTGTTATTCCTTAACCTATTGTTATCTACAGTTGAGACAAAGTTTGTTCACTCTGCACTTCTTTAGATGGTGGGAAGGACAGCTGGGAGAAAGCATGGCATACTTGTGTTGTAAGGGCTCAGAAATCGCTTGTTGCTACTCCTGAAACGCCATTGCAATCACGTGCAGGTTTCCACATTGATTTATTTTGTATTTCAAACTCTTATGGTCTGCTAAGATTTTATCTATCAGCGCTGCTGCTGTTAGCATTGCTGATCTAAATACCCAAAACTGCATTTCCAGGGAAGACGGAGACTCCATCAGCAGGCCACACAAGTAGAAAAGAGAGTGCAGCGATAAACCCCATGATTCCACTCTCATCACCTTTATGGAGTTTATCAACCTCCCTTGATACTTTACAATCAAGTAGTGCTCAGAGAGGTTCAGCTGCTACTCACCAGCCATTGATTTCTTCATCGCATACTCACCAAACTCCACCAACTACAAATGTTGTTGGACAAAACACCCCTTGGACGTCGCCTCTCCCTTTCCGTAACCCTTGGCTTGTTTCTCAGCAAACCAGTGGATTTGACGTTGGTTCTCGTTTCCCCGTCTATCCGATCACCGAACCTGTAAAATTTACTCCCATAAAAGAAACATCCTTGACTTACTCTGGCGCAAAGCATGTTCAGAGTGGAACTCCTAGCAATGTTTTCAAAGTGACACCAACACTTGAGCCAACAAGTACAGTTGTAGTACCTGCTCAACAATCCACTGGGACAAAATCAAGGAAACGGAAGAAGATGCCAGTCTCTGTGGAGTCTGGTCCAAGCATTTTGAATTCGCTAAAGCAGACAGAATTAGCTGCCTCACCTCTTGTTTCTATATCGACAGTTGTGCCTATAACACCTGCCCCGGCTAATCTGGGTTCTAATGCTGGCACCCTACCCAGTGCTGTTTCTATCACTGCAGTCCCTATGAACCTGGCATCTACGTTCCCCGGGAAGAAAATCAAATCATCTTTGCCATCTCCAATTTTTGGTGGTAACCTTGTACCTGAAGTAAAGCAGAGATCTGTCTTGTCAGAGGATACCATTGATAAACTTAAGGAGGCTAAGATGCATGCAGAGGATGCATCTGCTCTTGCTACTGCAGCTGTTAGTCACAGTGAATATGTATGGAAGCAGATAGAGCAACAAAGGCATGCTGGCCTCCAGCCAGAAACTCAAAACAGAATAGCTTCGGCTGCTGTTGCAATAGCTGCAGCTGCTGCGGTGGCAAAGGCTGCAGCTGCTGCCGCCAATGTTGCAGCTAATGCTGCATTGCAGGCTAAATTAATGGCTGAAGAAGCATCCCTTCCAAATGCAACTGATCAGGGACTCCCGAAGTCAAATGATAATATATTTCCAGGCCAGGGTACCCCTGCTTCTATCTTGAAGGGTGAAGGTGCAGTGGTGAGCTCCAATTCTATTCTTATTGCTGCGAGAGAGGCAGCTAAGAAGAGGGTCGAAGCTGCCACAGCGGCCACCAAGTATGCTGAAAATATGGACTCCATTGTAAAAGCAGCAGAATTGGCATCAGAGGCTGTTTCACAAGCTGGAATACTTGTTTCAATGGGTCATCCTCCGTTGCTCAATAAGCTGGTGGAGGCGGGTCCAAGTAATTACTGGAGGCAGACTCCAGGATCTCAGGAAGTGCAGCCCTGTAAAACAGTTGTTTTAGAAAAAGAAACTGTGGCGACTAGTGAGGGAACCTTTGCTAGTCCCAGAACTGTGCAGACTGAGTTGGGTGGCTCTGTAAAAGCGGCAGATGGTGTGTCTGGTCCAGTTTCTGCCACTGGAAAGAAAAAGGGACAAAAGGGTGATAAAGGTGCAGACTTGGCTAAAAACAACGATGTGGTTTTGGAGCCAGAAGTTGGGTCAAAATTTTCGATTGACACCCAAACTGAAAGTCTACAGAGAATGAAAGCAACAAATAATGAGGACATTAAGGAGGGTTCTAATGTAGAGGTTTGTGCTACACTTGCATAAATACACTGTCCATAACTAACTGCTCATGGTTGATTGTGTTCTTTCTGTAACGGATATAAATTTTCCTTTTGAAGGTTTTTAAGGAAGAACCTGGGTTAAGAACCGCATGGTACTCTGCCAATGTATTGAGCTTAGAGGATGATAAAGCTTATGTATTGTTCAATGACCTTTCTGTAGAACAAGGTTTGTGTATTTACCTAAATGGTTTTCTTTAAACCTTATTATCATCAATAGATCTTTTAGTTCACAAATTCTTCCGAGTATAGGTAAATATGTAATCCTATATAATCACCTACTGTCCATTATATATTATATGCTGGTAAAATTATTCGAAAGGTTGCAGAACTGATTATTGAAGCTCCTACGAAGAGGCTCTTGCTTTATTAATTGATTGGTTGAGCCGTTTATAATATCTTTCATCAGGAACAGAGAAGCTGAAGGAGTGGGTAGCCCTCAAAGGCGAAGGCGATCAGGCCCCTAAAATAAGAACTGCTCGTTCTGTTACTGCCATGCCATATGAAGGAACCAGGAAGAGACGTAGAGCTGCTATTGGGGATCATGTTTGGAAAATTGGAGATAGGGTAGACTCGTGGGTGGATGACAGGTAATCACTGGCTCTATAACCAGCTGTTTTAATACTTTCCCCTAACAGCGATCAGGCCAAAGCACAAAATCTGTAAATCGATTTCAATTTTCCGTATTGTGAAATCCTATTCATTCACGAAATTTGGAAACTTGATCTATTTGTTATGTTTTCCTTCAGTTGGTTGGAGGGTGTTATCACAGAGAAGAATAAGAAAGATGAAAATACAGTGACTGTTCATTTTCCTGGTGCGTAAAGTGGCCAATGTGTCTGATGAAGATATCTTATTTTTGTGCTCTAAACTGCTTGTCTGATGCACTGTTCTCAAAACTTTCTTTTTTCTAAAAAACATTTCTGCAGCACAAGGAGACACTTTGACGATCAAAGCTTGGAATCTTCGTCCTTCTCTTGAGTGGAAAGATGGAAAGTGGATTGAATGTTCTAGTTCAGGAGAAAACATCAGCTCTTCACATGAGGTATTTTCACCCTTTTATGGATCTAGAGGCTTCTCTTTTGGATACTTTGGCTATTTTGCAAGACTCAAAAATTTGAATTGCAGGGTGATACCCCAAAGGAGAAGCGTCCTAGATTAGGAACTCCTGCTCTTGTGGCTAATGTAGACACGAGTATGAAGATTGTTGATGATCCAGACTTAGGGCAACTGCCTCAGACTGGTGTTCTTGACCTCGGTGTTTCAGAGAATACATTTAACATTGGAAGGAGTACCAGAGAGGAAAACAAACCCGATCCACTCCGAATGAAGAGAACCGGTTTGCAAAAGCAAGGATCAAAAGTGATTTTTGGTGTCCCTAAACCTGGAAAGAAAAGGAAGTTTATGGACGTGAGCAAACACTACATTTCAGAGGCGAGCACTAAAACTCGGGAAAGGAAAGAACCAGCTAAGCCTGTGAAATCAATTGTTCCCCAAAATTCTGGAATAGGTAGCTGGAGAATGCCTTCTAAAACTATATCTAGAGAGAAACAGACAACAATATCTAAGCCCAAGATTTTCAAACCTGCGCCCAAACCCAAAGAGAAACCAGGTGCTGCGGCTAAGATAATTCCCCACAAGGACTCACGTGGTACAACAGCCTCAGATATGGAATCTGATGACGCTGTTGATGAGAGTGCAGAAAACAAGGGTCCTGCATTTGGTGTTCCAATCAAGGGAGCAGTGGAAGAGCAAACCACATCATCCTCCCATGATACTGGTTCCAAGAATAGTTCCTCCTCGAGCATTAATAAAGGGAAAGCGGCTCCTACTGCAGGAAGGTTAGCCAAAATCGAAGAGGATAAGGCTTTGGCTGAGAATTCTTCAAAAACATCAGAGGGAACGGAGCCACGTAGATCAATCCGCAGGATCCAGCCAACATCTAGAGTAAGTATTTATATGTTGAGGTTTGCATAATGTCCCTGAATTCTGGTCGGGGCCGATTAGTTAAAAAAAAACTGTTTGTTTGTTGCTCTGCAGCTACTTGAAGGTCTGCAAACGTCAATGATGACCTCGAAGATTCCTTCGGTATCACACAGCAGAAGTCACCAAAGTCAAAGCAAAAAGTAGCAGTAGAGGTGGTGATGTGATAAGAGTGTTCAATCGTGAAATAACTAAGAAGGAATAATATTTAGCTGAGACTTTGATAATATTGTTGGCAGGCAAGTGAAGGAGCAGAAGCAAGTGCACATAAACCCTAGTGGGAGGAAAGAAAAGAAGCAGTGTCTGCTGCTATTAGGTTGTTTTTTAATTTTAGTTATATGCTCTACAAAAAACAAACTTGTTTGTTGGTTGGGAGAGACGTAAATCGTAGGAGAAGAGAAGAAAAAATGATGTTGTTACTGTAGGTGTGAATTATTTGCTTTTGATTATTTTAGTCAGTCAGATGTTCTCGTTCTCTCTATCTCTCATGACTCAGTGTGTCTCAGAGATAGATAAGAAGAGCTTGTACATGCAGTTTGATTATTCCCAATTATCTCTCTAACTCCATTTGCTCTGTCAATCAAACCTTATGCCTTTGTCTTTTTACCAAACTATGATAGTTTCAAGCCAATTGATAAACGAGTTTTGTTACTTTTCCACGATTAAGTAATCACGTAACAATAATTTTGAAAAGGAGAGATATTTGTTTGCCTATAACCTTATAAAAACAGGTTCTTTCGTTCAAATGGTCGTGTTTGGTCTTCTCTGATAATAATGGCTTCTGCTTGTTGTCGTAAGCTTTTTAACAGAGCTTTCTCTTCCCTCAAATCCGTCGTCAGATCCGCTACTGGATCTTCGCCGCCTGCCTCATCAGCCGGCTTTCGTATACCCTCTCGCCGATTCTCCTTCTCCAGGTTTGCATCTCTGCATCCGTTTATAAATTTACCCAATTTCATCTCCTTTTATTTGACATTTTTACAATGTATCAACCTCTTTAGGTGTCCATCGGAGCTGGGATGTGTTCAGTCGTTGTTACCGCTGCACAGCACGGTGGCTGCAGCGAGGCTTACTTCGTGCCTAAGCACAACTTCAAGGAGTAGCCGAGCTCTCTCTCAGGGTACACTCTGCTGCACCTCACCCGACCTCTAATGCTTTTCTCTTTACTTTTCTTATGAGTTCACTTTTTGCTTTCCTCCATTTGCATTTAACTCTCCTTTGTTTTAAATTTCGCTCATTTTTGGCTCTTCTCTGCTTGCTTTTGATCTATGGCTATAGTCGTTACTTAAAATTGACCCTAAAGCGCTCCAATATTAGATAGATATTAGGAACTGACTGATTGCTTGAGTGAAACACTATGTGTTTGATACTCTTTGCTTCTTTCTAGCTGCGTGTAATCTTGGCCTTATGAAATTTCTGGCTTGAGACTAGTTTCGTTGGTTAAGTGGAAAGTTGAGTACTCCTGAAGTCTTTGTTTGTCCGGCGCATTAGTTGCATAGTGTGGCTCAGTGCGGTAAGATTATATCTTTGGGTTTTAACAAGTAGGAGACAGCTTATATTGGCTGAGTGACACAATTTCTGGAGAAATATAAGAGTTTTGAGGCATAGTGTCTAACTATGAATGGTTAATGCAGGCACTTAAAATATTATAGTAGAATCATTATGCCATATGCATCCATCTTTGTTTCTTTACCACAATCAGTGCCCTAATATAAATCTTGGTGATAATTTATGTTTTGTTGCTCTAGAGCTTGGCCTTTCAGTTCCGAGGTGACTCCAAAACCATCATGAAGGTTTAAACCATGAAAGGGGCAGGATTTCATAAGAGTTGTTTCTTTTCTCCCTTTTGTCAAATTTAGGGACAAGAAGTGTCTGTCATTCTTTTATCTGACAAATAATTACAAAATCTCATGTACTTTGATTTATGATGAGAGAAATGATATACAAAGTGTCAGCTTTTGTTGCATTTTTCAGTAAATAAGTAGAATGGACTTGTTACTAAAAACATGTAGATTATTTATTTTGGTTACAAGTTTCACATATAGTAATTATACATACACAATCTTTTCAGACTAAACATTTTCCCATAACAAATGACTCAGTCTTGAGTATCCTCTATCAATAATTTTGAAGTTCACATCTTATCAACATCAGTTTATGTAAAAGTACAAGAAAAGTACATATACAAACATATTTTTAAATTTGAAACAAATAATTAATTCTTTTGAGGTTTTTGTTTGTTTGTCGTTTATCTCAAATGAAAAAATGGCACATAAGAGCAAGAATTTGGAGGAAATGTGGAGAAATGAGAGTCAGAGTAATAATTAGAATTCGGCAGAGGCAGGTGCCCGCGGGAAAGGAATAACGTCTCTGATATTGTCAATTCCGGTCACAAATTGGACCAGCCTCTCAAATCCTAAGCCGAATCCTGCGTGAGGAACTACACACACACAAACGATAACAAAGGCACTTACTTCATCAGCCTCCAAAAGTTTATATCTTTTGATTCAAAGAATAAGAAGAAGAAAGACACCTGATCCATAGCGACGTAGGTCGAGGTACCACCAATAGCTCTCTTTGTCGAGTTTCAACTCATCAAGCCTTGCTTCCAGCACTTCAAGCCTTTCCTCTCTTTGGCTTCCACCTATCAGCTCTCCTATCTTTTCAAAGTCAAAACCATCATCATCATTCACTATCAACAACTTCTTATTAACAACAAGATTTTGTATTATATTAATTTTACCCGAGGCACGAGCATATCCATTGCTGCCACTGTCTTCCCATCATCGTTCTCCCGCATATAGAATGCTTTTATCTCCTTTGGATAGTCTCTTATTATCACAGGACGACCACCAAATGCCTCTTCTGTTATGTACCTTTCATGCTCGCTCTGCAGATCCAGCCCCCACTTCACCTGCCACATGCAGCTCTATCAGGCAACCAACATTTATGTTTCTACTCACACATGCGACCATGAAATCATATCATTTTAACTAACCTACCCACTAGAACTGAAAATATAATCACAGTTTACTTACACAGAAAATACCAAAAACACAAACAGGTAGACTAATAGGCCTAGTTATTACAACTTGTTTAGAAAAAGAAATGTGTATGCGACTTGGCATTCTTATTCCAAAATTTACGGTTCAAATCTATTCCAAAAGAGAAAGTAAAGCCCTTACCGGAAAATCAAATTTTCGGTTTGCTTTCAGAAGAAGTTCAATGGCGTCTGTGTAACCAAGCTGTAGAAACTCTTTCTCAGCTACGTCCTGCACAAGATAAATTGTAAACCAATCATAATATCAGCCAGTGAAAACTGCATATTATTATTTTCCGATCACAAGGTGAGAATTGGAGGACATACGCTCAAGCGACGAATAATTCCTTTCTCAATCCATGTATCAAAAAACTCCATGTCTTCCTTGCAATGATCAAGAACGTATTTTACCTATTGGAATATCAAAAGATAAATTATAATCAAAGTAATTCTAGATGACATAGCAAATATATAGGTCGAAGAAAATATAAAGTGAAAGAGCAACATACTACGTACTGGAGGTAGGCGGTGGCACAAGCCATGTCATCATCCAGGTCGGCAAAAGCAAGTTCTGGTTCAATCATCTTATATGGTAGAAAGAGAGGTCTTCAGAATATTGTACTAAGGAAAGAAAAATTCTATTGTGAGTTTGGCTGGAGGATTTAATAATGCTGACCCAGAATTCGGCTAAGTGCCTGGACGTGTTGGAATTCTCAGCTCGAAATGTAGGACCAAATGTGTATACCTGTTATGTCATACAGATGAGAACTTGAGACACTAACAAAAAAATCTAGCTCACAATCACTCGAGTCAACTATTACATCTGAGAGAGCCGTCGCATATGTTTCGCCATTGAGTTGCCCAGAGACGGTCAAGAATGCGGGTTTCCCAAAGAAGTCCTGAGGAGTGATACAGCCATGAAGATTGTTACAGTTGCAATTTCATATTCTACCATTCTTTAGATACAAAATATATGGAACACACCTGAGACCAATCGATCAACCCTCCCTTTGTTTTCGGAATTGCATCAATGGAAGTATCGGTGTTCTCATGGGAGCTGGGAATCTAAACATTGAAGTATGGTTTAGGTGTAATTATTTTTTTTCTTTCCATGTGGAGTTGAGAGTTGTAGGTCTTGGTGAAAACAATAAACCTGTTAATGGGTTATTACAGAATATTGAGATGTTGAGAAGTAAGGTCCTTACGAGTGTAGTGACACAGAACTGTTCTCCAGCTCCTTCACAATCTGACGCTGTAATAATTGGGCTTGCCACCCAGACAAATCCACTTTCTTGAAAGAACTTGTGTGTAGCATATGCCAGAGTATTTCTAACTCTCGCCACCTGAAACAAGATGGTTGGCATGTTTACGAACATTGAATTTGATGATTATCACAAGACAATAAATTCACCATCTAGTTTCAATAGACGTTTAAACGGATAAGAGATGCTTGAAAGAAGGGATAATTACAGAAGCAGTAGAAGCGGTATTCAACATAAGATAGAGCCTGAAAGAAGTGCGGTATTCAACACAAACAAGACAACCAACAGTTTCAAATAAGAGCCATGTTTCTGTGTGTAATAATACATCAAATTACCAAGAAGATAACAAGAGTCATATACAGTATGGCGCTTCAGGATAGTATAAAAGGAAAATGAAAAAGGAAAGTTACCGCCCCAAAAGTATTGGTTCTTGGACGTAGATGAGCCTTGGTTCTCAAGAATTCCCGGCTGACCCTTTTCTTCTGGATCGGATAGGAAGAATCACACTTTCCAACCTAGGATAGAATGACAGTAAGTAACAAAATTCAAAGAAAGTACTTTCAATCTCAAGGAACTAAAGTTCTAAGTCAAAAGTAGAAGAAGCAAAGACGTACCACAATGATTTTCTCAACTTTTAGTTCCACCTTTTGCTTTGTTCCCTGGCTAGCTACAATAGTACCTTGTACAGATACGGATGCTCCGGTCAAGATCGAACCAGATTCTACCTATAATTCCACCGCCACAACAATTTGACAGAAAAAAAAAAATGGGACTAAGGATTATCATAGGACTTAAATATAAAATTCAATAATTTAAGGCTCCTAAGGTCCCAAGTTCTAATCATTATTCTCAAGTCACCGTGATTACCTGATCATACCCCTCTGCATCCGAATTCATCACACATTGCAAATTCGATAAACATGAGCCATCATTTATCTTCAAACAACAACAAACAAAATAATCAAAACCATAATCTGTCAGCAATCGAAGATTGATACGAGAAGATGAACAGAGATTGAAAATTACCTCAATGAATGTTACACTGCTCTGAGATCGAAGTGTCCGGACCCAACCCATAATGTTAAGACTCTGCCCGACCCGACTCAGCCCTTCGTCTGCTCCTCCTTTCACTTCCGCTATCTTCAACTTCTTCCTGAACTCTCCAACTTTACTCCCAAATATTTTGTCGTAATTCTCAGCTTTTTTCCCCTCTCCAGAACCGAGGGATTCGGAAACAGCTGTGCAATAGCATCTCCGGCGAGAATTGGCCGGGAAAGTTTCGAAGAGTGGGAGAACACGGCGGCGTAGAGGGCGGAGGAGAGAATAAGAAGATTTAGAAATGGGGAAGAAGGATAAGAAGCGGAGGGTAGAGTATGGAGTTAGACGGAGAGAGGTCGCCGGCAAAAACGCGGCCGCCATTGGAATCGAATTTGTCACTGTTTGGGATTGCGCCAAACTCAACCCACTCTTCTCTTCATATGCAACATTCACCCGACCCGATTTTGTATTACCCGCCCCGTCAACCGTTACTCGAAATAAGCCCATTTAGAGTCCAGAGGCCCATCACCCACTTGAATCTTGGACACTAAAAAGATGAAATTTCAGGGTAGCCACATTAACAATAATTTAACAGGATTCCACTAATCTCTTAAATCAAAATTACTTCTAATCGGAAACACATCTCTCAATCAATAGGATTACTGGAAAGAGTTCAACAATTCGCATACAACAGTTATACTTTTTTAGCTAAACACATATTGCATTCGGGTGAAAGATTAAAACTGATTAATGACAATTAAATTCATAACATAAGAACTTGTATTAAAAATCGATATATCTGAATATATTCCCAAGCTACTAGATAAAATGAAAATATTACTCTGAAATGTTTGAACATAAACAATATGACAAACATAAGATTTACATACATCTTTACAAAATTAACTCATAATGATCGGAGCGGAAAATTATTCATTGTTTTCATTTTGGACTAGTTATTATGATGGGTAATGGGTTGAGAACTATCACATCTATATGCACACAGTGTCACACCATCGCTAAAGGTAGTGAAAACTTAAATGATATAGACCATGTTTTCAAGAAGTTGTGTGAGATGAAATTATTGGGTAAGAAGCAAAACCTTGAAATAAATCTTACGAAGAGCTTCGACTCAGTCAACAGGTACTTTAAAATGCATGCAGAAAGCATATCTCTGTTGTTTTTATTCATATTTATTCAAGAGTTTCTAAATTTTTTAATAAATATGTAAAAGTGAGATTCTAAGTCACCACCAAACAATGTGTCTTTAAGTAACTGTCGTGTGTCAAGCTCCAGCATAAGTGTATGGAGACATATATTAAATGTTTAATAATATATTGCTATATGTTTGTTGATATATATTGCTGAACGGACCTCAATCTCATCATGGTGGGCTATTACATGAATTGTTATACTTTATATATTCATTTTATGAATAAGCGTCAAGATGGCCGAGTTGGTCTAAGGCGCCAGTTTCAGGTACTGGTCCGAAAGGGCGTGGGTTCAAATCCCACTCTTGACACATTTTTTCATTGGTATTTTTGTTTAATACTATTAATGTTGGTAAATAAAAGGATATTCGACCTAAACTCTTGTTCTAAAAATATTGTTTAGTCGTTAGGTTAACCCCATCCGCGTCGATTGTTTAGTCGTTAGGTTCATCCCATCTGCGTCGATTAATGACTAATCTCTTAAAAATATCAGTCATCCGATTATTCTCTGATTTTCGTATAATTTTACATGTTTTGATTATTTTTATATTGTAAGTTATATAATAATTTGTTTTGTTATTAAGATGTTTAGATAGGAAATTTGTGATAAATTTAACGAGAATCATAAAATTTTGTCGGTTAAAAATATATTTTATGTGTTTATTGCAATTTTGAAAACGATATTATAAAAAAATAATTAAAATGGATTGACATGCTTTTAAAACATAAATGAACCCTAAAAACTAGTCCCTGAATAATTTTTATTTAATCTTTGATTTTTTCGGCTAGACACAATCCGAACATGCGACTAACACCGAGACATATTTTTAACATGGATGTAAGCTAACAAATTAAAAGTTAATAAGAAAGGTAAATAAGGTTCGAGGTTGAGCTCTCAAAAGCGTTGACCATATGAGACAAACTTGATTGACACGTGGAAGTAAAGGGCGCCACATCCACATGGAAGCAGTTGAGATTTTGACCAAATGAAGACTAAACTAAACTCTAGAACCCGAACCCAACTACTCTGGCAATCGGATCTCTCACAGACCGGTGCGGTTGCTCACCTGCATTCACTCCTCCTTGTCCTTTCATTTTTATTATTTTATTATACATCTATGGTTCTACATATTAATGTAAGTAAATGACAAATTAATAAGTCCTAAGTTCAATTATTTTACTTACTTTTAGGTTAAAGATGCTACCCAATAGTAGTTGTGATACATACATTGATATAGAAAGAGAGAGAAGTTGGTGAAACAAAGGCAGGCGAGACAGGTGTGAACTGGTTGTTGTTGACCCTCACCATTATTAACCCATCTTCTTCTTTATTTTTTTTTTATTTTTTTTGTTATCATAGTAAATTAGTAAATTACTAATTATCTGTTAACTAGTAGGTTCTTGTTTTTTTACCCTAAAGAATTGTGCTTTAGTCAACGAGCATTATTGTTGCATCTCTTGGGTTATGAGCCATTGATTTTAATGTTGTATAGAATATAGATCACACAAGTATATGCTAATAAATAAAACATTTCTTCACACTACAACAAAAGGAACAGCAAATAGATACTAGCAAACTAAGCATAATTTGAATCATATAAGAAAAGAGAAATGTGATGATGATCTCTATTAGACAGCTTAACCAACAAAGCTAACCCCACTTTCTCTTCATATTTAATCTCTCTTTCTCTCTTCCTTCTTTCTTCGACCATCTCCTTCTCTTACATCTGAGTCTGTTTCTTACTAACCCTCTGATCCATGAGTAATCATATCTCAATGATGAAGTTCTTGAATCAAATCCTCTATCTCTCCCTTGTCCTCTCCATATCTATGACTACCTTGTCCTTTGCTCAGACATGTTCCAACTACAAGTTCTCCAGCAACAATGTCTTTGACTCCTGCAACGATCTCCCTTTTCTTGATTCTTTTCTCCATTACACTTATGATTCTTCCACCGGGACCCTCCACATTGCTTATCGCCACACCAAGCTCACCTCTGGCAAATGGGTTGCTTGGGCCGTTAACCCTACGTCTACGGGAATGGTGGGAGCTCAAGCCATCGTGGCTTATCCACAATCAGACGGCACTGTCAGGGTTTACACTTCCCCCATCAGAAGCTACCAGACGAGTCTACAAGAGGGTGATCTGAGTTTCAACGTCTCTGGGTTGTCTGCAACTTACCAGAACAATGAGATGGTTGTGTTGGCAAGTCTAAAGCTTTCACAGGATCTGGGGAATGGTAGAACCATTAACACAGTGTGGCAAGATGGATCAATGTCTGGGAACAGTCCTCTGCCTCATCCAACTTCTGGCAACAATGTTCGCTCCATGTCCACTCTCAATCTGGTCTCCGGTGTTTCAGCAGCTGCGGGAGGAGCTGGAGGAAGTTCTAAGCTTCGCAAACGCAACGTGAGTTGATTCTTCTGTGGACACATCTATTTCCCTAATTTTTTATTTGGCCAACAGAGAAGAATGATTGGTTTTGGTAAAAATGGTGAGCAGATTCATGGAATATTGAACGGAGTGAGCTGGGGAATAATGATGCCAATAGGGGCAATCATTGCTCGATACTTGAGAGTAGCCAAATCAGCAGACCCTGCTTGGTTCTACATTCACGTTTTCTGCCAGGCTTCTGCTTACATCATTGGCGTTGCCGGATGGGCTACTGGTCTCAAACTTGGTAGCGACTCACCAGGGATTCAGTATAGCACCCACCGTGCTATCGGGATTGCGCTCTTCTCTCTAGCAACAATTCAGGTACATTACACACTTCAAAATTAAAAAGACATCTAGTAATATATAGGAATAGCTTTATTAACCAGTTGATCGCTTGTGACACATTAGGTGTTTGCGATGTTTCTGAGGCCAAAACCAGAGCACAAGCACAGGCTTTACTGGAACATTTACCACCACACGATCGGCTACACGATAATCATCCTAGGGGTGGTCAACGTGTTCAAAGGGTTAGGCATATTGAGTCCCAAGAAGCAGTGGAGAGATGCTTACATCGGTATCATCGTTGCTCTCGCCAGTGTGGCCACCCTACTTGAAGCCTTCACTTGGTATGTAGTCATCAAGAGAAGGAAACTGGAGGCTAAAACGGCTCAGTATGGAGCATCCAACGGCACTCAGTCTCAGTATGCTTAAGATTAGCACTAGACTTGCTTCTTTTTCTCTTTGTGCATAGAGAGTGATTTATATGGTTTATCTACTTATCTATCCATTTTCAGTAGGTTTAATGTCTGGTTCCCATATGCATTTATGTTTTTTTTTGCATTCAGGATGTAGGGTTTATAATGCCATTTTATTTGATCCACACTAAATGAGTGTACATGTGAATTCATATATTCTAAAAGATCCAGACCAGTCAACAGCTTAGTCAGAGAGAGAGAGAGAGAGAGAGAGAGAGAGAGAGAGAGAGAGAGTACCTAATCAGTAAGTAACAACAAATCTTTGATGTTCCAAAAATGTCTTTCAAAGATTAAACAGTAAGCATGAGCTTCTGTGTATATGTGCGAGCTCAAGCAAGCTCTCGCAGCTTAAGGTTTGCAATCTCTCTCACAACCTGAGCTTTGTCTGCTTCAAAACTCTCGTCCTCTACCACAAAACAGACATTAATCATAAGCATAAGAAATTTGTTTACGGTGAGAATCAGGTCCAACATCTGGTGATACAAGAGTCTCATAACACAAGTTCCATACCTTTGTCCGGCTTGATATCAGCCAACAATCTCAGAAGCTTGTTTCTGTTCGCCACCAGAATGTTGGCGATGTCTGAAGGCTTGTTTTGGTTCGCTACAAATAACTGTACAGAAACAACAATATCAGTACACTTTGATTGCCTGTTTATCACATTAAAACGAATAATTTACAAAAATCCGAAATATCCAATTGTTAAAGGGGTCTGATGATCATGTTTCACTGGGTGAAACTACTTTATGTTTTTAGAGTACAGAAAGATACCTTGAAAACATGGAACGCTTCTATTTGAATGGTCTTGCTTGATTCCTGCAAGAGAGTTTTTATACACAGGTTTCAGTTTATATCCAATGTTAACTCTGTTTTGCAGAGCCAGACACCAAGAATAAAATCATATGGGGTATGGCGTAAAGTATCATACTCTGAGAAGATTCATCAGAATCCTTAAGTTATCCATTGAGCTCACATATTTCGTCATCACAGCCGAATTTGATCGCTCCAGTAATATATCGCCCAACAACTGTAAAATTTTCCACATTACAATCCATTAGAAAATCAGAATGCTCCGTCACTGTTATCTTTTTCGTGATTACTCTTTTGTGATATCACCACTCCTCTAAGTTACTCTACCTTAATAGCCTGCCGTCTGGTTATATAATTACTTGATTCAAGAAGCTTTGAGTTGTAGTCTGCAAAAAACTGTAAATCAAAACAGCTGAGAGTCATACCAGATCAATGCCAAATGGTCAGAGACAACACAGGTACATATGCTTTGAAGCAATATTTTATGATTTGGCACACTGTAAGAGAACTTACCCAGTCTTCATTCTTAATGAGAAACTCAGCAACTGTAGATTTGTGCCTTGTCAGAAGTTCCTGCAAGACAATAATCACGGAGCTGGAGTTATGATGGCGTGTTTTAGAGAAAATCTCAAATTGTGATCGCAGGGTAATTTCATGTATGTTGCAGTGTTTCCTAACCTTAAAAGTTGCAGCAGCATCAGCAGCAATGTCGAAATTGGGAAGCTGTATATAGTAAAAAAACTTCTTCACGTGCTGCGAGTCCAAAACATATCTGAACAATAGAAAGAGATGTAGTTTTCATTATACTATTCCCGACAGAAACACCACTAGTAAACTGTTTCTACTATATACAAATTTGGTAGAAGATTGTCGCTTTGTATATAAAAGCATATAGAATGTAAAGTCATTAGTAAAGAAAATATAAAATTTGCTCACTTTGCAACAATCTGATGGCGGATGCACTCTCTAAACATAGTACCATAGTGTAGCGCAATATCTGTGTTTTCGAACCTGAGAGAAATCAAAGAACCCATATGAATGATAAAACAAACCTTCGTGATCAAGAACTTAAAAGAAGACTTTTGATCTGGAAGCCATTAACGAAATGCGCAATGCAACCTCGACTATATGATTCCATCCCCAAAACTCACCCATCGACTAGAAAATCCATAAGATCAATGTTGGATTCGAGATAATCAGATGCGATAAGACGTGATTTGACTTGTTGCCTCTGAAGATTTGCAACAACTTGAGTAGCATCTTTCCTGGCCTAACAATAATAAAAAAAAAAGATAATTCTTCTAATTGAACTGTTGCATACCGTCAACCTCATGTCAAATGGCTGCTTATCTATGGATTAAATCATGAGACGACGAGATGTTACCTCCAAGTTCAAATTTGGAAGAGATGTAAGCAAGCGGCGAAGAGTATCATCCTTAAAAAACTCCTGAGTCAACTGGGCACAAGCTTCAGCTACAGGCTCAGCCTCACTGTTCCCATAGAGAATTAACTTCAAATCTCGTATGCTTTTGCTTAGTTCCACCAGCTACAAGCAATTATCAGAAATCAAACCTCAGGATACATAGAAAAAAATGCGCAGGATTCTATCAATTGAATCACAATGATTCATTCATATCAGAAGGTTTCAGAAACCGACAACGAGAAATCAGATTTGAGGGCAGAAATTGCGGAATCTGAAGCAGAGAGGGATGTGAAAAAACCTTTTCCTCGCGTTTGGACTCTCGAAGGTCAGGGAAGGAGTTGGATCGATCGGCGTAGAGGAGTAGATCGCGAGTGTGTCGAACAATATCAGCAGGAGTCCGCGGTTTGGATTTGAAAAGACCCCTCATCTCCGCCGCGTCTCCACCGGAACAACCAGAAGCGGAGACAAATCTTCGGCCGGGCTCAGCAGCACCACCTGCTTCTTTTGAGACGCACAATCCTATCGTAGTGTGTATGATTCCCCTGCCAGCTCTCTCTCTCTCTCTTTTGAATCCACTAGAGCTTCACTATGGTTATCTCTTCTTCCCTCGCGTTCTCCGTTTTGTTTTGTAGCTTCCCTCTGATAGATCTCTTTGCTTTTTTGGTTTGATTAGTATATGAGTCGTCGTGCCACCTCAATTTATATAGTTGGGAATTCAACGCTCATAGCCTAATAAATAATGGTCACACCTCAATTTATAAAGTAACAATTATAATAAAGTAAGGTTCGTTTAACCACGTATAATTCTTTTTTTAATCTTCGTTACTTTTTCGTATTCTCATTTCTAAAATAAATATATATAAAAACAATAATTTTTATTAATTACACATTTAAAATCAATTATTACAATTTGATAATAATTTAACAAAAGAAATATACAAAAGAAATCAATTATTATCATTTACTTACTTTTTGATATTCACATTCTTAAAAAAAACATATATAACAAAAAGACATATACAAATATAATAATTTCTCTTAATTGACCATAACTTAACTCATTAATACAATTTACAATAACTAATTAAAAAATTAGAAAATTTCAAATAGTTCTTCTTTTCAAGTTGATCTCCTCTTCTATATAAGCGATTACCTTTTCATATTCTTATTTCTAAAAGAAACATATATAAAAACAATAATTTCTGTTAATTACACGTTTAAAAACAATTATTACAATTTGACAATAACTTAACCCATTAACAACATAATTGACGGTTCGTTTAACCACAAGCTGACACGTGTCATCCTTCTTTTAACCTTCATTATAACTACTAGATAAATACCCGCGCTACGCTGCGGGAATTTGTTTAAATAATTTATTTTATATTTATTAATTTAAAATATTTTGTTTATTTTTTTGTTTTAAACACAAAAATATTAAAAACAAATACATGCACACATTGTTCTTGTAATCAAAACATCTTAAAATTAATCTTTCAGGTATTGACATTCTAAACAACAAAATTGCCAGTTCAATTTTCCGTTTTTTCTTTATTCATGCGATTCTTTGTTGTATCTCAATTTCTCTGGAAATAATATCTTAAGAGTTATGTTGAATCTCTCATCAATTGTAACATCAAAATCTTGAATCTTTTTTACAATAACTTTGATGGAAAAATTTTGAAATCTTTATATGAAATTAAATTCTAACAAATTTTGGATATTTCTCATAACGACTCACATATTGGATCACACTTGAGTTTGGAGACGTTTTCCATTCATTACAAGTTTTTTTACTCTTACAACAATCTAGTTGGTGTAATCTCTGAGTCGTTGTGTTCTTTATTTTTGCTACAAAATCTTAGTATTTTCAAGTAACATCTTTGATCAATTCCCAAATATTATTCTCTTGAATTTTGAATATCTTCAAATTTTGTTTCTCGCATCTGGAGTGTTTTCAACATTAATATTTGCTTATAAGAGTTTGAGACACCAAATTCAGCTCGACATAGTTCAACTTTATTTATTTTGTATTTACGGATTTAATATATTTTATTTTTATAAAAAAAATTATTTTAGACAAAAAAATATACAAAAAAGAAATACACCATAAATTTTTATACTTATAATCAAAATATCTCCGAAATTGATATATCTGGTAGTTGCCTCTTTGAAATCATTTTTCCTTGATTTTACCTCTTGTTTCTCCCTCTCTTCTCAATCACTCTACAAATTTATTTGTTTTGAACTCAACATTTTCTTTTATTCTTCTCTTAAGCTTAAGTCAACTTAAAATATTTTCTTTTGCTTAATCGAAATCATATATGAAAGTTTCTTTCCAAAATACTGAAATCATATTTTCACCGGTCTCTTTTACAATAACTTTATCAAAAAGTTACCAAAATAATATTTTCTTAGGAGCAAAAAACTCCAAAACCTTGGTATTTATTACAACAATATCGCCAGCTCAATCTCTAGTTAAATATATTTCTCTATTCCTGTGATTTTTTGTCGTATCTCAATTTCTCTGGGAACGGTATCTCCAGATTTATCTTACCTCTCTCATCAACTCTACCAACATAAAATTTTGAATCTTTTTTTACAATAAATTTTATGGTCAAATTCTTAATTTTTTGTGAAATAAATTGTAATAAAATTGGATCTTTCACATAATCGACTCACATATTGGATCTCACTCGAGTGTGGAAACTTTTGTTAGTCATTAAAAATCTTTAAATTTATTACAACAATCTAACTGGTGTGATTTTTGAGTCGTTGTCTTCTTTATCTTTGCTAAAAAAAATTTGTATTCCAAACAACATCTTTGCTCCATTCCCAAAGAGTATCTTCTTAAATTTGGGATCTTTTCAAATCTTACTTCTCACCAACAATCTCACATCCGTAGAGTTTCCAACTTTAATATTTGCTTGTAAGAGTTTGAGATACTAATTCCAACTCGAACTAATACTTTCGCGTGATTTCAACAGATTCTCCAAAGAAGATAAAAATCTGCTCTATGCTGCATATATTTACAAATAATTTTTTATAATAATTATTTTCAAACATTTGTATTGATTCAATGTTGATTTGTATACATGATATACATTTTTTTAATTTATATGACTTACTTTGAATTTTAGATACACCTCTATTAAAAAAATCGGCTAATTAAATCCAACACACTCTATTATTTTTAAAAACATCAAATAAATCTCAAATCTAGATCACTTATTTTAAATTATATATATATATATTTTAAATTTATATATAACTTATTTTGAAATTTAGATACACTCTATTAAAAAAATTGGCTAATTAAATCCAACACACTCTATTTTTTTTAAAAACATCAAATAAATCTCAAATCTAGATAACTTATTTTAAATTATATATATATTTTAAATTTATATATAACTTATTTTGAATTTTAGATACACTCTATTAAAAAAATCGGCTAATTAAATCCAACACACTCTATTATTTTTTTTTAAACATCAAATAAATCTTAAATCTAGATAAATAATATTAATAAGCTATATTGTATGAGTTTTATATATAACTTATTTAAATTATATATACATTTTTTAATTATATATGATTTATGTTAAATTTTAGATACATCTATTAAACAAAATCGACTATTAATCCAATACTCTCTATTATACACTTTATTATTATTTTTAAAACATTAGATAAACCTAAAATCTAGATAAATAATATTAATAAGCTATTTGTATTAGTTTATATATAACATATTTTAAATTATATTAAAATTAGTTGGCTTATTTTAATTAAATATACCCGATTATTGTTTTAAAAATATTAAATTAACTTTGAATCTAGCTATTTCAAATATTAAATATTCAATAAAACTATTTTTTACATTGTTTATAAAATTGGAGAACTAAAAAAACTGATGTGGCAAATGAAATATGATGTGTATTAAATGAAATGTTTTTATTGGTTACTTGTTTTAAATGATGTGTCAGATGGAGAAGGCATGAAAATGCTGAGGTGTCAAACAATGGAAAGACTTAGCAACTTTTATTGTATTGATTTCTCTATTTTACTTTTTCATATTCTCATTTCTAAAATAAACATATATAAGAACAATAATTTCTATTAATTACACATTTAAAATCAATTATTACAATTTGACAATAATTTAACAAATTATAACAAAAAGATATATACAAAGATAATAATTTATCTTAAAAAAACATATATAACAAAAAGACATATACAAAGATAATGATTTCTCTTAATTGACCATAACTTAACTCATTGATACAATTTAAAATAACTAATTAATTAATTAGAAAAATTTCAAATTGTTCTTCTTTTCAAGTTGATCTCGTCTTCTATATAAGCGATTACCTTTTCATATTCTCATTTCTAAAAGAAACATATATAAGAACAATAATTTCTGTTAATTACACATTTAAAAACAATTATTACAATTTGACAATAACTTAACCCATTAACAACATAATTGACAATAATTTTTTAAAATGTATCTTTTCAATATTACTCTATTATACCACTCGATATTCTCCATCATAAAAAAAACATATACAAAGATAAGTGATCATCCTTCATTTTAATTATTTCTCTATTTTAGTTTTTGATATTCTCATTCTTAAAACAAACATATATATCAAAAAACATTTACAAAGATAATAATTTCTCTTGATTGACCATTTACAAAGATAATAGTTACAAAGATAATAACTCATTAATACAATTTGCAATAACTAATTAATTAATTAGAAAAATTTCAAATTGTTTTTCTTTTCACGTTGATTTAATCATCTATATAAATGATGTAATACGAGCATATAACCCCTAACAAATGTAAGATAATTATTAAAATGCAAATTTCAATTTTTTTCCTTTTCAGGTTTATTTTTTACTTCTATATAAGTGATTTAGTTGGAGCATATAACATCTCACGAATGTAAAATCACTTTTTTATAGTGTTATATATATATTAATTTATTTGTTCTTTTCAGATTGATTTTCTCTCTTTTATATATGTGATGTAGTTGGGAACATAAAATCAATGACGAATGTAAGATCACTTCTTTAATGTAAAATATATATATATTTATTAATTTATTTAAATTAATTAATGTTTACCCCCTAAAAATTATAATTTTTTCGTATGTCTTATTTAATTTTATTAACTAAATATAACTATATAACAACAAAACAAATATAACTAGACTAATTTAAATGGCATCACAATCTTATATAGTAAAAAAGATTTTCTCTTATATATAACTGTTGTAGTTGGGAGTATAGAGTCAATAACAAATGTAAGATCACTTCTCTATTTTCCCATCTTATGCTTTCAATGTAATGTGAAAAGCAAGGTAAGACTTTTTTATTGGACGATCTATATGAGTCTCTCCACTTCTTCTAAGATGACTCAACCAAAATTTAGAATTTTTTTTTTTTATTCATGTATTTTCATCATCACAATTTCATCAAATTCATTTTTATAGAAGTGTTAATTAGTTTTGAAATATATAATAAGTTGTAATAACTTTGTGAAATATTGATAGAAATATAATTATTAGAAGACGATCCCAAAATACAAAAACTATTAAACTATATTATTTTTAAATAATTAAATAATAATGTAACTATCATTATTTACTTTAGTGTATGGAAAAAATAGAAATATGATATATGTTGTAAATTATAAAATTGTTTTACCTAAGCGGAATGCTCAAACGACATCTACATAGATCAATCATTTTGATATATATTATTTATATAGTGTTGTATAATTTACTACATTTGTTTAAACTCACGCAACGCGTGAGACCTTCCCTAGTATAACCTGATTAATAACCCAGAAATTCATTTTTTTTTTGCATATCATATTTTCCGGCGTATTAATGTTTGCAAAAAATTTCCGGCATATTAATGTTTGTACGGATTGTCTTGCAAAAAACGCAATACTACGAAAAAGATATTTTTGCGCCAAAATCATCATCGGTACTCATAATGTTAGTCTGTTCGGAACTTGAAAACATATTTCCATTTTTTTTATGTTTATCATATTTCTCTATATATTAATGTTTTGTGCGGATTACCTTGCAAAAGACGCAATGACACGAAAAGACATTTTCGCGCCAAAATTATCATCAGTATTCATGAGGTTAGAAACTTAAAAACTTTCCTCCACTTTTTTTTTCTACTCATCATATTTTTCGATATAATAATGTTTGTACGGATTGTTTTGCAAATAGCGGAATAACACGAAAAGAGCATTTTCGAACCAAAATCATCAGTATAGGATGATATTAGGAGCTTAAAACCCTCTTTTTATTTAGTTGGAGCTTAAAACCAAAATCGTCTTTCTTTTGCCTATCATATTTTCCGGCTAATTAATATTTGTGCGGATTATCTTGCTAAAGATGCAATGACAAAAAGGCATTTTCGCGCCAAAAACGTAATCTTACAGAAAACGAAAAAATGATATTTTCGTGCCAAAATCATCATCGCTACTCTCGATGTTAGTTTATTAGGAACTTAAAAACCTATTTCCATTTTTTTTTCTATTCATCATATTTCTCGATATACTAATATTTATGCGGATTACCTTGCTAAAGATGCAATGACAAAAAGGCATTTTCGCGCCAAAATTATTATTAGTACTCATGATGTTAGAAACTTATAAACCTCTTTCCATTTCCTTTTCTATTCATCATATTTTTCGATGTATTAATGTTTGTACGGTTGGTCTTGCAAAATGTGCAATAACACGAAAATATGACATTTTCGCACCAAAATCATCATCAGTACTCATGATAATAGGAACTTAAAAGACCTCTTTCTATTTCCTTTTCTATTCATTATATCTCTCTCATTAGTGTTTGTGCGAATTGGCCCAACAGCACAAATAATGTTTTTCCTCGTAAATAAGGCTTTTCACGCCATTTACATGGATGAAATATGACTACATTACGCAGTCTTTAAAGCCTCATATAATCAACCGTGTCGATTGATCGAACTCATACTCAAGTGTGTTACAGTAATACTCTATATATCTCTTTAACCATCACATAATAGAACTCAAAGTTGGGATTTTTCTGCATGAACAAGCATTTACATAACATAAAAGAGATCAACATTGACACTATCATACCGTGAGATAAATGATCATAACAAAACATTAGTTATAAAATTGAAGCAGAGAGATGTGGATTTTCAAAGTTCCAATTGGCTCTGCATCTCCAATATAGTCTTTGCCGATTTCTGCAGCTTCTCAGTCTCTTCATCAGTCATATGCACATTGGTCACAGCGACCACACCATTGCGTCCAAGCAAAGCCGGGAGGCTAAGGAAGACGTCACCCCCATCAACACCATAAAAGCCACGAGCAAGGACGGTAACAGGGTGGATCTTGCGCTGGTCACGGAGAATGGTGCGAGCCAGATTAGCAACGGAGTAGCCAATGGCCCAAGAAGTGTAACCCTTGAGTCCAATGACTTCATAGGCGCTGCCAACTACGGTTTGGTGGATGTCCTCAAGGGTTTGTTTCTCGTAAGCTATCTGTTGCTTCTCCAGAAAACTTAGGACAGGGATGCCTCCAACACTTATGCTCGACCACAATGCCACCGAGCTGTCTCCATGCTCTCCCACAATAAATGCCTGCAACAACCAATCAAACACTCTCCAATTGATCGTCTCAACAATACATTATCATCATCGGTGCTATTATCACCTGATCACTCCTTAATTGCAGTATAAAACCACTAAAGCAGAGATTTTTATCATACTAAACCATTAGCATCACTCCTTAATCGCAGTATTAAGCCAAAAAGGCACAGATTTTGATCACAAAATTGCAACTAAAAGGCCTAATTTTGGATGGAACTGACCTGTACATCCTGGGCATTAACGTCGAGATGATCTGCGATTAAGAAGCGGAAGCGAGAGGAATCGAGATTAGTACCAGATCCAAGGACTCGATTCACCGAAAAACCAGAGAGTTTCCAAGCAACGTAAGTCAAAACATCGACGGGATTAGAAACAATGATCAAGATAGAATCAGGAGAAGCTTTAGCGAGTGGAGGGATGATATGACGGAAGAGAGCAACGTTCCTCTGAAGGAGATTGAGTCTAGACTCGCCAGGGTTCTGTCTAGCACCAGCAGTGACGATACAAAGATCGGAACCAGCGGTGACATCGTAATCAACGGAAGCAGTAATCTTGGTTCTGGGGAGAAAAGCAGCGGCGTGTTGGAGATCGAGCATCTCGCCACGAAGCTTATCAGGCTTGGCATCAACGAGAGCGATCTCGTCGGCGAGATCTTGAGTGAGGATGGTTTGAGCGATGGCCATTCCGACGTTGCCGACTCCGACGACGGAGACCTTTGTACATCGGTTCGAAGGGAGAGGAGGATCGGAGTGGTGGATCGGTTTGAAAAAGGCGCTGGTTAGATCCACACCACTCGGACCCAAGTCACGCAACGATGAAGTCGATGCGTTTTTCTCCATTACTGTGTCTGTGGCCAATTTTATTTGATTTGATGATTCTGTCTCTTCTTCTTAATATTTTGGTTGAGTGGGAAGTGTACTTATAGGGGAATGACGATGATCAGTTCATCACTTTTTTTTGTTTTTACATGTTTGTCCTTTAATTTCGATATTTTTAAAATGTATTTTTAAAAAATAATGATTCATGACACTTGAACCTTTGATTTGTACTTTAAATTGACAGATTATTCGATCCGAATCTAATTTAAATTAGTTCTATGGTCGGAAACAGGAAGCAGCACACTGTTCTACCAGAGATGGTTTTACCATTTAGCAAGCGGGCTATATTTAAGAAACCCTCAAACTTCAACAATGCTTTAAAAATAATAGAAATCAAAAAGCAGCTTTTGTTGACAACTTGACATTGTTATTAAATTATTACTTGCATTGGTCTATAGACTTGTTATTGCAAATTTCCAGATGAAAGATATTTGTTTTGGAAGAGTAGTTTTTGCCTTGTCAACAAAGCAAAGTTGACGACTTTGATAGTTTGACTTGTGCATCAACCGACAAACGAAGCTTATTATTCCCAACCTGGGGTTTTAATTATCATGTTCATGTACGAAAAGGTAACTATTTAGACTTGGCATTTTGACATCAAGGATTGTTACTTGTTAGTAGTTTTTGCCCGTCAAGAAAGCAAAGTTGATAGTTTGACTTGTCAGTCAACAGCCAAAAGAACAGATTATTTTGCTAATTGTTGGAGATAGGATTGATAATCTTATCAGCCCGGTCCAATGAGAATTCAAGGCCTATTTGTTGCGTACATGTCTCACCAGTTCGGTCCAATATTGAGCAGGTCGAATACCGAGCAGGTAAGGCCCATCCGTCGAGGTCCGAAGAGGGGTTGCCGACTTACTAAAAACACTCGAGTGTGACTCGGCGAAGGATTCAAGTTCACCGCGCACGCGCTGAACAACAAAGGTGGTTGACAAGCCGGTTGATTCACTATAAATACCCCCAGTACTTCATTAATAAAAGGATCCAAAAATTCTCTGAAGAACGAGGACCCGAGCTAGATACTTTAGATATTCATACTACTTCAAATACCCCCAGTACTTTAGACTCTTCCGTGCCCGCCTCAACCCGGAGGAGCCAAGGCGCCACACACCGGAATCCTCGCAGAGAGAAGAGGAACGACTGGCCGAAGTATCCCTGACCACCGACCTGGGAAGACAGGAGCGTCGAAGCCCAAAAACACTTCAAAAACTTCTCGTCGACCAGGTTCGAGATCGCGAGCTAGCAAGCATCAAAGCTGAGCTCCGCCGAATGATTTCCACTGTACATCAAGCAACCAGCTCGGCACCCGAGATTGACCGAATCCTTCGGGAGACGTAGAACACCTCGTTTAGCCCCCGTCTGCAGAACACGTCGATCAGATATCCTGGAAAAGTTAAAATCCTCATGTACAATGGACTCACGGACCCCAGTGAATTCATGACTGCGTTTATCGTCGTTACAGGACGCCATCAGCTCGCCCCCGAGGAGCGAAAGGCCTGTATCTGCCAACTTTTCGTGGAAAACCTCGTTGGTCCCGCACTGACCAGGTTCGCCAGATTAGAAACGCACTCGATCCATAACTTCTACCAACTTTCAGCCGCATTCCTTAAACATTATTCGATGTTCATTCGACAAGGAACATCCAACGCTGACCTATGGGCGTTAACTCAGGGTCCGAAGGAGACCCTGCGGTCGTATATCGACCGATTCAAAACGGTCGTATCCCGAGCTACCGTCTCAGATGACGCCGCCCTTCCGGCCCTTCAAAACGGTCTCTGGTTCGAATCGACCTTCAAGGAAGATATGAAGCTGAACAAATCACGAACACTAGAAGACGCCCTCTGTCGAGCTTCCATCTTCGTTGAAATGGAAGAGGAGCGAGCCCTCATGACTAAAAAGTACACCTCGGCCAAAACAACCGTCCTAAAAGACAAAGGCCGGGAGGAATACTACGAACCTCGTCAACATTATGATGAGTAGTATTTACAAGAAATGAGTAAAAGGGTCGCGGCCTTTGCCATAAGCGACAGCCCGGATTCGCCGTCGACCGCTCCCTCTTTCGCAGTCAGCAACGATACACAACTCCCGCCGAACTCTCCACAGAACTCTTCGCTCTCCTGGAACAAGTGGCAGAGCGCAAATTACCAACCCATAGATAACGAAGCCTATTACGAATTCCACAATATGAAAGGTCATCCGACCTCTCAATGCCGATCACTCCATGAGGCTCTTTTAGCACAATATGAGAAGGGAGCCATCAAGCTTGATGACCGCACTGCTCCCCGGCGAAACATGAATCGATGGAACAACGACCAATAACATTTTGGGGGTCAGAACAACTACGAGTTGCAGACTGCGAAATCGGAAGGGTCTTGATCGATACCGAGAGTTTGGTCGATCTCATCTTCAAGGATACTTGGGACAAGATGAGCCTTACTGGTCTCACCCTCAAGCAGTCCAAACGATCCCTTATTGGGTTCAATGAGGATACGACTAACACCATCGGAACGGTCAAACTCCAGATTTAAATGAGAGGAACGACCAGAATCGTCAAGTTTGAGGTGATCAACAAGCACGAGATTTACAACATGATCCTCGGGACCTAGTGGATCAATATAATGAAGGCAGTCACTTCCACCTACCATCAATGCCTCAAGTTTTCCGTAGGTTCCACGGTCTGTACGATCCGCGAGGATCAGCGGATGTCCCGAACTTGCTTCATAGTAGGGAACATCACGAGAGATCCCGACCTCCACAACCAACCTGCTCGGAGTCTTTTGACCCAAGTAAATATCGACCCGACCAACAAAGAGCGTTGTGTCAGAATAGGGGCCGACCTCGATGAGAATGTAAGCAAAGAGCTCGTCGCATTCCTAAATTTGAACGTTTTGACCTTCGCTTGGTCGACCAACAACATGCCAGAGATAGATCATGCGATCACTAGTCACAAGCTTAACGTCGACCCAACATACAGACCAATAAAACAGAAGCGACGCAAGTTAAACCCCGAGCGGGCACAGGCTGTGAACGATGAAGTCGAACGATTGACTACAGCTGGGTCCATCACTAAAATTCATTTCCCTGACTGGTTGGCTAACCTTGTGGTTGTTAAAAAGAAGTCGGGCAAGTTGAGAATCTGCGTGGATTTCACCGACCTCAACAAGGTTTGTCCCAAGGATGACTTCCCTTTGCCGCGTATTGATCAAGTCGTCGAAGCGACCACGGGAAATGAGCTTCTTTCTTTCATAGATGCCTTCTCAGGGTACAACCAGATCCGAATGCACCCGGATGATCGAGATAAAATAGCTTTCATAACAGATCAGGGAACGTATTGCTATAAAGTCATGCCCTTCGGCTTAAAGAACGCCGGAGCCTATCAACGCCTCGTTAACAAAATGTTTGCGGACAAGCTCGGCAGAATGATGGAGGTCTACATCGATGATATGCTCGTGAAATCCTTACTGGCAAAAGACCATGTCGGTCATCTGAAAACATGCTTTAACACCCTCAACAAGTGTCGGATAAAACTGAACCCGACAAAATGTACCTTCGGAGTCACCTCAACAAGTTTTGGCATACATTGTTACCCAACGTGGCATCGAGGCTAACCCCGTACAAATAAAAACAGTTCTCGAACTCCCTTCGCCAAGAAACAAGCGCAAAATTCAAAGACTCACGGGAAAAATTGCCCCCCTCAATCGCTTCGTCTCCCGATCGACTGATAGGTGCCTACTCTTCTACCAATTACTCTGCGGGAACAAGGAATTCATATGGAACGAACGGTGCTAGAAGGCTTTCCAGCAGCTCAAGACGTACTTATCAAAACCTCTACATTATAGTTTCCAGCTCGGTTGTCAGCGGCGTCCTCGTCCGAGAAGACAGAGGGGAGCAGAAACCCATCTTCTACGTGAACAAGTCTCTGGACGGTGCCGAAAGCCGATACCCCACCCTGGAAAAGCTCGCCCTCGTCGTTGTTACCACAGCTCGGAAGCTACGCCCCTACTTCCAATCTCATACGATTGTCGTTATTACCAATCAACCACTGAGAACGATCCTCCACAGTCCCAGTCAATCGAGTCGGATTGCCAAATGGGCGGTCGAACTCAGCGAATACGACGTTAAGTACAGGGGCCGACCTGCTGCTAAATCCCAAGTTTTACCGGATTTCTTGATCGAGTTAGTTACCGAGTTAATTGGTACCGATGTACCCATCCCGTGGACCCTGTTCGTCGACGGATCATCCTCTCGTCATGGATTCGACATCGACATCAAACTCGAGTTACCAATGGGCGAAGTGCTCGAGCAGTCATTCCGCTTGGCGTTCTCGGCCTCAAACAATGAAGCTGAATACGAAGCCCTTATCACCGGCCTCAAGTTGGCAAGGGGTATTGGAGCGACAAGCTCGTAGCCAACCAATTCAGCGGCGAGTACGAGGCTAAAAACGAGCGTATGGATGCCTACCTCAAACTTGTCAAAGACTTGGCCGCTGAGTTTGACGAATTTAGCTTCACCAAAATACCCCGAGGAGAGGAGATCTCCGCCGACGCACTCGCTGCCCTAGCATTAACATCCGATCAACCTCAACGCCGAGTTATACCAGTAGAAAGCATCGAGCATCCCAGCATTGCCCTTCCTAGGGAGATCGCGCTCATCGAAGACGCTCACACAACCGAGCTCAATCACGCGGACAAACAAGAAACAACAGACCATGTCCCTCCGTCACCCGTAGGACCAATCTCACCAGATTGGCGAACCAAGATACTCGCATACATAGAGAACGGAATAACCCCAACTGACAGATGGGATGCTCGGCGTCTTAAAAGAAAATGTGCACGATATGTTCGACTCAACGATGGTCTATATAGATAGAGCTCTTCCGGAGTCCGCCTAACTTGTCTGCACGGGGATGAAACGATCGGAGTAATGAAGGAGCTACACGAAGGTGCTGGAGGAAACCATTCCAATGGTCGAGCTCTCGCAATAAAAATCAAGAACCAAGGCCATTTTTGGGCAACAATGCTCAAAGATTGCGAAAAATTCGCCGCACGATGCGAACAATGCCAACGACACGCTCCGATGGTGCACTTTCCCGCCGAGCTCCTCACCACAGCGACCGCGCCTTACCCATTTATGCGTTTGGCAATGGACATCGTAGGACCCTTGCCCCGATCTCGAGGAAAGGTGTACATACTCGTAAGGACAGATTACTACACCAAGTGGGTTGAAGCCGAATCCTACAACAACATACTTGTCGACGATGTGCGAAAGTTTGTTTGGAAGTTCATTATCTGCCGCCACGGGCTCCCATATGAGATCGTCACATACAATGGCCCACAATTCATCTCGAGATTTTTTGATGACTTCTGCACCAAATGGAGAATAAGGCTGAACAAATCGTTACCACGGTACCCTCAAGGCAACGGGCAAGCCGAGGCAACGAATAAAACAATACTCTACGGCCTAAAGAAGCGGCTCGGGACGAAAAAAGGACTGTGGGCAGACGAGCTTGATGGAGTCCTCTGGAGTCATCGTACGACACCACGCACCGCGACCAGCCGAACACAGTTCTCCTTATCTCACAGAATGGAAGCGATGGCCCCATCCGAGGTTGGGATTCCAACCCTTCGCCGATCAATGCTCGTACACAATCCCGCCCTCAACGACGATTTGCGTCGAATAGAAGAAGATTTTTTGGAAGAACAGCGCAGCAACGCCCTCCTGCGGATACAAAATTACCAGCACCTCGCCTCCAAATACTACAACAAGAAAGTGAAGGAAAGACACTTCGACGAGGGAGACTTAGTGCTTCGCAAGGTGTTCGCAAACACCGCAGAAAAAAACGCCGGAAAGCTCGACGCACACTGGGAAGGCCCTTACCTCGTCTCAAAGATCGTCAAACCCGGTGTCTATGAACTAGCCACAATGAATGGCGATGATATCCCGCGCTCGTGGAACACAATGAACCTCAAGCGCTTCCACCACTAATGTTCCCGACCTAACGCTTTCTTTTTCTGTGTAACAATCCGGTCTTACCGAACTACGATTGGCTTGATCCCTCTGATCGGGGGTACGTAGGCAACCTTTTACCAAATTACAGCTATGATATAAATATACTAATTTTACTCCAAAAAAAAAAAAAAAAAAACCGAGTTCTCACTCGCAAATCTCCCGCGCACAAACCTTAAGCGCGAAGCCGAGTTCTCACTCGCAAATCTCCCGCGCACAAACTTTAAGCGCGAAGCCGATTTCTCACTCGCAAATCTCCCGCACACAAACATTAATCGCGAAGCCGAGTTCTCACACGCAAATCTCCCGCGCACAAACCTTAAGCGCGAAGCCGAGTTCTCACTCGCAAATCTCCCGCGCACAAACCTTAAGCGTGAAGCCGAGTTCTCACTCGCAAATCCCCCCGCACAAACCTTGAGCGCGAAGCCGAGTTTTCACTCGCATACCTTTAACTTACACACGAGTGACCGAGCTCGCTCTCACACCTCTCACTTAAATCGAGAAAAAGCAATGCGAGTTCAAATGATAAAAATTCTTCATTAATATGTGGTTACAACGACCTACCGACCTACTACATCAAAGCTAAACAGAACAAAAAAAAAAAAAAAGGAGAAGCCGAACAAAACGACCTATTCCAAAAAAAGGGATAATCCCGACGCCCGCACTTCGGCCGCATCCTCCCATGTAAACATCAGATAATTTGTCCCATATAAACTTCAGTACTTACGATGGCGGCCGACCTGGCATCACGAGGCAGCGTCTTCAGGCACTTCAAAGCTCGGTCTTGAGCTCGGACTCGTATTTGGCCTCGTTTTCCGCAGCCTTAGCCAGCAGCTCAGCTAGAACAGCGATCCCTTCCTTGTTCTGAAGAATCTCGAGGCATCGCCGTAGGCCCCGAGCTTGAGTGAAGAGAGCTTTGGGACGATCAAGCTTCTTACGAGCCTCCTGATTGTCCCGAACCATATGAAGTTGGGCGGCACTCTTGGCCTTATACGCCTGGAAGTGTCTGACGACCTCATCTTTTTCTTTTTCGGGCAGACCCCCTTTCACTCTGTGACGGAGATTCTCTGCTTAAAACACATCGCACTCTGCACGAGCGATGACTGCCTCCGATTTGCTCTTCTCGAGCTCGGCCTCTAAATGAGCCACCCGAGCTCTGTTCTCATCTTGCTCCGCAATCAAGTCGGAGCGAATCTTAGCAAGCTCGGCTTCCAAGTCAGCTTCCCGACGCCGCAACTCGTCGCCTACAGCACCCAATTGAGCATTTTTCTTCTGCTCTTCGTCGAGCTCGGCCGCCTTGATCCCTACCCCCGTCGCGAATTTTTCTGCTTCTTCCTTCGCAATCTTGACATGCGTGTCACATTCACCAGAAAACAAGACTGCGGCGGAGTAAGGAGAAAAAGATTAAAAAAGCTCGCGGCTGAGGATACCGGCGAGAGAAAAGTGAAGATAGAAAGTTTAATCGCTTAAGTGTTTGCAAAAAGTGAAGAGAGAAAAGACGAAAATTGCGTTTATAAACGGCGACCTCGAGACTCGAGCTCGTCTCGCCATAAGAAAGCGACGCGTGGCGACGCAACGCGGGAAACCCAATCAACACACCACAGAAATTCGACATGTGGCTAGGGCGCGGGAACCAGTAAAAAGACACTAATGATTACGCCCCGCGGCGAACTTCACGCGCGGATACGAAGCACATCTTTTCCGCACATACGCTCACATATTAGTCGCGCTTAGGTAAAGGAAAATGAAGCGACAGGTCGGGGTCCGAGTAATCTCTCCTACGAGATTATCTATCTCTACAAGGAATACGCCGGACTGAAACGTATGAATCTCGGCCTACTCACATTCCTTCATACCCCGAGCTGGGGGAGCTATTGTTGGAGATAGGATTGGTAATTATATCAGTCCGGCCCAATGAGAATTCAAGGCCCATTTGCTGCGTACATGTCTCACCAGTTCGGCCCAATACCGAGCAGGTCGATTACCGAGCAGGTAAGGCCCATTCGTCGAGGCCCGAAGAGGGGTTGCCGACTTACTAAAAACACTCGAGTGCGACTCGGCGAAGGATTCAAGTTCACCGCGCACGCGCTGAACAACAAAGGTGGTTGACAAGGCGGTTGATTCACTATAAATACCCCCTGTACTTCATTAATAAAAGGATCCGAAAATTCTCTGAAGAACGAGGACCCGAGCTAGAT
The DNA here is from genome assembly GCA_004349715.1 of Crucihimalaya himalaica. Taxonomy (NCBI): domain Eukaryota; kingdom Viridiplantae; phylum Streptophyta; class Magnoliopsida; order Brassicales; family Brassicaceae; genus Crucihimalaya; species Crucihimalaya himalaica. The sequence continues at coordinate 289,088 of SMJT01000050.1, forward strand.
ACTTTAGATATTTATACTACTTCAAATCAGTTTTCTAGAACGCCGAACTGAATCTTGATCGAGTTAATTCACCTTTCTCGACGACAATCGTCTTTCGATCAAGAATATGATCCTCATCTTATCCCCGAGCTGGGTTTAATCATAATCATCTTTGGTCTATTCTATTAAACGAAAATATCACTCCCACGATTATCACTAATCAATGTATACCAAATTGTAATCTGCTTATTTATATTAGTTATCTTGAAAACTAACACTAATTGGGTTTTATATTTACAAAACGTAATGAACTCTTTAAACGTGACAAAAAGTGTTATTCTAGGTTGAGAATGAGTTCACGGGTGGTACACTGAGATGAAGGATGAGTGAAAGAGATGGATTTATTGGTCCTATAAAACTCTCTCCATTCATCAATCTTTGCCACTTTGTGATGAGACAAAGCAGGCATGCATCTTCTGTCCACGATCTCAAGTATCTTCTCTGTTCTCCCCAAATGCATTGCCGCTTCTCTCACCGACGCTTCTCTCACTTCCACTGCTGTAACCAAACACTTCATTCCTATTACTTGTGCAGTGTTGCAAAAGCATCCTGATACTATGTCCGATATCATCCTTTCCACATCTTTCAACAGAGGCTCCTCTGTTTGGATGTTTCTTGATCCGTATTTCATCAAAAGGGTTTGGCAGATTCGGTACATCGAGTTTGCTGCCTGAGTCTTGATAGGCCACTGAGAGGGCTTATGCTTCATGCACAGTATCCGATTTTTCTGCCATGACTCTGTAAACTCTTTCTTTGCTGTATCCACCAGCTCTTTCAGAACTTCTTGTGCTGTTTTTCTCTGTTGCTTGGATAGTTTTTGAAGATCTACGTTGAGCCACTTATGGTAGAGATAAACTCCTAACCATACTACCTCTGCAGCTTTCCTACTGTTAGCTAACTCTCCTCCGATGTCAAGGACGTCTTCGAACTTGTTGACATAGAACAAGGCCTCGTTTACAGCTTTCACTAACTTCTTCAGTGAGCAAGGCTTGATGTTGGGAAGAGCGACAACGATACTCGTCAGTGTTACCAATGGAAGGGCCCAGCAATTAGGTGGCTCTCCAGAGGCCAGAGAAGCGACCTCATCGCTGTCAAAATCTCGAATCCCTTCAAATCCTTTTGAGATGGGAGTTGTCGACTCCAAGAGGTCTATCAAGTTTACGGGTTGTTTCTTCCGACCCTTTTGTATCAAGTAGTCTGTGGCCTTAAGGTTGCTCCGTGCCATGTACTCCACCAGCTCTTCCTCTCCTTCAAGATGCAGAACAAATTGTCTCGTTGATGAATTTGAACCCGAGGACTCAGTGTTTGCGGCAGAATCAGTTTTGTAGGTGATATAAAGACAACATAGCAAGATTCTACTCACACAGTAGACCGTAATGAAACGGAGAAACTTGCTAGCCAACACTATACCATACTGTGTTGTAATACAGACATCAAGTATCCATCGGTTTAAGTCATGTGCAAGCTTATTGCTGCGGCGATTATGTAGCATCCAAAGATTCAAGGGACGTTCTTTCTTCTCAGCGAGACACTCTACCCAATAACTCTCTACTCTCAACTCATCTTTCAAAGATTTCTTTGTTCTTGAAGGACACCTCAAGTTCACTGCCGTAAACCATCTGCTCGCTGGAGCAACGGTTCCTATGGCAACTGCAGCTGCCTGGGAGACTAGAACCAAAGTGGTTGACCATTTGTAATCAGATTCTCCATAGCAGAACCCTAGTGACCGGGGTTGAAGAAAGTAAGACCGGACCATGGCTTCAGCCAACGTGACTGCACTCAAGAAACAGAGGAAACCAGTGGTGGTGCAAGTAACAGAGCGAGCCATCACGAACTGAGGGCTAGAAGTGTGAGCCATCATCCAGAATTTCATCAGATCTTCTTTAAGCTTAGGAACCCCTCTTCTTCTCTCTGTATACGAAGGACACTGCTTCAAAGCAAACTCATATCTCTTCTTGTACTTGAGCTCCAAGAAACGCTTTGTGGCCGGGACTGTGATAGCAGAGAAACTCAAGATCATAAACATTAAAACCATGAGAACAATGACTAGAGCGTGTTCTGGATGGAAAACGTATATGGCACCAGTACCCAATTGGATACAGATATTAACAACATCAGTGATAACTAAAATCCCAAGAGCCATAAGGTTCATGAGGATATCTTGTGTAACCATGAAACCAAGAGAAGGCATGAAATTAGCCATGACGGTGCAAACGAAGACGCTACTGCTGAGTTTAGCGAGCTGATCTTGGCGACTAGGCATAGAAGTGTTGAGATCCAAGGAGAGTTTGACGCAGACGGAGATGAAGGTGAGAGTGGTGGCGTTGAGAGAGAAAAAATTGCAAGGAAACCAGAACTTACGGTGGCGAAAGCCTTGAATAAGATCGGAAAACATGGCAACTCCACTAATCAGTGAAGCCGCAGCGACGTATACACCTATCGATGGCAACGGTTTGCTGAACTCTGCGTCGCTTAGATTGCCATGAGAGTCGCAACCCATCACTAGATTTGTCTCACTCTCTCGATTCTTCTATTTCTTTCTCTGTTTCTTCGTCTTCTTCTTCTAGGGAGAAAGATAAAGAGAGTGTCGTGTCATAAAGATTGTCTTGAATAGTCAAAACTTTGACTTGTCTCAACTTAGACTCATTCAGAAACGAACTGTTGGTTGCATTCACATAGCCTCTAATCTAAAGAGGCCTTTTCTATGTCTTACTTTAAAACTTTTCTGTAAATTTGATCGATTGCGTTTTAATGTGATCTGAGATGTACAAATCGATGTAACGTGAGCTCCGGGAACGTTTAACGCGAATGACACTAGATTTTTATTATTTTTACTGTTTTGATTGAAAATATTCTCTCTTGGAACAAAAAATTGCATATAATGTTAGATATTCTCATTGCCATTTATATTTTTTTCAATGCCCATGGATGATCTCAAGAAAAAAGCACAATTAGTTCGGTTCCGGTGATACAATATTTATTTAGATGAGTTCGGTTATAAAAATGGCATTCATCAACAATATTCAACCATGAATGAATTTTTATATATTTAATACTTAAAAATGAGAGTGCTAAGAAACAATAAAATCTAACTAATACATGTTACGCACAAACCATAATCATTAAATTAATAAAAATTAAATTATCAACCATCTAAATTTGACAAGCGAATTTGTGTAAAAGTTATAATAATTTGGAAGCGAAAAGTTGTTTATGGTGAAATACTCGAGTTAGTTTTATCTGTGAAATGGTAATCTTCTAAATCTATATTCGATCTATTGTATATGTACCATCTCATCATGTTACCACGTCAATGTGGTCTAGAAATGAAGTGAAGACCTTTGCACGCACTTGGAATTTTCTCCTATTGCTAGAATCATACCATGCCAGTGGAGTTAATGCTCGTAACGTGAGACATTCCACTTCTATTTTATTGTTTCTCAGCCTCAATATTAATTATCTTATCTGGTAACACCTCTTTTCTTTCTTATCCAACAAGTGGGAAGTTTTAACACCATTCAAGACCTCATATTTCTTGAACTCCGACATTGAATAAAGCCTTTGGTCCCTCTATATTATGAGGAAATGTTATTGCTTCGTTACACATTATTGGTCTTTGTTTGTTTTGCGTTGTATTATATGATGATTCACACATGTGATCTTTTAGATCAATTTCAGTGTGTTAGTGTAAATTTTATGAGTTCATGAAATATAAAGCAACAAAGGTAACAAATAAATTAACTTGGAAAACATGATAGAGGTGTGAGGTGGTAAGAAAATAAAGTGGGCAAAACCAGAAAACTACCATTTGACTAAGGTGTACTTGTTAGTGGTAAGCTCTGTGAGTGAAGCTGAGGTGGGGAGGAGAAGATGTTCGCCCGGCAAGTGGGGCAAGAGGAGTGGGAGGAGGAGAGCCACTTCTGGATGCAATGAACGTGGAATCCATGTTTGCATCTGTCCAACACGCTTAGGGTATCACCATCTTGGAATTCAGACAAACAAATGATGCACTCTGCTTCATTGCCTGCTAGGTTCAGGCCCGGGGAGTAGACAAGTGTCGGGGGTGGGTCCGGATGGGTGGCTTCAAGGTCCGGGTCAGGCTTAGGGTCATGTTGAAGGACTGGACGGAGGCAACAGCGGATGGCAGCGTGGAGAAAGAGAACGCAGATGAGAGAAGAGAAGATAATGATGAAGAGGAGGGAGGCGTTGGCTGCAAAGTCATTGGCATGGGAGTAAGGCTTCCAGCCGCAACTCTGAGACGTACATGTAGAGGTAAGTTGGGGTTGGGGATCAGATGATAATAGCAGCCGCATTGGAACTCAGGTAAGATCCTAAAAACCCTCATGTCTTGTTGTGAATTTATAGAGAAAGAACAAAAGAGAGCATTGACACACAAACCAGAGTGTGGCTTTGGTCTTATTTGTGAGGAGGGAGACGTACGTAGATGTGTCGAGAGAAAGGGACCACTTGAGTTATGAAGATATGGATTGGTGGTGAACTGATACATGATCTGTCATTTTTCCATTTATATAAAACCAGATTCCTCATTATAATGCTTTCCCCTCCTGCCAAGGCAACTCTACAGTACCCTTTTTCTTATTAATCTTAAATGCTCATTTAGTTTCTATCTTATTCTAAACACTTATCTTTGACGATATTGTGAGTTAAAGATTTGAACTTCTCATACACATACTAGTCCAGCGGTTACGTGTTCTATCACACTACAACTTTTGTTAACTAATTCTTTATTACTACTCTTCGCATTTCCTTTTTCCTTCTCTATATCTCACCTAACTAACATTTTATGTCTTTTACTTCTATCTAAGCAAGAGACAGCAGTAGGAGGGTTACATAAATGCAATGTTGTTTTAAAAATCCCCGCCTAGACCCGATTACTCACAGTTTAATCGTTAGGTCCATCCTATCCGTTTTGATTAATGACTAATTCCTTTAAAAAATCGGTCATCCGGTTACTCTACGCCTAACCCGATTAATATCCGCCTAACCTGATTAATCACCGCATAATTTTACATATTTCGATTATTTTTGGATTGCAAATATAAAACAAATTTTCTTTATTTGTTATTCAGATGTCTAGATACGAAGTTTGTAATGTTAAAAAATATCTAATTTTCATAATTTTAATTTAATGAAAATCATAAAATTTCAGGGTTAAGAATATAGTTTTATGTGTTTATTGTAGTTTCGAGAACAAAAGTAGAATAGGTATCTCAAGACGATGACACATCAGCAGGCCAAGATGTGACACATCTCCACCTAATCAAATTTAATTTAAATACTCATTTAAATCTATAAATATATTTATTAAAATTATGATAAATAAAACTGAAATAAATTGTTAGAAAAACAATTAAGTAAAATAAACAACATCAAATATTATCGTGATAAGAATCAAGTTAATTTTTAAAATTCATTAGACTAAACACCATAATTTAAATAATGTATAAATAATAGTAATCACAAGACTATAAAATCTTAACCGGTGATAATTTGATGAAAGCAAAAATGATGACAAGAGATGAAACTTCAAAACACAAATATACTAATAAAAATGAAAACAATAAAATAATTACGTGAAAGATATTACCTTAAAGTTTCCAAGTTTTCTAATGTTAACTTTATAAAAGTTTCATTTCAGAATATAATAAATAGAAGAATATGATAGAATTGATTGGTACTAATAAAATAATTTTGTTACCAAGAAGAAAATAAATACAAATATATGATAGAATTGATTAATACTAATAAAATAATTTTGTTATCAACAGAAAAAAAATTATATGTAAATTAAATATTTTATAATTTTTGGATTGAATATAAGTTTTTTATATAATTTAAACAAATTTTAATAGATATATGAGCATCAATTGATTTAAATGTGAAATAAAAATTGATTTTCTATATACATTATGTAATTAAAATTTAGAATTGTATAATGTATATGAACTTAAAAGTAAATATATGTTAATTCACACTGTATATTATTTGACAATGATAAATTTTTTAATGTATTTTAGGTAAAGTTGAGGACTTACGTATCCACAAAGTCACAAATAAATGACATGTGAGCTTTACTCTTTTAATCATTCACTCTTTAGAGTATGTTCATCAAGGGTATATGAACACGATAAAAAATATTAATAAAAATATTATGTAAATATATGGGTCTCTCAACTGTTAAGATATCTGTGATGAATACGTTTGTAAATCTTTCTTTCCTTGTCCTCCTTTCACCTATCTTTTTCTTGTTAAGCCTATTAATCTTTTCTCATTGAATTAACAGTTTCCTCATCAATATAAATATATATAGAGTTACGTAGAGCTTATTAAATTTCTAACTTTCTAACTACACTATAAATTTGGTTGATGTTTTGTGATTTATTAATTAAACACTTAGATATTTTCAAAATTTCTATCTTTTCTAAATTAGTTACATAGCATTATATATATATATATATATATATATATTATATGTTTGTAAAAGATGTTTGAGAAGAAGTTGTATCACACATTTTGTGGTAAATAAAAAAAAGGTTCATTATTTACATGCGCTAAAATGTAAGTTGATGGAGACAATGTAAAATCAAAAGTAGCAATATAAGTATCTTGTATTGTCTGTTTTGTAAAGATTTTATTTTTACTTTTATCGTATGTTATAAACCTGCTCCATTTTACTTAAAGTGGTTTACCTAGAACCAACAAAAAAAAAGGAGTAAGAAAATTTAAATTTGTTGATGATGTATTTTTTACAAAATAACTCATGAATTAATATTACAAGACACATAATTTCGATGCTAATATATTTTGGACGAAACTATGTTAAAAAGTTAATATTTTCTAAAATGTTAAGAGTACAAACTACTCATATATTTAAAACGGTTTGTCTTTTTAGAGAGACTTCAAAGTCAAAATACATAACTATTTTTATATGTGAACTAAATGACAAAAAAATAGCGCAACCGGCCACGATGAATAAAAAAGTTAATACGTTAAAAAAATAAAATGAAATTTGATAAAGTCTAATTTAAAACCTTTTAAATAGTTTATTATGAAAGATTGACCAATTTTTTCTAGCTAATATATTTATTTTCCACTTTCAATTTTTTCATACAATAAAAAAGTTTAGGTTAATTAAACAAAAACATATTATCTTTCAAAATAATATGTAAATAAAAACTTAAAGCAAAAGTGGATAAAACAAAACTCGTGTGTATGCGCGGGTACTCATCTACTATTATATAAAAAATAGTCATAATGGATTAACATGTTTTAGAAACATAAATTAACCCTAATATTAGTCCCTGTTAATTCTTATTTAATTTTTGATTTTTTTTGTTAGGCGTTAGACCCGTTCTGATCGTCCGACTAGCGCCTAACGATATATTGAACATGTACTTTATGTATGTAATGTAGAAGCTTGTTGTTACTAGACTTCGAGTTCTATATGGACCAACGCCAACTTCATTTTTTCCATCTTCTCCTCTATGCCCCAAATCTAATTTTTCCTATTTACTGCACACATAAGTACAAAATGCTTTTAGATTAACCCCTCAAAAAGGAACATGAAAGTTTCCTCACTTTGTATATGTCATTTTATAGTAAAGAAAAAAAAGGAAGATAAAAATTCCAAACTAGAACAAAATTACACAAAAAGCAAAGAAAGCTCAAAGTTGAAAACTATGGGTTGCTCTCTAATAACTCACTCCACAATCATCTCATCTCCGTAAATAAGTGTAGATATGCGTTGGTTCTCATTTTCAGAGCAAATGATTAATTATCTCATTAGTGATTTTAATAACCAGATGAACAAAATTCAAATAAACACAAAAAAGCCGTTGAACTTTTTAAGCCCATAATTGGGCCCAATACAGATGAAAAAGTCCATTTTATATAGACAAAAAATTACGAAATTTGAAAAGAAGAGAGTGGGACATCGGGGAAGAGGAAAACCAAATTCCCTCTGCTTCTTCTTTTTCAAAATCACAGATACTACTGCAACTTCAATACCAATTCTCATAACCTTCTATTGAGAATGGCATCTCGCTACAATTCCTACGATTCTAGATCATCCGTAACCTCCTCGATTCACTCAGATCTATCTCCCTCCGCTGAATTCAAATCGAACAATCCAGTTTCATCCAAGGCTATTGTCAGATCCAAATCTTCCTACTTAACCAAAACAACTAAACCCGTCAAGCCTGATGGTAATCCTGGAAACCTCACTTGTATGATGAAGAAGCTGATGGAAATGAAGAAAACTAATTCCAAGAGCAAGAGGGTCGAGCTTGTGATTCCCGAGGAACTGAAGAAAATTGATACTGTGAGAGGAGGAGGAGGAGGAGGGAGGAGTACATTGGGAACATTGCAGAGGAAGCTATTTGGGAAGGAGAAGGTAAAGGCATTGACAGAGGTTAAAGGGAACACTAGGACTCTGTCTATGGTTCTGAGAAGCGAGAGGGAGCTTCTCAGCATGAACAAGGACCAGGAGGCTGAAATTGCTGAGTTAAAATTGCAGCTTGAAGAGAAGAACCGAGAAGTAAAATGTTCTTTCCCCTCTTTAAAGCTTGCTTTAGTTGTTTAGGGTTTTGGAATGTTGTGTCTGTGTTAGAACATGTTAGATTCATGAAAAGATTAGTAGGGTAAAATCCAGCTTTCCTCATAAACAATCAATCAGAATTTTGGATAAAGTTAAAAGTTTTTTTTTGTAGGTGGAGAAGTTGAAGGATCTATGTCTGAAGCAAAGGGAGGAGATAAAGTCACTGAAGAGTGCAGTTCTGTTTCCGGATGCGATGAACAGCCAAATCAGCCAAATGCAGGAGCTGAATCAGGCTAGGCAGATCATTCCTAACCTTCAAAAGCAGGTCATTTCACTCAATGGCCAGCTCCAATGTATTGCTCAAGATCTTGCTGAGGTAATTTGTTTCATTTCTCTCTTTAGTTAGTGCATATGCATGTAACCCCTCTGGTGGGACTTAGAAGCTGAGTATAATGGAAACTGAGTTGTGACTCTTGGGAAATTTATTCAGGACATTGCTGCAGAACAGTCCAATATTCTATATGGGTCTAAGTATTGTCTGATGAGAATTGAGTTCTGAGTATTGTCTGATGAGAATCTGACTTAACTCATTCTTATCAGGTGAAGGCAAACAAGTACTTGTCAGAAAGCTGTTACTGGCAAGCACAGACGTCTTCCTATGATTCACTGGTACGCAAATAGGAACTTTGAAGAATCTGAGTTTGTAACCAACAAATACTGGCAGGATCTTAATAAAATTAAATGCATAACAGGAATTCAGCTCAGGCAGCCCTGATGGTTTGGCTCTTGAAGATCTAAATCCATGTCTAACCCCTTATACTAAGAAGAAGCCTAAGGTACTTGCTTTTTAGCCTTGAGGGACAAATTTCAGGTTATTGGTCTACTCAATAGAATTAATTAACGGTATATCATGCAGGAGTTTGAAAGGGTTGATTCAGCAGAAGAGAGCTTATCAGGGAGAAGCACTATAACAACAACAGGACGTAAAGTCAAATCGAGTGCAAAAAGTGTAAAGCTGTCAAGGAGCTCAGAGGGTAAGGCAGGGCGGAGATCAGAGGAGGAGAGCAGAGGATGGTATAGGGGTGGGAGAATTGTATAAAGGGTAAAACAAAAAATAGTACCTCATAAGGTAAGACTAGTCCATTTTTCCACTTGATGTGTTATGTCTCTTGCTGTCAATCTCCAGAGAGTAATATGGTTTTGGTAGAACCGTGTGTAGCCATGATCCACGATTGAGTTGAATAAGAGAAGAGTGTTATGTGTAAAATAGAAGTCATTCAAAATAAGTTAATGGTACTAGTAGGTGAGGAGAGAGCAAATTGTATCCAGTCTTCTCACTTGATGACCTCATGATAAAATCATCATTACTCAGTAGAGTTGTTATTAGAGATCATACCCCCATCCGTTTCTGCAAGATAAATGTTTTGACATTTTTATCCATATTAAAAAATAGTAAGTTGCAAGATCAATTTTACCCCTTCTTTATTAATATTGTATTTAATAATGACATTAAATTAAATTATGAATTGGGAGACAAACATTAAATTTACATTAAAAATGAAAACACGGATTTTTATGAAACAAAACAGTTGTTTAATGAAGATTAATTTTCGTAAGTTGATTATTTTAACCTCACAAATAACAACGATTTACAATCTCAATTTTTGTTTTCATTTTCTCTTTTAATCATTGCAATCGTGACCTCGTCGTATTCTTCCCCATTTAATAGTATTATACAATACAATACATAACACTATAATTTATTTTCCTCATTTACACATACAATTCATTAATACTATACTATCAATTTTATGAGAAGTGACTCTTGAGATAATCTCAGACTGAGATATACACTAAAATTTAAATATTTAGTTGTTTCAAATTTTATACTTTGTGTTAGTTTATTTGAGGTTATATTTGGAATTTTTTTTCGAAACTTACACTGAAAAACGAGGACAACAAGTATTTTCAAAAAAAAAAAAAACCTAGAATGACAAGTATTATAAAACGAGGGAGTATCTAAAAACTCTAAAACATGTATTTCGCTGAGATATTGCACCATAGATCAAATTAGCCTCATTTTCCTTTCCTCCCTCCTCTTTACCATGAAACTCCCAAATTTTATCTTATTTTTCTCATGCTCAATATGTCCCTCATTTCCTCTTTAACTATCCTTATCTGTTTCTCATCAATTTTGACACCCAAAATCTTATCATCGCTTTGCACTCATGTATGGATGTTCAAGTGATGTAATAGACTTCTATCTACCGCTATACGTCGCTCGGCTATTTTACGTGAAACTCTAAATATAGTTTAATAATTGCAAACAATTGTTTTTTAGAGATACAATTAACAAATTTTTTCCAATATATTTTAGTTTTTCTTATTAACAATTTTAAAGTTTTGCCATCTACTAAAAAAAATATCCATTGCTATTTCACAAATTAACTTTAATATATGGGTAATTATTAGTTAATTAATGTTTGTAAAAAGGAAGAAACAAGAAAGCAAAGAGAGTAACCGTGTGTGGTGGTGGGGCACCATGATTACGTCCCCAACTCCTACGTAAAGCCTTTGCTATCTCTTTATGAATAATTGTAGTTTCACCGAAGTTGCTTGTGCAATTAATTTACATTTGTCTTGTGGCTTTAGATCTTTTAGGACAAAAGCAAAGTGAACGAATACAGTACTCCTGTCCACCCAAAAATATGATTAAAAATAAATACAAAAAACTTTGCAATATTCTTCTTAGAAATTGCAAAGTAGATCGAGTTGAAAACTATATTGAGAGAGAGGATGAGGACATTAATATTCAAGTTTCCTTTGATGGAACAATTTACAAACCTTTGAGATATATCTGTATTTGAAAAGCTGTTCCTCAAGTTTGTAAGAATTGTGTTTGTACATAAATAAACTCCGACTAGTGATATAGATAGGAGATGCCATCTCTAGAAAGAGGAAAAACAATTCCATGCTTTTACATCTCATCCTCTTCTGTTTTACTTCTTTTAAAACAACACAAAAAGAAAAAAAAAGAAAAGGTTAATAAAGTATTTGTTTCACTATTTATAATCCGTCTATTCTCTTGTACAAAAACACAATATTTTCCATGCAAGTCACAACTTTGTATCCATATGTATCTCATCATCTTGTTTGAGTAATAAACTAAAAAATAAAGGAACAAGACATGTGTCAGATAATCAGAGGATATTGGGAGGTTCCACGAAACGTACTTATTATATGGATTTTTCCGACGAATGAGATGTGACGTAAACGCGTTCTCCTCTTTACGATTTGTACCATCCCACCACCGTACAAACCCCTACGCGCCTCCACACGTCGTTTCCTCACTCCCGTCTTTACACTCACGCGCTTGTCGGAATATACTATTGCAATACCTATGTTTTCATATGAACAATATTTATAACATATTTTTTGTTTGGTATAAACAATATTTAAAACATGAGATTTGGAAAAGTCTCGCCTCTTGAAAATTCGTACATGACAGAAGTTATTTTCTTACCGGATGGTGAAAGGATTATGGATATGTAATTGAAGCACGAGAGAAACTTTATTCAGAGAAACTAGAACTAGTTAGATATTGAATGCAAAATTATTAGATTTTCACGGGTGAAGCGAATTAAACCATTAGCGGATTACATCACTTTAGTTTTGGAGCGGACAACAATTTATCTCGAATCAAATATAAAAACGGTCTGCGGTTGATACATAACAATTTTTATTTTATTCTTTAATTTGCACTAGTACGAACTACAATTTATAAATGATAAATAAAAATAATAATTTATAAATGAATTTGTTCGCTTCAACCATTCGAATCCTTAGTCTTTTGTGTGCATTGTGATCAACGTTGATATATGTGTATTATGCAACATTGATATGAACCGCCTGTAAATTGAAGCACGAGAGAAACTTTCACTAATGTACACATCTTTCCGCATACAAATAATTTCAAATACCATTCTTCTAACATCAAATAAAACAATTTATATTAACAATAAGTCAACTATTTAGAAACAGAAATCTATAAAATTGACAATATGGAAAAATAGAGGACACACTATTAAAAAAATTGACCAATCAGTCTTAAACATTACTTTCAACGAGACTATATTTAAAAGCCGAAGTCGTTACTAAATAGTAAATACAAACGAAAAAGTAACTTTGACATTGGTTATATACATAGCTTATAGACTTAGACTTATATGCTTTGTGAATGGAAGTAACTATGTATCGTAAATGTCATATTTAGTTTAGTATGCTCCATAAGTTTGATATCATGTATTTCTGGTTATAATTGTAGTGTGGTTGTGAGTTTAAAATTTTAATTTCGAAGTTGACAAATAAAAAAAAAAACCATATATGGAAGCCACGATCATAGCACAAGATGATTTCAACATGTCTAGAACAAAAAAACGAAAGCGACAAGAGTAGAAAATACATAGCAAAAGCAATTAGTCTACCCTATGTTTTTATAATTTTCATGTTCCACGCTATTTCTCAATTATCACATTGTGATTACTCTCTACTTAAGCATTCCATTCATGATAAGCAATTAGAAGTTAACAAGAGTAATTAAATACACAAACAGTGGTAGTGCAGCTACTGCCGTCCAAAAGTCAATGGTCAGAGTGGCATTTAAGTAATTAAAGGGAATAAACGGGGGCATTTAATTTAACTCCAAGAGGGTCATGACAATTTGCACTTTTATATCTCTCTTCTTCATCCGCTAGCTGATTCTTTGAGTATGCAACGAAAACTTCTTCTCTTGTTTTTGTCCCCTTCCAAACAAAATCAACCAATCTACAACATCTCTTAAGCTTCTCTCCTGTAAAGGTTAGCTTTCATGGTGATCTATGTAGTCCTTTTTCTCTTTCAGTTTTCTTGTCAAACGATTCAATTCCATTTTTTTCTAAATTTAACAATGGCTTTTTTATTTTTTATTAAGCTGTACTCTTTTCTGGTTTTAAGCTTTTGATCATAGGGTTCTGAAGTCTTAGCTTATATGTGCCTTTTTAATTGTTGGTTTTGTGAAAGGAGATGACTTGTTTGATTTGGTTATGGTGCAAGTGATTATATACCCAGTAGCCAAAACTGTTTTGTCTATGAGATCGTAGACTGTTCTCCTTTTGTATGCCTTGTGTTGATTCAAAATTACCAAACTTTATACTGATTAATGTATAAAATCTTGACTTGGAAGCTATGCTATCTAATAGTTAAACCTGATTCTGGTAGATACCCCTGCTTTAGGGTTTGACTCCAGCCTTCGAACAGATGTAGTTTCTATCGAGAGAGAGAGAGAAAAGAAGTTTTAATTTTTGGGTGGAAGCTCTGAGTCGATTATATCTTTTTCTAGCAATAGGAATCCTAAGGCAATACCAAAAAAACCGATCTGTGATTTCTGAAAAGATGTCAGATCTGTTTTTTGATGAACCTATGATTAATTGATTGTGAGCCAAGAGGTTTTGAGTGCATTTTTGTTGCAGATCATTTTTTCTTCTATCGAAGATCAGTATTTGTATTTAGTTGCTTCACTCTATTGTAGCTCACTTGTTCTTTTTGGATCCTTTTTATGAAGACAGGTTTGTTAGACACAGTAGAGAGAGATTTGGCTAAAGAAGATCGATCCAGGGGGTGCCTATTGTTGGGTTTTTTGCAATGCAAACGTCTCAGAAACACCACAGTGCGGCTGGACTGCACATGCTGTATCCTCAAGTATACTGTTCACCTCAGTTTCAAGCGATAGACAAAAATGGCTTCTCTGATGTCCCATCCAAAGAAAACTTTTTTACTCTCGAATCATCCACTGCTTCTGGTAGTCTTCCTTCGTATGACTCCCCTTCTGTGAGCATCACGTCTGGCCGGAGCCCATTTTCTCCTCAGGGCTCTCAGTCATGCATCTCGGATCTCCATCCGTCTCCTGAAAACGTCTATGGATCACCCTTGAGTGGGGCGTCTTCTTTTGCCTATGATGAAGCTGGGGTTAAGAGTAAGATTCGGGAACTTGAGGTCTCGCTGCTGAGTGGTGATACAAAAGTTGAAGAATTCTCCGGTTTCAGCCCCGCTGCTGGGAAGTCGTGGAACTGGGATGAACTCTTAGCATTGACTCCACAGTTGGACTTGAAAGAGGTGCTGGTAGAGGCTGCTCGAGCGGTCGCTGATGGGGATTTCGCTACAGCGTATGGTTTCCTCGATGTCTTGGAACAGATGGTGTCAGTCTCAGGCAGTCCGATCCAACGCCTAGGAACTTACATGGCTGAAGGGCTTAGAGCAAGGCTGGAAGGGTCAGGTAGCAATATATACAGAGCCTTGAAATGCAATGAACCAACGGGAAGGGAACTGATGTCTTACATGAGCGTCCTGTATGAAATCTGCCCCTACTGGAAATTTGCGTACACAACTGCAAATGCTGCGATCTTGGAAGCAATAGCTGGGGAAACCAGAGTCCACATTATCGATTTCCAAATTGCGCAGGGATCACAATACATGTTTCTGATCCAAGAGCTCGGGAAACGCCCTGGTGGGCCGCTGTTGCTACGTGTGACGGGTGTGGATGATTCACAGTCCACCTACGCTCGTGGGGGAGGGCTCAGCTTGGTAGGTGAGAGGCTCTCAAAGTTGGCACAGTCATGTGGTGTCCCGTTTGAGTTTCACGATGCCGTCATGTCTGGGTGCAAGGTGCAGCGGGAACACCTTGGGGTGGAACCTGACTTTGCTGTTGTTGTAAACTTCCCGTATGTATTGCACCACATGCCTGACGAGAGTGTAAGTGTTGAAAATCACAGAGACAGGTTACTGCATCTGATCAAGAGCCTCTCACCGAAACTCGTTACTCTAGTGGAGCAAGAATCAAACACAAATACCTCACCTTTCCTGTCACGGTTTGTGGAGACACTGGATTACTACACAGCTATGTTTGAGTCGATAGATGCAGCACGGCTGCAGGATGATAAGCGGAGGATCAGCGCGGAACAACACTGCGTAGCAAGAGATATAGTGAACATGATAGCATGCGAGGAGTCCGAGAGAGTGGAAAGACACGAGGTGCTGGGGAAATGGAGGGTCAGAATGATGATGGCTGGGTTCACGGGTTGGCCGGTCAGCACATCCGCAGCATTTGCAGCGAGTGAGATGCTGAAGGATTATGACAAAAATTACAAACTGGGAGGGAGTGAAGGAGCACTCTATCTCTTCTGGAAGAGAAGACCCATGGCTACATGTTCAGCTTGGAAGCCAAACCCAAACCAGATTGAGTAAGTTATGGTGATGGTGGTGACTGGAGTGGATGAAGAGCACAAGAAACACATCGGTGTCTGTAAATATTTGAGGGTGTGTAATACTGTTTTAAGTTGTAACACAACCTAAGTCAACTAGTTATATATGTATACGAACCAAACCTGGTAGTTGTTTTTCATTTGTAAATTATTTTGTTGTTGTGGGTGGGTGCTACTGATGAAATATAACCAAAATATTGTTTAGGTCATATCGGTATGAGTCAACTGGCTGCTGACCCAAAGGTTGGGAGGTAAAAAAATATTAGGACAAAAAATCTACAGGTCAGATTGGGTTCTGATAAGCCTTAAAAGGAGCTCACCAACCCACAAAGCCAAGGAATGAACAAGTACAGGTCATCGCTCCATTTTATTCTTTACTTTTTATAAGGTTCAAGCTTCCTTTATGGCCTTTAAATAACAATATATTATGTTGAGTATTTGCACTCAATGACGAGAGTATTTAAGAAAAGGGTTTTCCAAAAAAGGAAATACTCTAAATCGCTATTTTGCAATTTTATCATGATTTATCTCTAAGTCAATCCGCAAAATAATACGTAATATAGTCCATCTAAGAGTTATATTATATATTGTTTATGATTTCATAAGATTCATTTGCACTTTTTCGGAGAAAGAGGATAAAATTATAAAAATTAACAATTGGGAGAGTTTTTTTTTTTTGTTTTCCGAAGTCCTTTTTAAAAATGATTGTATGTCTATTTTTAACACCCATTTAAACAATTTTACATTTATAGAACAAGTGTGATTTTTCCAAGTAGTTTATTATTTTTTAATATGTATTGTCTAATTTATTAAATAGATGTTAGAATTTAAAAATTTTACCTTTTTGCTAGGAAATCACACTTCACCCAAAATGAATGAAAAAAATAAAATATTGATTGTCTTGTTGCCATTTACTTAATTTGTTTTTTGACTTACTGTTATTCACCTAATATCTCTCCTAAATTTTGTCATATACCCAACTAATTCTATATTATTCTTCCTAAGTGTTCTTAGTTTAATTCTTTATAATTGTTACATCTAATAACCAAACCGTAAGACTTGGAAGCAAAGAAGAGAGGAGTCCCAATAATTTGAAAATCCATTTATTTATAATAATTCAAAGAAAGATATTGAGTGACTTCCACTGATACAAAGAAAGCTTGGTTAGTGCAATATTTTGCGGTTAAGCTATTAATTGCTGAGGCAACACCTTTTCACCATTTGCTTTCCTTAATCCAAGTTTTCAACCTTTCTTCTTTACTCTTTCTGTTAATCAAACTACAAAATTCGTCTGGATAATACATATTTAGAAGTTGATTAATCTGTTTTTGTTTCAAGATTATCATAATTGTTATCTACATTCATATAACCTTATCAAAAACGAATAAAGACAAAAGTATACAAGTTATATAATATGATGGTTAGTTTTACTTAAAAAAAAAAAAACTAAAAACATAAAGAAAGAAAGAAAAGGGTTGCCGCCAAAAAAGAAAAGGGTTTTCACCAAACGAAATTAGTTCAATCATTTAAATTATCTTTATCCTTATGATTAGTGTCTTTATATCTGTCATATGCTTCTTCTTCTTCCAACTTCTTTTGGATTATTCTCTTCTTCTCTTGCTTACACATTTTTTCTGTTTATTTTAATTTCCATTTGGAGTTAAAAGCATATCCCTAGTTTATTATTGATATATTCATACCGTGTCCCTTTAAAATACTATTTATTAGTTACACCATTAATGTTGGAACATGAAATATATGGACATTTATGATGGTGAAACCAAAACTAGTTGGTATAGTCCATAGTGAGAATTCAATGTAACTGAGTAGATAATTTGAAAAGAAGAAGTCAAACAACTTGTAAGCATTTTAGAATTGAAAACTAAGATAAGGGATGAATTGAAAATGGGTAATGAAAGTGAAACAAGAAGAGGGAAGGGTTGGTTACTGTCAAGGGTTTATAATGGAGACGGTTGCTCGAGAATGAGGAAAAAGAGTTACTAAGTTTAAGTTTAACTCTTTGTCTCTGTCTCTGTCTCTATCTCTTTCTCTCTCTCCTTTAACGTCAATTCCTTAAAGGAATGGTCTCTCTCTCTCTCTAAAAGTGTGTGTGTATATAATAAACGACTCCATTTGTCCTCTGTTTAGACCAAAACTCATATCTTGTATACTGCAACAAAGAAGGAGCCGTTGAGACTACAAAATGACTGCAGGAGAAAACCCTTTTGTATCTAACACCTCTTCTCTGCAAAACCAGCTTAAAGGTTCTTCTTTTTCTTTCTGGTTTTTTATACATCAACCCTTCTGAGTAACTTGCTTAATGCTGAGTTTAGTGTTGCTTCCTTTTGATTTCTCTCTGCAGAGAAAGAGAAAGAACTTTTGGCTTCTAAAGCTGAAATTGAGGCTTTGAGAACAAATGAAGAGCACAAAGACAGAGTCTTTGAGAAGGTAACATGATGATCAACAACTCTGTTCGTGATGATCCTCCAAAAACTTTTACTCAGTCTTACCTACAAGTTTTCTTGATCAATGTTTTATTTAGACTCACTTCTTGAGCTCTTCTGATGCTACTTGGTTCTGTTCCAGCTTAGAGAAAACGTGAGGAAGTTGGAGGAGAAACTTGAACTCACTGAGAATCTTGTTGAACAAAAGGTCAGTTTTTGCTCAGACAATCATATTTGTGAAGGAACTCATGTCAAAACATAAGGTATAATCAAGATGATTAGAATAAGTTAAGATTCTGACATGATTGTAGGAGGTGGAGATGAAGAAGCTGGAAGAAGAGAAGGAAGATGCATTGGCGGCACAAGACGCTGCAGAAGAAGCACTAAGGAGGGTGTACACTCACCAACAGGACGATGACTCTTTACCCCTCGAATCCATCATAGCTCCTCTTGAAGCTCAGATCAAGTTTCAGAAGCAACAGGTTCTTGAGACTATTTGTGTTTCAAACTTCTTTCTTGTGCAAGTGTAAAGCTGGTTACTTGTGTTGACACGCTGCTGTTTTACAGGTTTTTGCGCTTCAAGAAGACAAGAAAGCGTTGGAACGTCTGACAAAATCAAAAGAATCGGCGCTTCTTGAAGCAGAGAGAATCTTGAAAAGTGCACTTGAACGTGCTTTAATCGTTGAGGAGGTCCAGAACCATAACTTTGAACTACGACGACAGATTGAGATATGTCAAGACGAGAACAAGTTTCTTGAGAAAATCAACCGCCAGAAAGTGTTGGAGATTGAGAAGCTCTCCCAAAGCATTGTAGAACTGGAGGAAGCAATCTTGGCAGGAGGAACAGCCGCCAATGCAGTTCGAGACTATCGCCGCCAAATCTCACAGCTCAATGCAAGTGTCCTGTTTAGTTTCTTGTACTTTATACTCACATTTGTTTTTAAAGAAACTCATATGATTTTTTCATCATTACCAGGATGAGAAGAGAACCTTGGAGAGAGAGCTGGCTAGGGTCAAAGTGTCAGCAACTAGAGTGGCTCTTGCCGTTGCTAACGAATGGAAAGATGAGAACGATAGAGTCATGCCCGTAAAGAAATGGCTTGAAGAGAGAAGACTTCTCCATGTACTAGTCTTCGCTTACATAACCACTAAGTACAGTACACACTGACTAGATTATACAGGAAACATGAGTGTTGAAATTTGTGTTTGTGTGCAGGGAGAAATGCAGAAACTGAAAGATAAACTTGCTGTTTCGGAAAGAACCGCTAAGGCTGAATCTCAGCTAAAGGTGATTGCTTATATTTTTAATGGTTTGTAGGTAAAAAAGGTTAGTTTCTAATGCAAGTAAACAACACAGGAGAGGTTAAAGCTGAGGCTGAAAACCATAGAAGATGGTTTAAAGGGCCCAAACACGTTTTTAGTCTCTCCAACTACAAAGACTGAAAAATCTGGCAAGATTTTAGGATTCTTGACGAGTGGTGGTGGATCACAGAAAAGGTCTGATTCTCAGCCACGAGGCAGAATCCATGCTCTAAATCAGCCAATTAACAGAGTTGCAGAAAGTGATGAAAAGGAGAATTCAAAGATTACAACAAACGGATTAACTGATCAGCATGAAGAAGATGGTAAAAGGAAAGCAGAGGAAAATGGAAATGGAGATTCTGAAGATATGGTTTCAGGGTTTTTGTATGACAGGCTTCAAAAGGAAGTAATTGCTTTAAGGAAGATTTGTGAGAGTAAAGAAGGTACTATAAATGCCAAAAATGAAGAAATCAAGGTAAGTTTCATCCTCTTGTTGTTGTTTTATCTCTTTAACTATATGAAACCTTTCTTCCGATACCTCTGTTTTTAGATGTTGTTAAAGAAGGTTGATGCTCTAACGAAAGCCATTGAAGTGGAGACAAAGAAGGCAAAGAGAGAAGCCGCAGCGAGAGAAAAGGAAAACACATTGGCAATGTTGAATGAAGAGTCAAAACAAAGTAGAAAGACAAACTTACCAAGAAGGTTTGGTCATATTTTCTTTCATTGTTTGTCTTTGTCTTTTGAGATATATACAGAGTCAAAACATCAAGACAAAGTTGATCATTATATGTCTATGCTATGTTGTGCAGCCGCGTACCCAATCCACGTTGTCAGTAGAGGAAGAAGAAGCTTATGGGATTGAATATATTAAAGAATATGATCTTATTAATTTAGGTTGTTCTGTACAAATTGAGTGTTGGATGGATTATAAGAAAAGTGGAACTAAAGCTCAACAGATGTGTGTTATGTCTGGATTGCAAACCATGTTTCATATGATGAAACAAAACTCGTCTCTCGTCTCCTACTAATTAGTTGAATCATATAGCAAATATTTTGAGAACCTATAAGTGAATAAGAATCTGCTAAACACAAAAACATATACATTATCTCAAACTCAGCTAAAGTCATTTTCATATATGCCTTCTCTCAGATTTTTGGTCTTGCCTTGATTGTACAGTTAACGCAACAACCTTTGCATCTAATATATTATAACCAGTTAAAGGATCGTATGTTCTCTGTAGTAGCAAGAAGATACGAGGTTGAAGAAAACATAAGTTTTATATATACTAGAAGAGCATGAAAAACAAGATTTACAAGGACTATCTCTCTTTCTCACAAGAAGTGAGAAGGAAACATATAAGAATAAAGGCATGACTGATCTTTCCTAGAAAGATTAATTTAGAATCTCTTTTTACATGGTGCTTTTCTGTAAGGTGATGTTTCCGGCTGTGTAGACACGGGAGCCGTTGGAAGAGGAGAGGAGTTGAATGCCTCTGTGAATCTTGCAAGAGCATCGATACAGCTTAGGAACATAGAGTGTCTTGAGGATACAAGCCTTGTCCAGGTCAGGAATCGCGTGGAGGTGAGAAGGAAGATCGATGACCAATTGTCCCAACTCATTTGTCACACCTTTGATCCATTTGGATCTTCCCCTATGTGGAGTATGGCACTTGATGCCAACAGTAGCACCTACATGATGATGATGATGTGTTATAAATTTCTTAGTATATGAGGAACATAGACAAATCCACTCATTGTCAATTGGTTTATTTCAACACGTACCATGAATAGGAGAGGAGGAGTAAGAGAGAAGAGATGCGGTGAGAAGAACAGAGGAGAGTTTTTGTTCGCCGTAGCCAGCCATCTCCACCATCTCATTTCTGCTCCATCTCTCCCTAGCTGCTTCTCCAAACGCCACCAATAATACCAACGTCATGCTCATCAACAAGAACCTCATCTTCACTTTCCAAATCTAAATATATGAAAAACTAAAGAAACAACAAGGATGTGTGTGTATATATATACCCACACAAAATATATGGATTGGTTGTATAAGATATGAGACCCTTAATTTGCATTTAAATATGTAAAATCCATCTTCCTTTATTTGACTTTTATCTTCTTTGGTCAAATTGCCTGACTCCTTAATTATATATCTCTTTGCTTATATAAATTGGAAGCAATTACGTACTTGTTTGCCTAATCTTTCTTTCTTCTTTTTTATTTATTTATTTATTTAATTAATAGATTGGATCAATGTTTGGTCAAATATTAGTAAGGTATGCAACGTTTCTCCTCTAGAAATGTCTACTATTTTTTTTTTAATATTATGTTTCAAAGTCTAACCTAAATTTAAAGAGATGTGTCACAATTCACATATAATCAAGCCTGCCCCAACTGTTTTTCTTTTCTTCTAGACATTTGTAACTTTTGAACAAAGACAAAAATATTTTTTTCTCTTTTTGTGGGAGGATCTTTGTGTGGGTTGGTTATCAGTTATCTCTCCAATGGATAAATACGAAAATATGTAATTCAATGATGTGTCTATGATGACATATCAATATTATAATTTAATTCAATTTAGTTTAGAAATAAATGAAACTGTTATCTTTAAATTTAAAAGGTAATAGACCTTCATCATTTATAGTCAATATATTTAATTAGATATTTCACCGTCAATATATATAATTAGATATTTCACTGTCAATATATATAATTAGAGTTTTTTTTATTGTTGTTGTTGACGTATCGATATAATATTCAAAGTTTTCTTTAATTGAATAACTTTACTATTAATAATTTATTACAAAAGATATTAACAAACAAGTGTTGATAAAATAATAAAAGGAAAACATATCCATGTCAACACAAAGAACACATACACAATATATACATTTAATAATTTGCAATCAAATTTTAGATAATATATTTTAATTTCAGCTGCATAACTATAAATTTTTCAATAATAAGTTTTTTAAAAAAATATATATATATATTACCCACGTGGAATAACTAAGCAAGGGGTTTAGTTGAACCCGAACATACAATCCATTTCTACTTTTCTTCTCAACCATCCCACTCCATTCTCCCTTTCTCCCTTTCTCTCAAATGTTTGTATTATTATCATTTTGTTCTGTTACTAAATTTCCTTTTATCATCTAGTTTTCTCCCTTTTTGTGGTATATATGTGAGGGTGGAATTGTCACCGAGCTTTAGACAAGTTATATACCACCATGTATAAATAATTCGACGAATTAGCTATCGTTACATGTAACTTTGGTACTTTGACTAATTGTAACTTAAACCATATATATGAAAATATATGAATGTGTGCTGCTTTGTAACACCAGCGTCCGATGATTCTAGTACCTTAACAATCTAAGATGATGATTGATGGCCATTGATAAACCTATATACTCCTCTATTTTCAGCTTTTGGTTTGCACAACTTACTGCATGTAAAAAGTGTCATCCATGCAAAATATATCTATCAACGCCCTCATAATTATACCATTTTAGCACTTGGTAAACAATATGTTTATCGTAATAATAACCGGTCATACAGTTAGCTAGCCTTATTATATATGTTGAATAGAAAAAAATATGTATCCAACGACCCTTCATAGGGTAAGCAAATTCGAACGATGCAATTATGCAAATATGCAATGACCACCAATTTTTCAAATTTGGAGAAAGCCCGGTTGAATAACTTTTTGTTATATTCATGTTAAGAAAATGATCTCATTACCAAATAGATGTTCTTATTTTAGGATTCAAGGATTCAAGATTTTGATGCTTTGGGTTCCCCAATGCCCCAACAAAAGAAAGAGAAGAAATAAGAATATCAAACAAAATTGAAAATAGAAGAGGAATTGAAGATGGATTGTCCTAAAATAGAAGAATAGATAAAGGAAGACCTTTAAGTGACAAAAGACATGAGCGCAAAACATGGAGACCCTCTTGTTCATTATTCCTCTGGATCAACATCAAACTCTCTCTATCTCTCTCTCTTTGCTTCATTACGTAAAACTTTTGTGTTGACAAGATTGATGGCGAAGATCAGAACGGATGCTCCGGTAATGCCTCCGGAGACTCCACGGACGAGTGAGGTGGGAGAGATTGACACACGTCCTCCCTTCCAATCTGTAAGAGACGCCGTTAGTTTATTCCGTCAGGTTAGCTTTTCGAACAAGCAACCACCGCGCCTCTCCTCCTCCTCTCCCTCTCAGGTATTCATTCTTTGGTTTTTTTCTTCTCTTCCAAAAAAAACGCGATTCCGCAATATTTTTGCCAAAATTTATCTCTAAATATATTTCTTTTTCCATTAAGGACACAACGGATGTGTCGGATAAGGAGACACAACTTATGTCGGCCGAACAAGAAATGGATAGAGTCAAGCTTTGTCTTGATGACTCTATAGCAGCTAAAGCACGAGCTCTCTCCGATCTCGACTCTGCTCAACGAAAGGCCGCTGATTTAAGGGTTAAACTAGAATCCACCAAACATTCCAGGAAATGTGCCATCTATACCAAACACACCATGAATCAACGGTTAGAACAACTTCAATCTGAAAACCAAGAATCAGAGCGCGCAAGAGAGGATTATATTTTAATTACTGCAGAGCTATTCATGGCGAAACACGAGCTCGCCGAATTAAAACGACAGTTTAACCTCTCCGTGGAAGAAAGGCTAGCTGAACTTCAAAGGGCAGAGGAAGCAGAGTGTGCGTCCATGGTTAACTCAAACAAGATCAAAGACATGTCACATGAGATAGCAGAAATGCGTGATGCTGCTGAGCGACTGAAGTCTGATGCTGCCAGGAAAAAAGAGGAAGAGGAAAAGATAAAGGAAGAGAGCATTGCCTCGAGAGAAACTTACGCGGCTATGAGACGAGAGGCTGAGCAAAGGCTAGAGGATTTGAAGCAAGATTGTGACCCTGAATTACGGAAAGATATCGAGAAGTTAGCGGAGATATCTGCGGTAAACGAGAGGTTACAGGAGGAGATTAAACTAGCTCGTGAACTCAAAGAGGCTAAGAGTGTGATGCAAGAAATTTGTGATGAAGAAAGTTCATACAAAAGCTTGGTGGGCTCACTCACGGTTGAATTAGATGGAGTGCAGAGGGAAAACAGAGAATTAAAGGGAAAAGATAAGGAGAGACAAGAAGTTAAAGAAGGAGAGTGGGTAGAAGCTAGTCGTAAAGTTGACGAAATCATGCGTGAAGCAGAGAAAACAAGAAAAGAAGCAGAAGAGATGAGGAAGCATGTGGATGAACTGAGGAGAGAAGCAGCAGCCACACATACGGTAATGGGTGAAGCAGTGAAACAGCTAGAGATAGTTGGAAGAGCGGTAGAGAAAGCGAAAAACGCAGAGAAAAGAGCTGTGGAAGACATGAAAGTACTTACTGAGAAGAAGGAGAGTCTGACACATGATGAGCCTGATAAGAAGATTAGAATATCATTACAAGAGTATGAGGATTTGAGAGGAAAGCATGAAGAGTCAGAGAGAATGGTTCAGCTTAAAGCGAAAACTGTTGCTGCTCAATTGGAAGAGATCAATGAGAGCAGAATAGAAGGTGAGAGAATGTTGGAGGAGAAGATGAAAGAGATGGAGGAGTTAAAAGTAGCCATTGATGGTGCCTTGAGAAAAGCAGAGATTGCAGAGGAAGCTCACTGTATTGTCGATGCTGAACTAAGAAAATGGAAACCACAAGATTTGTAGCAGATATTTTAATGCTTTAGGTGTTTAGGGAACTAATAGAATATGTCCATACCAATGTATCTTTATTGAGAGATTGATGGTTTTTCATATTTCTCATTTTGACAGTAAAATACATGAACTGCTTTAACATGGAACAGAGTCTAAAAAATAAGATTTTAAAGGCATCTCTGTTTTCTTCTTGTTTGCATGTGAAATTGGACAAAGTACACTATACTAGAGTTGTAAACGCAGAGTTCTTTGTTAACAAAGTACTATATAGATGGATCAACGTCAACCAAGTCTTCTTCGTTGTTTCAGATTCCTTGGAGATCAAACTTCATTGAACAAACCCTAGAATCCATCATCATGAATCTCATAAACTCCTTCATTGCTTCTGCTGCTTTGAAAAAATCCCATTTTAGGATAAAGCGTCCCACTTTTTGAAAGTACACCGTACTGAACTCAAAGATGTCATCGGAACCCTAGTGAGAATCTTCCCTACCAATTTTGGTGAAAGATGAGACATCTTGTTAAAATGTATTTCCCACTCAGGCAGGTTTATATAATACATTCTTCTGAGGTAGGCAGGCCTTAGTTGGGTCATTAAAATGGGCTTTTTATTATACCCATTTAAAGAAAGTCACGTGACGCGATATAAGCATGATCCTAGGAACATTAACAATCAGGTGTAGTTGATTATAGGTAGGTTCTACATTTGCTTTGTACTTCCGTTTCTTGATCCTTATCTATGGCGAATCTGAAATCAACCTTCCTCGACGTTTACTCCATTCTCAAGTCTGACCTGCTTCAAGATCCTTCCTTTGAATTTACCCACGAATCCCGTCAATGGCTTGAACGGGTACTAACCCCTGAATCACTTCCATTTTTCAATTTAAATCAGTTCCTTTGATCAATTCGTTTCTGCTGATTTGGGGTCTTTTTTTTGCAGATGCTTGACTACAATGTATGCGGCGGTGAGAGGAGCTTCACTCAGACATTACACCCAAACGTAATCAACTCATATTAAACACTTGTGTGTTCTGTTTTTCAGGGAAGCTTAATCGTGGTCTCTCTGTGGTTGATAGCTACAAGTTGTTGAAGCAAGGTAAAGACTTGACAGATAAAGAGACTTTCCTCTCATGTGCTCTTGGTTGGTGCATTGAATGGGTATATTCCTCTTTTACTCTCTCTTAGTCTTTTTCTTCTTTCGTCTTTCATCTCAATGTTTCTTTTTATATTTGTATTGCAGCTTCAAGCTTATTTCCTTGTGCTTGATGACATCATGGACAACTCTGTCACACGCCGCGGCCAGCCTTGTTGGTACAGACAGCCAAAGGTTGGTATGATTGCTATTAACGATGGGATTCTACTTCGCAATCATATCCACAGGATTCTCAAAAAGCACTTTAGGGGAATGCCTTACTATGTTGACCTCGTTGATTTGTTTAATGAGGTAACAATCTCTTTGGCATTTAACTTTCCAATTTTCATAATTGATCTCAACTCTATTCTCTTACATCGTTTCTAGGTAGAGTTTCAAACAGCTTGTGGCCAGATGATTGATTTGATCACTACCTTTGATGGAGAAAAAGATTTGTCCAAGTACTCCTTGCAAATGTGAGAGATTTCATCTCTTCTTATTCCTAATGGATGCTGCAGTGAAATAGCATTAACATGTTCTGACTGATGATATAGTTTTCTAAAACGTGCAGCCATAGGCGTATTGTCCAGTACAAAACAGCTTATTACTCATTTTATCTTCCTGTGAGTATAGATTCTTAATCCCTCTCTCTCTCTCTCTTTAGAGTCACACATAAGTTCTGAGGCAGCAAAATAAATGCTTTCGCAAGCTAGACACATTTTGTTTCACCGAGAAAATTTGGATGTAATGAGATGATCTGTTAAACAGTGCTAGGAATTTGCATTGACGCTTTTTACAACAATTTAAGTCCGTTGTGAATAGAGGTCCTCATTCATTCTTGTACTCAGGTTGCTTGCGCATTGCTTATGGCGGGAGAAAATTTGGAAAGCCATACTGATGTGAAGAATGTTCTTGTTGACATGGGAATTTACTTTCAAGTACAGGTAGTTACATACTAATACATGAGAGTTCATATAAAGGTCTCATTTCTAGATCCACAAGAGCAATATGAGCAAGTTGATATCTTTATTTTTCCATAGGATGATTATCTGGATTGCTTTGCTGATCCCGAGACACTTGGCAAGGTGAAAAATTATAACAACACATTGCGTTTTCAAAGCTGATTTTATTGTATATTGGTGCTTATCTCACGGGGCATGTGTTGTATAACGTAGATAGGTACAGACATAGAAGATTTTAAATGCTCCTGGTTGGTGGTTAAGGCATTGGAACGATGCAGTGAAGAACAGACTAAGATACTATATGTGAGAATCAGTTTCTTTCTGATGCGCACAAGGATCATTTTCCGCATAAGATTGAAGCAGGAACAGCATGTTAATCTGACTGAATAAATTTTCAATGTCTCAGGAGAACTATGGTAAAAGCGAGCCATCAAACGTTGCTAAGGTCAAAGCTCTCTACAAAGAGCTTGATCTCGAGGTTTGTCACTAAGCAATAATTTAGACCTTTCGTTAGTCAAGCAGAGTAAAAAAAA
The DNA here is from genome assembly GCA_004349715.1 of Crucihimalaya himalaica. NCBI lineage: Eukaryota > Viridiplantae > Streptophyta > Magnoliopsida > Brassicales > Brassicaceae > Crucihimalaya > Crucihimalaya himalaica. The sequence continues at coordinate 317,060 of SMJT01000050.1, forward strand.
CTGTTATTCATCTTGTTATGAAAGTGGAGGCATTAGAGATATGATCTAATATGTAACATAATCTGCATTGATCTTGATTTTTCATAGGCCGCGTTCGTGGAATATGAGAAGGAAAGCTATGAGAAGCTGACAAAGTTGATAGAAGCTCACCAAAGTAAAGCAATTCAAGCAGTGCTAAAATCTTTCTTGGCTAAGATATACAAGAGGCAGAAGTAGAGACATACTCTGGCTTCTCTCCATTTTATTCTTCTGACATTTATGTATTGTTTGACGAATTCTTTTGCTATTTGATATTTTGTTCACTTCCAAAAATTTGATTTTGAGATTCTTGCTGAGCTTTGAGAATAGAGACTAATAAAATGTCTATGTTTCTTCAATGCAATCAGTGAATCATTAATACTTGTTAATGTGGCAAAATTTTGGAAGGACAAGAGGCTGTTTGAGCTTACATCACCTTGCTAAATCAAAACAGGGTTTGAAGGAATCTGGTCCTATGCCATAGAAGGGACCATTGTTGAAGAAGAAGAATATTCAGGAACAGGTGTAACATATAGGCTCAAGGAAGTACTGAAGAAGTTAAAATAGATGAAGACGAGAAGATTTGTGAAAGTAAATCCGTAGTAATGATAAAAAAATCGACAACAAAGGTTCTGTAGTATAACAGTGGTTCTACTTTTCTAATATACACCGCAAAAAGATACTACAGACTACAGAATAACACACTGGTTCTGATTTTCAGCTTATATGCTCAAGAAAGTGATTCTTAATACTATAAAGTCAACCCGACCCTCTATATTTATGTAATTTCTTCCATCCTATATCTAGTATATTGCTAAAAAAATAACACTGAAAATTTCCCAACTTTACAATGTGAGAGTCCAGATCACCACTCCAATGAAAATGTGGTAGATAGACCACCTTGCCATTGGCTCGGCACGTGACGCTAAGCCTTTATCAGTAACGCCCACAAGAAATCGACAATCCCCAACTGAAGGATCTAGGAAGGTGACCATGCCAAGTCCATCAAAGTCGCAGCTCTTTTCATTTTGCATCTGCATCTGATAGTAGCTGTTGAAAGCGTATGATATATTATCTTTTTCACCAAGCTGGCTGCACGAGCCCCCGTCGTTGAGCGTTGTGCAATCTGCTTCACTGCAAGCAAGCCTGAGGTGGTCTCCAACTTGGGTCATGTCTCTTGATGGGTGAGCCACACACCACCTGGAAGGAAGGTAAGCCACATCTTTTGCATTTTTGAGTCCTCTGTTGCCTAGTCCTAAGTTGAGACGATACTTGGCCTGTCCATCGAAAGAGAAGATTCCCCAGTGCCTCTCAAAGTTACCAGGCAGTATGGTTTTCGCTCCTTCGTCAAGCAAACCGAAAAGATAAACATCTGCAGGAGGAGAGCCTGGCCTGAGTGGTGTCCCTTTGTTGCTCAACACATGGCTAATGAGCCCTTGATTAAAAACCCGGGCTGCCGTGAGGTTAGCACCAACTGCTCCATCTGTAGGCCAACCAATCTCACCAATAACTATAGGCATTTGACCATATCCAAGCTTGGTGAGAGCAGCAACAAGAGTATCAAAGTTTCCATCAAATGCATTGTAGTAAGTGTTAGGCTCATCCAGAACCGGATGACTACTTCCCTCAAAAAAAGCATAGTCTTGTGGGAAATCCGAGTTTCCATATAGACTAAGGAAAGGATATATATTAACCACAAAAGGAGACCCATTGGAGTTGAGAAATGAAACCAATTGAGTCATGATCTGTGTGAGCTCAGGCCGGAACATCCCCTGGGAAGGAACATTAGCCTCATACGCATCTGCGTTGCAAGGAACCACCAACTTCACGTAGCTAGCTAGATTTGCCTTAACCAAAGATTGTTGCAGGTTAACCATAGCTGGGACTACAGAGTTCTGAAACTGCCCACCGTAACTCGTCAGAAACGGCTCATTCCCTACTGCAACATACCTATCATTACAAGATTCAATCGAGAAATTGATAAATCATGTGCTTAATCATATAGCTTAAAGACACAGATACTCGAGAGCAAAGGTACCTAATATCAGCACCGTTTTTGCCGATGAAGCGAGAGAGATTTTGCTGGACAAACAAATCAGAATTGAAAGTTGCGAGCATCTCGTTAGGAATGCCGACCATTACTTGGATTCCAGTACCCATTAACGCTCGAAGCACATCTGGATTTGTATCGAAGAGCTTAACTTTAGTAATCTTGTTTGCCTTGAGTAGATTCACCACAGTGGAAGGTCTCAGCTTGTGAAACGACACCGTTCCCCAGTTCACGCCGATTGCTGAATCCACCTCATACGAGACAAGGAGAAGGGAGAGAGTAAAGAGAGCTACACCTAAACCGCTTCCCATCTTTTTCACTGAGCTCTCACAGTGCCCGAGAAAGATGGCAAGTTTTCAAAGGTTACAGCTTTATTTTCTTAAAAAGAACACGTGCTGTTTTTATTATAATAACGTCACGTAGTTCGATTACAAAATACTAAAACGACAGAGAGTTCGAATTTGGCGACATTACAGGTTGATGCTTCGCTGGATTTGCTGGAAAACAAACCGTCCTTCTCCGTCTCTATAGAAAGAAATAGATTCTCTTCTCCTTCCGTATCTTCTTCGTCTTCATCGGGAGAAGAGTATTCGCCTGAAACTGTCGGATTTTTTTGATTCTTCCATCTCAATGTCTTATGCTTATCTCTTCAAGTATATCATCATCGGCGATACTGGTAACTCCCTCTGCTTCTCTTTTTTTTTTTTTGCAGTTCATTAGGAATTGAGATGAATCAGGACATATATATGTTTCGTTGCTAAAATTGAAAAGCGAATTGATCTGAATCTATGTCATATCCATCCTTTTTCTGGTGGAGTCGAGAGGCTTTGTGATGTTGAATTGTGTAATTGCTGCTGATTTCAGGAGTAGGGAAATCATGCCTTCTGCTTCAGTTCACCGACAAGAGGTTTCAACCGGTGCATGACCTCACCATTGGTGTTGAATTTGGGGCTAGGATGATCACCATCGACAACAAACCCATCAAGCTTCAGATCTGGGATACGGTCTCTTTCTCCTTCTTGAATTTTCACGATTAGTCTCTATCTCGTTTTTATGAATACTTTGATTTGTGCACATCTTATAGACTGTGGTTTTCTTTTACCATCTATTTGGTTATTTTGAAGTTTCTTAGCCTATGCACAACGATTTCATATCTTTTTTTTTTTCCCCACAATTCATGGGAAAATAGTCAGCGGCTTAGACTTTAGAGAAATTTTGAACCTCCTTTCCTTTGTCTTGGCTAATCTTTCTCTGTGATATGGAATGGCAGGCTGGTCAAGAATCCTTTAGGTCTATTACAAGGTCATACTATAGAGGGGCTGCAGGGGCATTGCTTGTCTATGATATCACAAGGTAAAGCATTTGCTTCTTTCTTTATGTTATCAAGAATAGACTTGATCATGGAAGCAAATTCTGTTTTTGTGTAGTAGTAACTAAAGAATTTGTATTGTTTTTGACATTATTCTTCTTTATCCCTAAAGATCTGAACCAGAACTAGATTTGTATTTGTGAAAATGTAACCGTTTCGGTGAAGATACTCACAAAAAGATTTATCTCCGTTTTTGCAGGAGGGAAACATTTAACCATCTAGCTAGCTGGCTAGAGGATGCAAGGCAGCATGCAAATGCAAATATGACGATAATGCTCATTGGGAATAAGTGTGATCTTGCTCACAGAAGGGCAGTGAGCACAGAGGAAGGTGAGCAGTTTGCAAAGGAGCATGGTCTTATATTCATGGAGGCCTCTGCCAAGACTGCTCAGAATGTTGAGGAGGTAAACTCCCATACTTTCCAATGTGGTTTCTTAGGCATATGTAGATCTCTATGGCGCACTTTTAACTCACATGCTTTCTCTAGTGTCCCTTAACTTAGAATACCAGAATTAGTTTTAGGCGGTTGGAGACAGAATAACATTCAGAGAAGGGAGAGAGGAACAAGTAGATTTTGATCAAAGTTGTTATGTTTGCCAAGTACCCAATAGTAAACAATGATTCCGACTGGTGTTGTGTTTTGTGAATTTTTGCTAGGCATTCATTAAGACAGCCGCAACAATATACAAGAAGATTCAAGATGGTGTGTTTGATGTGTCAAATGAGTCATATGGAATAAAAGTTGGATATGGAGGAATTCCAGGACCATCAGGAGGAAGAGATGGATCTACCTCGCAAGGAGGAGGGTGCTGCGGCTGAGATGGGGAAAGGTGTCTATATCATCGTGTAAACATGATCACATATGATATAGCAAAAATGTCTCTGCTTCTTTCTATAGTTGTAAATCGTTTTGGAGTTCGATTTGGTGGCTGTGTTGTGGTGGGTTTTGGAACGGTTTGACAATACACGTGTATGTCTATTCATATATCAAAAATTAAGATGTGTTTTGTGTATCTAAGATATGATGGAGGTAGGAATGTAGTCCATTTGCATGACATTAGAAACAAGAGTAAGGATATGATGAAGGTAAGTGCAGTGTTCACCGAGAAAATGGTAACGGCTGCATGTGGTTCCATTTACGAGTCAGAGAAGATATACAACAACAAATAGAGTATTTTCTTAGAACTTTTGTCAAGATTAACAATGTCTTCCATGGTTTACTCCTCCATATCTACTGTGGTTTACTCGCTTAATGATGCAATGCTACATATCTAGCACGCGCATGATTTACAAATGCAGGTAGCACCTGGGTCGAGAATGGTTGCGGTGTACTAAACCCACTTGCCTCAGATTGATCATAATCACTTCATTGTTGAGTATATGTATCTCGTTCATTCTCAACAGTCATATTATGCAATATGATACATGATTTTATGATGATAGCCAAATCGGCTATGTCCCACATGCGAGCTGGTTCACAAATGATTTGAAATCGAGTTTGCAACATTCCAAATGCACATTCAATGTTCTTTGGACATGTCTCCTGACATTGTGCAAATAACTTGTCCGGTTCACTCTTAGGAAGACTAATTGATTTGATAAAAGTTGGATAAGAAGGATAGATACCGGCAACAAGATAGCATGCCATATTATACAACCGTTGGTTCACGAAGAAGTTCACTCTTAGAGTATTTCTCTGTTCAACATCATCGAACACTGGTGAATGGTCTAGAACCAAATGGATCCATTAGATAACCGCATCATAACCAAGTCAACTATCTCCTGAATTCTAGTTCCTCTATCTGCATCGTTTATCCATGAATCAAAATTTGGACAAGATATAACCATTTTGTTGTTAGGATCATGTGCAACAGGTTTGAAAAACTCGACGCCCCTCTGCCAAGAAGTCAAAAACACATGATCATAACAGCAAAGTGGTTACATCTTGTGCAAATTTTAATTCTAGGATAACCGAAGTAGAGAGAAATAACCGAAAAGTAGGAAATAATTGACTTGGTTATGATGCAATTGTCTGATGGATCACTTTTGTAAGCTTCGATATCCAAAAGATTGTGTGATGGATCATTTAGATTTTTTTAGTAAGGTGAGATTTATGATAACTAGTACATCAATGGAAGAATGAGTCCCCATTTATAAGAAAATGGAACCAGTGAATTGAGTGGTTGAACAATAAGATTTCTCCCACTAAAAGCCGAATGTTACGGAGTGTGTGGAGGATAAGATTACTTTGAGGATAAGATTACATTGAGGATAAGATTCTCCCATAAAAGCATAACGTGACTATCTAATATTATTAAGAAAAAGCCGAAAATCATAGATTTCATAGATAAGGATTAGATTCTCACATTAAAAGCCAAACTGTCAGGGATTGCATTGTTAAAAAAATCACGGATTACTAAAAAAGAAACACTAAAGTAAGAAGTGACAAATTACTAATTGACACTCAACAAACACTAAAGCGGAAAATGACAAGTTATTATTAAAGCATAAAGGGACACATATTACAACAGACAATGAACAAAAACTAATTATCAAAATATTGTGGCCTAACTTCTCGAACAATATTTTTTCTTTTCATCGAGATGTCCCTTTTCACTTATCTTCACATACATCTTCATCTTCTTAACCTGATTCTTTTCATTTAACAATTGGTTTGCCTCCTCCTGCGCCATGGTTATTTTGTCTAAGCGTTTGAACTCTTGTGCCTTGATTTGTTTAAATTCATCGTAATCTTCGTTGACCACTTCCAAGGTTGCGTTATTTAGCCTTTTTCTTAGTTACATCCCTCTCCAGTGGACGAGCACTGGATCCTACAGAATTGAAGTGACTAGCATCACTCTCGTGGGCTCTCTTTGATCTACTGCTTTCAGTGCTACTATTTCCTCCTACCTGACTACCATAACGTGGTTGATCACACACAGTGATCCATTCTTTCATTGAATTGAAATTTTCATTACCACCACCTGAATATAGTTCCTGCGCTTTTGCCAATACATCCTGCTCTGACCACTTGCTTTGTTGCATACGCTTAGCGTTATCGTAAGCGTCAATCTATTTTCTTAATTGTTTGTTCATGTAGTTGTAATGATTTCTGCACGAAAACTCCACTACGCGGAGGATCAAATGAGCAATGTTAATTACAATACTTGGCAATTTTACCCCAAAATGATTTGCTCTTTTGGTTTCTGCCAACTACGCCGTCTGTTCCATATTTGATCCACCCACTCAGTAGCCCAAAATTTCGCTCAATGGTCGACTTGAGGCTTTTCTGGGGAGCAGTGGTTGAATCGTTTGCATTTTGAGTGGCTTCATTAACACCACTCATGAAACCAAGAGCCATTTGTATAGAAAATTTGGGAAATTCAATTGCTCCAACATCCGGGACAATTTTATTACTCGTTGGAGTAGAAGAACAAGGGGGTGGTTGAGATGAATATGGCATTGTCGAACCACAATACGAATGATAGTTTGGAATAGCTGACGACTTGAAGAAACAAGGTGAAAACTAAGCATGTGACTTCGCTTCTCCGGGTCGGTTCAGTTCGGGTACCGGTTAACCGAAGTAAATTTGAAAGTTGCCAAATTAACCGAAATAAAGTTCAGTTCGGTTTGATTTGATTCGGTTTTTGGTTTATTTGGGTTTTGAGATTGAATACCAAAATTAACCAAATTTTTGTTTTTTTAAAAAAACTGATTTTCTCGGTTTTTTTTGGTTTTTTTGGTTATTTTTGGTTTGTTTGGTTAATTTCGGTTCGGTTATTGACGAAAACTTGTTTAAATTTGATAAAATCAGTCTAATTGTGGTATAATTTGGTTATTCAAAAAAAACAAAAAAAAAACAAATATTTCGGTTAACCGGGAACTGAACCGAATCAAAATAAAAATCTCGATTAACCAAAATAAATTTAAATCTTACCGATCGGTTAGGAACCTATAACCGAAAACAAAAAATCTCGGTTCGGTCTGGTTTGGTTTTCTCGGTTCGGTTAAATATCCCAGGCCTAGTGAAAACCATAATTTGTTATATTTTGGGGTTGGTTGGAAGATTGAGTTTGAAATAGATAATCGTTGGGATTTTGGTAGTTAAAAGAGTAATTAAAAGAATTTAGGATGTTAGAATGGTTATTGTTGGGATCTATTTCTTCAAGGAAGACAAAAAAAATTAAAACGAGTGTTTATGATACAAGGCTCTATTTTTAAGAAAATTATTGTTAAGAAGATTATTTTTTGTGTCTAAATCTAATGAAATAAGGCTCTATTTATAGAGTATTAAAATGATAAATTTTGGTATAAAAATAAAATAAAATAAAATACAATTTAATATACAATAATTGAATCAAATAATGTAGATAAAAAAATAATTAATTTCAGCATCATTTTCTCTCTCGATTGCGTGCCAAATTTGATAGTATTATCACTGAAATTTGTTTTGTCTCCAATGGCTAAGTGTCAAGATGACCACACACTTTCCTACTTTCAACACAAAATAATCCACGTAAATTGCATACAATTATTCAACACATCATTTGATTGAAGATATTAACATGTTGAATAAAACATTCAACTAGCCCCATTGTAAATATTCTTAAATTAAATATGACTCAAAACAGAACCATAATGAAATTGAAGAAGGGAGAATGAGCTCAACCACATAGTTGGGTATGGGCTTCGCCTTTCCCCTCCAAACAGGTCCAATTACAGAAGACGACCCATTAAAAATTGGCTGATCAAAGGAGTAAAGAGTAGATTCGACGTTTGCCTCTTGTGTAGACTTAAGCATTTTGGAGGCACGAATTGGCTGCATGAGCACCCAGGAGGCATGAATAGCTGAACAACTCAAAAGTCTGACGGCCGCCCAAGCAGCCTCTCAGGAAGAAATAAACCGCCTCCATGCAGCGGGCGCACCCACAGCTCGTCCGACGATGCGGGAGAACGTCACCCGCTCTTGATTAAACGCGTCCTGTAACAACAACCCTAGCGGCCCGCACAGACCAGCTTCTAACGTAGCCGTCTATGCTACCGACCAGACCAACACCACCAGGCCTTGAGTTATCGCCGAGCAATACCTCGAAGACTACGCCACTGCCAGGGATAAAGAGATCGATGACATGAAAGAACTCCTCCGTGCGACGTCCTCGAAAGTTCACCGCGCGACCAGCTCGGCGCCGGAGCTAGAAAAGCTATTGGAAGACACTCAGCGATCCCTCCCCCCCAACCGAATAACCAGCACACCGTTACGGCACGAGGGAAAAATCAAGCTCCCCACTTACGACGGAAGGGGCGACCCTCAACAATTCCTCACTAAGTTCGCAGTGGCAATCGCACGAGCACGATTTGCCGAAGATGAACATGACGCGGGATGTTGCCAACTATTTGTCGAGCAGCTAGGCGGCACGACACTTAGCTGGTTCACTCGGCTCGAAGCCAATACAATTGATTCTTTCTATCAGCTCAAGGTAGCTTTCCTGAAGCAATACTCGATGTTCATCCAGAAATGAGCGACCAATGCGGATCTTTGGACAATTACTCAAGGCCCGAAGGAATCCCTCTGCGAGTTCATCAATCAATTCAAAGAAGTAGTCTCTCAAATCGACGTACCAGACGACGCGGCGATCGCCGCACTCAAAAATGCCACGTGGTATGTATTGAAATTCCGCGAAGACTTGTCCCACAACCAACCCGCTACGCTCGTAGATGCCCTGCACCGCGAACGCGCCATATACTGCGAGGAAGAGAAAGCCGCAATGGCTAAGAAGCACGCCTCGAAGGTGACACCCGCCAAGGAGAAGGCAAAGGAAAAGTACTTCGAGCCTCGGCAGCACTACAAAGCAGTCTATGCCAAAGAGGAAAGGAACAAGAAGGCGGCGACCTACTTCGTAGGAACCCAGAAAGACGGGTCAACACGTCCTCGTTTTGAGGAATCAGTCTCGCCTGAACGACGGGCATCTGGCACGACTAACTTCTTCGAGGCCGTTGGAGCAGCACCCTGTTCAGTCGAGGCCACCCCCGGGACCTCAGCAGGACGCCCAACCTTCTCCTTCTCCTTATCCTTCTTCTTCACAACTTTGGACGAGCCCGCCTCAACAGCTTCGCCCGTCCCTTGCTCATCCAGCCATCCTTCAGGAGGGTGCAAATGTTTCAACGACTTCCCCCCGGTCGTCGGGCGAGCGGCAGACTTCCCCTTAGACCCAGATCAACGCAAATGGTCCTGAATGTCGGGAACATCCGCAGCACATCTCCTCATCTTCTCGAACTCTAGATGCTGAAGCAAGTAAGCTCGACGGTCAAAAAAAAAAAAAAAAAAAACACGGTTGAGCAACCAACCTTCTTTACGACACGTCGTCCTAGCTTTAGACACAGCCTCGCTCTCTGTTGGCCAAACAACTGCCGCCTCTTGTTTCAACTTCTCTACGTCATCGAAGAAACCGGGTGGAGGCGCCCTAATCTTCAGAACACGATCTGCAAAAGGAACACAACAAAATTGACCAGCAGTCAAAACAATGAAGAGCGACCCAGTCAGCGAGCAAGAGTAAAAGCTAAATATACCAGGAGCACGATTCTAGCGAGAAAAGAAAGTCAAAGAAGGATCCTCAACGGACGCCTCATCAATTTTGGCAAAAAAGTAATATCTTTCCCACGAGGAGAACTTCTCCTTCCCCGAAATGATTTTGTGCTTAGGCAAGGCGCTCACGTAGCGAAGACAGTCCTTGCTTTTCACCTTCGCGATGGTAGTTAGCTCCTCAAAAAAGCGGTATTCTATCCGAACCCCACACCGCTGGGACAGAAGGACGAGGCCCATAGCGTTCTGGACCGCAGAAGGAGCAAGTTGGGACAGCGCCATTCGCCGTTCAGAGTAGTATTGAAACAGAAAGCTCGGGATCGGGAATCTAAGTCCACAATCAAAAGAGTATGACTCGTATAAACATATGTAAACGCGGAGCGGCGCCCATGGTCGATCCTCAAGCAAAGAGGCGATCAGCGAAATGCCATCCAATGCGTGGTTCAAGCTAAGGATTTCTTCCAAAGCCAAGCGATCCGACTATGACGGAACGATATACCCGACAGAGTCTCCCCGACCGACGTATCGACCGAGAGGAGGACCAGAAGGAACATTGACTTCCTCAGAGGATGAAGAAGAATCTTCAGAACCGTTAGGTGACCCTTTCTGGATCTTTGTCAACAAGATGGGGGATATCGAATGAAGGGCGAGACAAACTCGGACCCGCACTGCCTCCACGAGACAAGATCTCTCTCCTCAACAGTTTGTCAGAAGGAGAATCAGTGCCCACAACTAAGAGCGACGATACAGATGCCGACCTTGAGACAACACCCGGGGAACGACCCTCGATGGAACCGTCCGACCCACTAGGGGTACGACCTCTAATGTGATCGTCCAACGACCCGGCGAACGAATTAGAGTTTGAAGACACTGTGCACGAAAAAAGTAGGAAGAGTGGAAAGAGCAAGAGAAAAATTCACAGAAAGATAGAGCGAGTGGAATAAAATCACAAGACGAGAGAGAGAAATTACCTTTCAAGATGAGGAAGAAAAGTGAAAATGAGATGCCTGAAGCCAGTATTTATACAAGAGGGGCTGGAAACCGAAACGGTGAAAGCCACTTCTCCCCGAAAAGATCGCGCCAAAAACGTAACTGTTCCCTCTCATCTAGGGCGAACTCAGAGAAACCTAAGGAGAAGAGACGCGAACACGAACGGAAGGCCCTGTTCGGCCCAAAGAAAGGGGGCCCAATTTCGGGTATGGGCTTCGCCCTTTCCCTCCAAACAGGCCCAATTACAGAAGACGGCCCATTAGAAATTGGCTGATCAAAGGCGTAAAGGGTAGATTCGACGTTTGCCCCGTGCGTCGACCTAAAGTATGGAATTTGCCCCTTCTTAATCCCTATAATAGAGGGATTAGTGAACAGTGTAAAGGGGATCAGTTTTTCGGGAGAAGAACCCTTCGACTTAAATACTTAGAGCGAACGAGATAGCTGTAAGCCAAACTCCGTTCGCCTCATCTCAAGCCTTCTTTTAAGTCGATCTCATTTGTAAAAGAGCATCACGCTCGACTCACCCTGTATCAAGTCGATCAATTAATACAAATCGTTCCAACGATCAATTAAGTTGCACTGCCTTCGTTTTATATTATTATTATTTGTTTGATTGGACTCAATTATCAACACAGATCAAACATAATTTGTGACCAGAAAGACAAATTGAGAAAAACAGCAAAGCCAAAGTCACAAGAAAAATAAATTGTTCTCTCCAACGGTCACTCTCTTTCAAGAGATAAGACTTACCGTAAAAAGTATAGTCTGAATTTTATGTATTATTAGAATAAGTTTACACTATAACATACAAGCTTTATGAGCCTAATTAGGAAGTAAATAAGGAATAAAACCAATTACATTAGATCTAAAAATACTATTTACTTATATGACTAATATCCTCCTTCAAGATAGAGTGTTCTTGAAGACTCCAATCTTGGAACATGCTTGTTAAAAACTGATCGAGGTAAGGGCTTGGTGAGAGTATCGACTAGCTGATCATGAGTGGAGACATAAGACACACGTAGCAATCCAGCTTAAATATGATTACGAACGAAGTGATAGTCTAGGGCTATGTGTTTCATTCATGAATGGAACACCGGATTAGCACACAAATACGTTGCACTGACATTGTCACAATATATAACCGGAACATGAGGTAGATCAACACGCAGTTCAGTAAGAAGAGAACATACCCATCGGACTTCAGAGGCAGTGTTGGCGACAACTCTATACTCAGTTTCCGTCGATGATCGGGGTACACTATTTTGTTTCTTTGAGGACCATGAAATTGGGTTTTGTCCAATGTATATTATATAGCCGTTTGTTGAGACGAAATCATCTGAGTCGCTAGCCCAATCAGCATATGAAAATGCATGTAGTTGAAGAGGTTAGTCCTTGTATATCGTAACACCATGTGTTTGTGTTCCCGCAAGTTACCGTAAGACCCGTTTTGCCGCTGCCCAATGTTCTTGTGTTGGTTTGTGCATGAATTGTGATAGTCTATTCACAGCATAGGACAAATTAGGACGAGTGAAAGCTAAATATTGGAAGCTACCCACTAGAGATCGATAGACACTCGGATCGAGAAGTAATGTAATGTCATTGATGGAGAGCTTTGGTGAACCCGGTAGAGGTGTGGTGACTGGTTTAAAATCCATCATGTTGTGCTTGAGGAGTAGATCAGTCACATACTTGCGTTAAATTAGGTGGAGGCCAGAGGTGGTTCTTGTTACTTCGACACCAAGAAAGTAATGTAAATCACTAGGGTCCTTGATGCTAAAGCGATCCTCCAACCCAACTAGTACTTGATCCACCGTGAGTGGTTTGTCTCATGTGACAATAATGTCGTCGACATAGACAAGTACATAGGTAAGAGAGTTACCATTTGAATTGATGAAAAGTGATGTATCAGCAAGAAACAGAGTGAAGCCATTGTCAACGAGATGTTGTCGTAGGGACATATACCAAGCACGGGGGGCTTGTTTTAAGCCATATTTTGGTTTGTGGAGGCAGCACACAAATGATGGTTGGTCTACCTCAACAAAGTCAGGCGGTTGTGACATATAAATCTTTCGTGTGAGATCACCTTGAAAGAAAGCAGTGTTGACATCGAGTTGCTTAAGAGGCCATGATTTTCGAGTAGCAATGTCTAGCACAAGTCTGATCGTTGTAGTCTTGATGACCGGACTAAATGTTTCGGCATAGTCAAGGCCATAATGTTGGATATATCCTTTGGCTATAAGTCGTGCTTTGTATCAATCAAAGACACCATCGGTGAGATATTTCTTCGTAAAGATCCAACGGCATCCGACAAGATTCTGAGATGGACATGGTGGAACAAGATCCCATGTGTGACTTGCAGTTTGGGCATCAAATTCATCTGAGCAAGCACGTCGTCAATTAACATCCTTAAGAGCTTGAGTTATGGTGGTCGGTTCTGATGCAATCGAACTTGGACCTGCGAGAGACAGAGAGAATTTTTTCGATGGTTTGTATATGTTATTTTGGGCTCTAGTTTTCATTTTGTTGGTATTTTGGGCTGGTGGTTCACTTGGTGCTTCGGTGGTGAGGTTTGTAGGTGAAGAGATGGTTGTAGCGTGGTCTTGAAGATTGGTTTGGTATGGATGGGGTTCAATTATTTGTTGTTCATGCTAAGTTAAGGGTTGCAACTCATTTTGTTGTTGAGCTGTGGGCTCCGAAGTGAATGGGTGTTGTTGGGCCATGCTTGTTGCCCATTTTGAGGAGTAGTGGGCTCAAAACTTTGAAGTGAAGGAGAAGTGGTGCTAGATGAAGAGGAAGAATGTGATACCTAAGGTGATTAAGTGACGGGAATCAAGTTTGACAGCGTAGGGGCGAGGTGAGGGATCATGTCCGGGGGTCGTAGAGGAATGGCCTGAGGTGTTGACGGAGTAGCTGGCATGGTGGTGTCTAGTTCTGGCGCCAAAGACAAGCTTGAGCTAAACGGGAATGTAGTTTCATCAAACTGAACATGTCTTGACGTATATATGCAACCAGTTGGTTTATGTAAGCAGTAGTATGCACTTTGCGTCGTCAAATAGCCAAGGAATACACATCGGAGTGAACGATCATTAAGTTTATGGGTCGCATAGGGTCTTAGCCATGGGAAGCATAAACATCCAAATATTCGTAATTTCTCATAGTTAGGTGACTGATGAAAAATAGCTTGATACGGAGAAGACATATTTAGTACCGGTGTGGGGAGCCTATTGATGAGATAAACAGAGGTTGCGAAGGCGTATGGCCAGTAGATTTTGGGTATAGACGCCTTGGACATAAAGTAAGTCTCGTTTCAACAATATGGCGGTTTTTGCGCTCCGATAAGCCATTGTGCTCCGGCGTATGAGGTGGTGACGTGAGATGAGAGATACCTTCATGTGCTAGAAACTCCCGTAATGCAACAAATTCTCCACCATTATCAGAAAACAACATCCCAACTTTTGTTTGAAATCGATTTTCAACAAGAGATTTAAAAACAACAAAAGTGATTTTAAGGTCTGTTTTTTTTCATAATGGGAATAGCCAAGTATTGCGTGAAAAGTGGTCGATAAAAACAACATAATATTTGAAATTGTCAATAGATAAAATGGGTGAGGACCAAACATCACTATAAATGTATTCAAGTGGACGGTAAGAGATAATTGATGAATGAGAAAATGGGAGTTTATGGCTCTTATTCAAAAAACAATCGGAGCAAGATAATTGTTTTGTGGGTGATGAAGAAATAGGAATCGAAAAGGTGGAGACAATATAGTTTAAAACAGAAGATGAAGGATGACCGAAACGTGAGTGCCATGACTAAAGAGTAGGCTTTGGTCCGGAGACAGAGAGTAGAGATGTTGCTTGAGAACTAGACACCGGCCACTAGTATAAGCCGTTATTAGTCTTTCCTTGGATTAAAGGAACCCCGAACTGAGATCCTTCACTTGAAAAGACGTGGAGAAAAATTCGACGGAGACATTTATTAGCATTGCATAATCGATGTACGTAGATAAAATTCTTGCGTATAGGAACATAAAGTATATTATCCAAAGTTAGTGATCTTGTAGGAAAAGGGAGATATTTTGAACCCGTGTACGTGTCTGATGGAGAGATTAGATCCATCAGCCAGCATCACATCATCACCACCATTATACGCTTGGTGTAGAGAAAGGTTTTTGAGATCAGAGGTGATGTGGTGCGTTGCACCGGAGTCAACAAGCCAGTTCTCAGTGGTATGGTGTGTTTGCAACGAGATTGCCACGGTCTGAAGGTATTAGCGAGAAGTGCCAATTGATCCATACGTGTAAGATGACCTTGAATATAGTCATCAATAGATTTAGTGCCCTTCATCCATTGTTTGATTTGAGTTCTTAGTGTTGGATCATGGCCACGGCTTGGTTTAGCATAAGTAGAAGCCAAGGTTTCCCAGATTTCGGAGGACGTGGTGGCTCATGAAACCAACGGTTGAACAGAGAAGGAGATGGCGCCGAGTAAGGCGATGTAGAGCAGCTTGTCCTGGCGTTTCCTGAAAGCGAAATCTGGATTGGCAGTGGTCGGTGTTGTTCGCCGTTAGCGTAGGTGGTGGCGCCGTGGTCGAACCGTCAAGTAATTCGTCGAGGTGAGCTTAGTAACATTAGCAGTGTTGATATTGAAGAGAGTCTGAGATGATGTCGTGATGATTTCTCCGGTGGCCGAAGGTCCATTTGTGGAGGTGGACATGATGACGGTGGCGGTTGTATTTTTGAAAAACAAAGAAATTTTTTTAGGTTTTATGATCGAGAGGTTCTGATACTATATAGAGTTTGAATGTTATGTATTATTAGAATAAGTGTACATTACAATATACAAGCTTTAAGAGCCTAATTAGAAAGTAAATAAGGAATAAAACTAATTATATTAAATCTAAAAATATTATTTACTTATATGACTAACAAAAGGGTTGTGGGAAGCGATTCGAAGGCCTGAGGCAAAACACATTTTTATATATATCTTTGATCTAGAATTTCCAATCATCACTAAACTTTTTTCGTCTTTTAGATTTTTACTTATTTTATGATTACAATTATTTTAATATCAATTGATAGTATACAATGACACGTGCTAATGCACAAGATAATTAATTCAAGATTTTATTAATAAGTTAAAAGGTTATGTTATTGCATGGTTTATAGTCTAATATCTTAGAAATTAATTTATTAATGATTTTAATTTCATTTTAGTTAAATTTTGAAATTGAAAAACTAATTAACATAAGTATCAATGTATTATATATTCATAAAGAATATAAAATATGTTTGACAGTTAAATAGATAGATAATGTTTGGAAATAAGGGTGTTTGACAGTAAGTATAGAGTAGTTAGAAAAAAAAGATGAGAATAATTGTGGGCTACCCACATCAGCAACAATGACTCTTAATATCTTGAAGATTATTTTGTCAAATTGTTTATAGCTAACTAGGAAAATCGTAACCCAAAAAGCTAACTAGGAAAAATATAGAATAATAAGTTAAATTTTCTTTTCTATATTTTTGGTACTTTTAAAAAAAAAAAACTAAATAAATAAATATATATAAATATATATATTAAAATTTATCAAAATTTGGGACCTAAAAATAAGAGGCTATTGCCTGATTTAAAACAAGGAAAGCATTGCTATGCCAGAAAGAAAGGGCACGTATCATCCTTCACAACAGACTCATTACTTTGCAATCAGTGTACAATCATTCTAATGGTGACACAACAAATCTCTTAAGTGACACAATCTAGAAAGTTTCTGAGGCTCTGTTAACATAGACACTTAAGCTATTCTCATGTGTATGATCCAATAACGTTACAAGTAAAGACATTTTTCGGATTCTTGACCTTATATACCCGTCTTTATAGAACAAAGTGATTCTCTTCTGTTCTCTTCGTCTTCATCAGGAGAAGAAGGGATTCGTTTTTGCCTGAACCTAGATTCGTCACTTCAATGTCCTATGCTTATAGATTTAAGTATATCATCATCGGTGATACTGGTACTGCTTTTTTTTTTTTTTTTTCAATCCTTATCATATAAATCTCTATCTCATATCAAGCGTTTCTTGATGGACAAGAAACATTCAGGGCTCGAGGGGCTTGTGTCTTGTGATGTTGATTGAGTTTTGAATCTGGTTACAGGGGTAGGGAAATCATGTCTTCTGCTTAAGTTCACCGACAAGAGGTTTCAAGCGGTGCATGATCTCACCATTGGTGTTGAATTTGGGGCCAAGACGATCACTATCGACAACAAACCCATCAAACTCCAGATTTGGGATACGGTCTCTTTCAACTTACTTCTTGACTTTTTATACGTCCCAAATCTATCTTATTTTCTTGAAATACTCAGGTTGGGTTGATCATGTATATTCTGAGTTTCTTTGACCACCTACTTGGCTATTATGCATCTTCATTGCCTATGCGTCCATGTCTTTATTTTCCACAATTCATGGGATTATAGTCAGCAAAAATTTGAAACGCGTATCCTCGTCTGGACTAAAGTTCTACGTGATATGGGCATGGCAGGCTGGTCAAGAAAGCTTTAGGTCTATTACAAGGTCATACTATAGAGGGCGTGCCGGGACATTGCTTGTCTATGATATCACAAGGTAAAAGCATTTGCTTCTTTCCTTTTTGTTATCAAGAGTTGGCTTGATTGTAACTAGAAGTCGAGCATGATCTTGACTTAAGCTGTCTTTGTTGACATTATAATATTATTCTTTTTTTCGAAAAATGTCACCATACGTCTCAGTGTAGCACGCACAATATTGTTATCCGTTTTTGCAGGAGGGAGACATTTAACCATCTAGCCAGCTGGCTAGAAGAGGCAAGGCAGCATGCAAGTGAAAATATGACGACAATGCTCATTGGGAATAAGTGTGATCTTGAAGCGAAGAGGGTAGTGAGTACAGAGGAAGGAGAACAGTTTGCAAGGGAGCACGATCTTATATTCATGGAGGCCTCTGCCAAGACTTCTCAGAATGTCGAGGAGGTAAAAGCCCCCATGCATGCATTCGTATTCTTTCTCTAGTGTCCCGTAACTTCTTGTATCCCTGTCAGTTCAGCTATTAGAAGGATTAGGTCGGTAGCTAAGTTAACATAGAATACACAAATTAGATTTAGGCAGTTGAGGACATCATAACACTAAGAAGAGGGAGAGAGAGAGGAATAGGTAGAATTTTGGGGTTATTTCTTCGTAACTGTGTAGAGAGAAGAGCCTGTGTTGCTTCTTACTTGTTCCACTCCTATCACACTAATAGAAAGTCTAATTCATTATGTCTACCTGTTTTGTGTGTTTGAATTTTTGGCTAGGCATTCATCGAGACGGCCGCAACAATATACAAAAGGATTCAAGATGGTTTGATTGATGAGGCAAATGAGCCTGGAATAAGTCCAGGGCCATTTGGTGAAAATGATGCATCCTCCTCGCAGCAAAGAGGAGGGTGCTGTGGCTGAGATGGGAAAGGTGTCTATACTATCATGTAAAAATGATCACATCAAAAATGTGTTTGCTTCTTTCTATTGTTGTAATTCGTATTGGAGTTCGATTTGGTGACAATACAGATTTATGTCTATTGACATATCTAAAATTAATGTGTTTTGCGTATCTAAGAAATGTCGCCAATTTGCGTGGCATTTGAAACAGTAGCAAGGATATGATCGAGGTTAAAAGTGGTAATGGCTGCATGTGATTCCATTTGCCAAATCGAAGGAGAAGTTTACATAATGAGATGCAGAGATATACAACAATTAGAGCATTTTTTGAACTTTCGTCAAGGTGTACGATGTCTTCTATGGTTTACTCGCTTTAGGATGCAATGCCGCAGTCTTTTGCTAAAGGCCTCCAACCTTTCCAATTTTTCGTGTCTAGACTTCTTTGCATCTGTTTCACCTCCGTTCTTAATTTTCTTCTCCTTCCTCTCTTCTTCTTCTCTACTAGAGTCTCTTGGCTTTTGTTCCGTGTTTATATCAGCAGTTTTCTCGACCTGAAAGGCAATATATCAGAAACGGAAACCCCATCTCACCAATATCAAATTGTTTCTTAAACAGATTCAAAGAGTATCAACCTGATCACCCTCGCCAGCGGTCAAACTCTCATCTTCTTCAGTGCCACCTAGTGAAGAGCATCTGCCCCAGCTTTCCCTGTTGGAGCTTGTAAATGAACAGCCTTCTTCAAACTGATCAACAGGCTTCCCCTACCAAATTACAATCAAAATACATACTGTGACCAAGGCTCGTAAGGCAACCCTTGAGGTTTTTTAACAGAAATGATGTGTGGAAACATAGTTAGAGCTCCTACTACTTCACCATTTATTATGGTTTTCGCACATGCTCCAGTTACCTCGAAGTTGTCAGGGTCGTCCATGTTGTGATTGTCTTCTACAGGCACGTCATCCTGTTTCATTAATAAATGACTGTCAAAAAGAATAAACCAAGCAACAGAAAGAAAATTCATGCAAGAAAGAGAGCTGGTATACTGTATCTGTCATGGGCATGGCTTCTGAGAGTAGCTCATTTGTTGGCTTTGTGTTTAGAGGGGCAGGAGGCGCAGAAGAAGAACTTGCAACATCGATACATGCCGAACGAAGACCAGATATGATCTCATACAGAAAACTCTGGCAGTACAAGGTAACCAAGTAGTTAGATTCTTGTGCATGATCGTTCACCGTGCCAACTGTGATGGAGACTAATTTATAATTATTGTTGTGTGAGAGGACCACCACGAGTTCTCAGCCATCATT
Organism: Crucihimalaya himalaica; assembly: GCA_004349715.1. Classification (NCBI taxonomy): domain Eukaryota; kingdom Viridiplantae; phylum Streptophyta; class Magnoliopsida; order Brassicales; family Brassicaceae; genus Crucihimalaya; species Crucihimalaya himalaica. Next base: position 336,823 of record SMJT01000050.1, read on the forward strand.
TACATCGAGCCACCTCTTTAGTGACTCTAGCAATATGTCTAGGCAATGTCTTTGTTTTCTATAGTACTTAAGTGCAGAAAAATATAACAGACAGCAACACAGGACTGTTTTTTAGGGTTGCTCCACCACGGAGTGCAAATTACCTCATCCAAACCAGTAGCGCTATTGATATCTCCCAAACTGTAATAACTTTCAAGTTTAGATGAGCAAGCTGAAGAAATTTGAGGCGGGCGAAGAACATTGTAGAAGAATATTAACACCGAATCATAATAAGATTGCGGCCGCGAAGAGTTGTGATCACCATCAAATTTGATGATATTTTTGTCTCCCTGCAGAGTTACCAGAAGATTAGTACATATGCATGGACAAAAAAAAATACCGAAATTATGTAACTACCGCATAACACTTGAGAATGAGGTCAGAGTGATGAGGTTGGATGAATTTGTCTCCGCTTGCATGCCCAAATAAAGCTGGAATGAAAGTCTTGGGAGAAACCTGGGGGAAAATTCAAAAACTTCACTAAAATGGTAACATACTACCTTACTTGGAGGCAAATGACAAGAAAAACAGGGAGAGGTGTTTATACAACACCTTAACACAATTGAGATCCATAATATTAAACTTCGCCTTTTTCTGAATTATCCGCCGCATGTACTGCACAGCCACTTTCACCTAATTGAAAAATGAGATAAAGTGTCATTGCAAGCATAAGAAAATGTCTAGAATATGCTATCATCGATTGTAATGGTAAGGAAACTATTTTGGACTCTGGTAACCATGTGAAAATATGAGCCATCTGCCCATCCAGCTATGAAACTTCTCATTCATACATTTTTTTCCAATTTTATTTGCATGTTTTAATAGCTATGTGTAGCAATAGTTACTACACAAACAGAAAAACAATTGACTTGATCCTTGTACAGCAAAGTGATGAATTAAATTCATACTTCAGGTTTTTATAAACTCAGTGCCAGTTTCAGCTAGTGTATATTGCTATGAAGAATGGGGGAAAAGGGAGCAGGAGAATATACTGTGAATTTAGGAAGTCGGATTTTGTAGACATCCACCAGTTCCATCATCAGATCAAATAAGTTTGAGAATGCACTGTCTAAGACCATTCCAGCAATTGAAGGATCTTCTGCTCCATAAAGAAGGCTGCAAATTTTATTCCCCGCTTTATTAAATGCAGGAGAGAACGATATGAGGAATGTAGAGAGTTGACACACTTTTCAGATCATAGACCTTAAGAAAGCTGGCGAATCTATAGTCATAACAACTACTAGTAAATCTTAAAGTGTGACTGAGAACTAGTTCAAGAGGTAACCTGGTAACTGCACCCATAGATCGTCCCCAAAGTCCAATACGAGATACCTGATTGCTGTTTCTCAGGTAAGATACTACAGTCTTGAGATCATCTTTCTAGCTTATGTTTAACAAGAAAAAGTTAGATAATATTTGAAGAGAAGAGAAGCTTGTAAAAGTAAGACACGGAAACACACCTCATGCCAGCCCAGGCTTACATAATCACCATCAGATAAGCCTGATCCCGAGAAGTCAAGGGTAAAAACAGTAATGTTAGATGGAAGAAGAACCATAACTGCCTCATTTGCATCTGCCCTACATCCACTGATCAGATTCCAAAACAAACGAATTAAGTTCTTTTTTATTGAACTAGTCATAAACAAGATCTTAGGTCCTAGAAGTGCAAGTCTCTATGTACCTATTGCCATGGCAGTATATAACACAGGGGAGAGGAGTATCCTCCTGAGAAGACGAGGGAATGAAGTGACTGCAACGCAAGGTGTGACCCCTTGAATTTGTAAGCTACCAGAGTACAAAAAAAGATATGAGACCTATAAGGTTAACTTCAAGAGGAACCAAATTTTGTTTGAAAAGGACAGTAAGAAATCATTAGGTGCCCATACTTGCCTCTAAGTCTTGTCTTTTACACTTTGTGCCACCGAGGCTAAACTCCTTCTCCCACAAATACTGATCAGGATCATATTCAGCCCTGTCAAAAAAAAACCAAACAGCTATCAATTGAATGCAAAAAGGTGGAGACTTGAAAGAACTAAAGAGAAGAGGGTGGAGAAATACCTAGGAGGGCGAATTACAAAGTTGATGAACTGATCAATCATCTTGATTCCAAGTACCAATGAACTCATGAGCTACTAGTAGTACTCTTCTCAATCCTGAACCATGTTTCTACAGACATTGTTGTGGTTCGTCTTCAGCAAAAGTCCTAATAAATTACAAGCGAGACACCAAAAGCATCATGCTTTCGATAGTCCCATTTCCCATATAAACTCAGAGAAATGCGCAGATCCCCAAAGACAAAAGAGTCTCAGCTTTTGCTGAAAAGCAAGTAAGGCCACCCAAAATATTACCTACTACGAGCACAGCAGCTGAAACAAAAGGGAATAAAAAAAAAAAAAAAAAGAAGAAAGCTTTTATTAAATAAATGACAGATGCCCAGATCTTGAAAATGAGTCAACTAGAAAACCGAGTTTGATGAGAGGAAGAAAAGAAAAAACTATTGAAAGCCGCGACTTTTGAGAAAGAAAATGAAAAGGTAGAATCAGATTTCAGATCTCGAGGTGGTAGATACTCGAGAAAACAAGAAACAGTTTATATATTTTGTTTTGTTGAAGGTTCGAACGCTGGTCCTTCTGGTCATTGCCATCACGAGGCTCGACCTTTTTGGTTCATCTTGAGTTTGCTGTTCCTTTCTTCTCCAGCTCACTAGCTGAGTCCCTGATAGTGATAGATGTACCACCGAACTGTAAGCTTATAAATATCTACAACATAAACTTTTAAGGGTGAAATGTTAAATCACATCTAAATATAATGCTTTTAAGTGCAAAAGGTTATTTTTATTCTACCCATTTAAATAAGATAAACTGCGTATATGCTTTGATTAATATATTTCGTTCTATATATTTACAACATATATTCATGATGCATTACAACTACTGTACTTCGTATAATAAACTCAATCACCTAACCATATTAATTTTGGTTTGGTTCTAAAATCAATAATAAATTTAATTTTTTTAGTACCTTATTTTGTATCTATTAAATAGAAATTACATTTCTGACAAAAAAACAAATTAAGTAAAAATTACATATTTTAGTAAATTTTAGTTTATTCGCTTTATCCAATTCGTTTGCATAAAGCCGTGTTCGGTTTAGTTTACATGAATTTATTCGTTTAAGGATTTGAATGAATTTGGAAATCTTTATAAAATTTTAAAATCCATACAAATTTTCATTGATTTCGAAATCAAATAAAAAAGATTTCAAAATAACGTGGATTTGAAAGTGAATTAAAAAGTGGATTAGAAAGTCTAATATCATGGATGTCAAAATCAAACATTTTAAAATATAACATATATAAAGATATAAAATCTTTTTCACATATTTGACCTCTCAATCGAATTTCTCCACATATTTGATGTTATAGTTTATTTTTTTTCCACTGACTGACATATTCTCTCTGTTGGTCCTTGGGTTGTAAGAATTTCATCTGTATTGTCATTAAGTTTTCAATAACTTCATCAATATTGTCATTAAGTTCTCGATAAGTTCTCCTGCACTTTCGTTTTCTTCGGGATGAAAGAAGTCTTTATTAGTAAGTCTGTTGATGAGTGTTATGGTTGGATTAATTATTACTAGATAAATACCCGCTCTACGCTGCGGGAATTTGTTTAAATAATTTATTTTATATATATTGGTTTTATATATATATATATATTTTGTTTTAGACACAAAAATATAAGAAATAACTACATCCACAAATTATTATTCTTATAATCAAAACATCTTTAAAATTAATTTTTTTCGGTATTGACCGCTCTAAAATCACTTTTTAAAATGTTTTTAACTTTTTTGATTATCTTTATCTTTTCACTCTCTCTGTTAATTTATTTGTTTTGAACATCTTTTTTTTTCTTTTTTCTTTGAGCTTCAAGTCAACGTGAAATATGTTTCTCTCGTTAATTTAATCGGAATCATCCATGCAAATTTCTTCCCTAAATACTGAAATCATAATTGCATAACTCTTTCTTCAATAACTTCATCGAAAAGTTACCAAAATAATATTTTCTTAGAAGTAAGAAACTTTGAATCCTTGGTATTTCATACAACAAAATCGCTAGTTCAATTTTCCAGTTTTTTCTTTTTTCTTGCGATTTTTATCGTATCTTAATTTTTCTGGAAATAGTATCTTAAGATTTATCTTGAATCTCTCATCAGTTGTATCAACATCAAAAACTTGATTTTTTTTTACAATAACTTTGATGGGAAAATTCCGAAATCCTTATGTGAAATTAAATTCTAAAAAAGTTTGGACATTTTCCATAATCGACTCACATATTGGATCACACTTAAGTTTGGAGACGTTTCCTATTCATTACAAACTTTTTGACTCTTACAATAATCTAACTAGTTTAATCTCTGAGTCGTTGTGTTCTTTATTTTTGCAACAAATTCTTGGTATTTCCAAATAACAACATATTCAGTTATTTCCCAAAAATTATTCTCTTGAGTTTTGAATATCTTCAAATTTTGTTTCTCATATTTGGAGAGTTTTCAACATTAATATTTGCTTGTAAGAGTTTGAGACACCAACTTCAATTCAACATAGTACAACTTGAAATATTTTCTTCAGGTTAATCGAAATCATACATGGAATTTTCTTTCCAAAATACTGAAATCATATTTCCACCACTCTCTCTTACAATAACTTTATCAAAAATTTACCATAATAATATTTTCTTAGGAGGAAGAAACTCCAAAACCTTGGTATTTCTTACAACAACATCACCAGTTCAATCTTTAGTTAAATATGTTTCTCTATTCCTGTGACTTTTTGTCGTATCTCAATTTTTCTGGGAACGATATTTCTAAGTTTATCTTACCTCTCTCATCAACTCTACCAACATAAAAACTTAAATTTTTTTAACAATAACTTTTATGGTCAAATTCTTAAATCTTTTGTGAAATAAAATTCTAACAAAATTTGGATCTTTCACGTAATCGACTCACATATTAGATCTCACTCGAGCTTGGAAACTTTTGCCAGTCATTAAAAAATCTTTAAATTTATTACAACTATCTAACTGGTGTGATCTTTGAATCGTTGTCTTATTTATTTTGATAAAAAAAATTTTGGTATTTCAAACAACATTTCTGTTCCGTTTCCAAAGAGTATCCTTTTGAGTTTGAGATCTTTTCAAATCTTAATACTCACCAACAATCTCACATACGTAGAGTTTCCAACTTTAATATTTCCTTGTAAAAGTTTGAGATGTTAATTCCAGCTCGAACTAATACTTTCGTGTGATTTCAACATATTTATGTTCCAGATCAAATTCTCTAGAGGAGATAAAATATCCGCTATATGCTGCATATATTTACAAATAATATTTTTATAATATTTATTTTCAAATATTTGTATTGATTGAATGTTAAGTTTGTATATATGTTATATATTTTTTAATTTATATATGACTTACTTTCAATTTTAGATATACTCTGTTAAAAAATCGGCTAGTTAAATCCAATGCACTTTATTATTGTTTTAAAACATTAAATAAATCTCAAATCTAGATTAATAATAGTAACAAGCTATATTGTGTGAGTTTATATATAACTTATTTTAAATTATATATACATTTTTAATTGATATATGATTTAGTTTGAATTTTAGATACACTCTATTAAAAAAATTGGCTAATTTAATCCAATACACTATTATTATTTTTAAAACATCAAATAAATCTCAAATCTAGGTAAATAATATTAATAAGCTATTTGTATGAGTTTATATATAACTTATTTTAAATTATATTAAAATTAGTTGGCTTATTTTAATTAAATATACTCGATTATTATTTTTAAAATATCAACTTAACTTCGAATCTAGCTATTTCAAATATTAAATATTCAATGACATTGTTTTTTCCATTGTTTAAAAAATTGAAGAATTAGAAAAGTATATGTGGCAAATAAAGTATGATGTGTATTAATTGAAATGTTTTTATTGGTTAATTGTTTTAAATTATGTGTCAAATGGATAATGTTTTAAAATGTTGAGGTGTCAAGCAATGAAAAGATTTATCAAGTTTTATTGTATTAATTTATTAAGTTGGATATATTATTTTTATTTTTAGGGAGTGTTAATTTCTTTAGTTTTTAATTATTGAGTTTAAACGTATTACAGATAAAAAGAAAATGAATCGAACGAAATTTATTCTATTCTTTTCAAGTTATATACCTTGACCATCATTGTGAGTAACTTGTGAAAAAAGCAATTTATTGTATCAATAGTTATCACCACAAAGACCATGTGAGCTCATGAGTCATGACTACTCAATTACTCAAGTTATGCACCGTTAAACGTGTATTTAATGTTAAAGTCCATTCATGGTTCTTATGTGTTGTATGCTTATGTGTCAAATTTTTATATAAGTTTTTATATAGTACTACGTCAAACTTAGTTCTTATGTGTTGTATGCTTTTTTATCAAGTTTATTTTCAAATCCACCCGAAATAACATAGTGGGAATAAAGATTTCAAATCCCTTTATTTATAAGTAAAATATTTTTTTAAATCCATTCAATTCCAATGTAAAATCAAATCCAAATAAATTTTTTTAATATCAAATAAAAAGTGGTTTTAAATAGTATTTATAAATTATGCAACCAATAAAACATATTTTAGAAATTTTTTTCAAAATCAATGATTAAATAACACATGATTTTATTTGAATTTTCAAATCCACTAAAATCGAATAAACTTCCCAATTTGGTGTAAGAATTACTCCACCGGTTATATTATTTTTAAATTTGGTTTCTTTTCAAATTAAATTTCGGTTCAATTTGATTATTTCGGTTTAGTTCATTTCTAATGATGCCAACCCCTAATAAGTATTTTTTTAAGTTTATGTCGACCAAACTGATAAACAGCAGCACCGTCATCAACACAACAGCAGATATTTTATATTCCATTTACGGAGCCGTAACTCTCCCCAAGTCATGAGTCATGACTATTTCACAATTCCACCCGCCTCTTGCGTGTTCTTGAGGAAACGATCCATATGCGTCTCCTTTGTCTCCGCTTCTAGTCCGATCGAAATCGAACTCTGAGAATTTCATTCCACGCGTTTCTTCTCTCTTCTTATAATCACACGATTACTTGATTTTCACTTGTTTTTCCCCTTGTACTGTGAGAATTTTGATTTGCAGGATTTAAAAATGTTGGAAGATCAGGTAGCGTACTTGTTACAAAGGTACTTGGGGAACTATGTGAGGGGTTTGAATAAAGAGGCTCTTAAGATCAGTGTTTGGCAAGGTGAGATTGTTTTCTATTTTCTCTGAATTTGTGTGATGTCTGGATTTGAGTTTAAAGTTGAAATGTGCTATCCAGTAACGATAAACGGATGTGAGAACTGGTCAGATTTTGTGTGATGTGGCTGCGCTGTAGTTGGATGAGCGTATTCGAAGAGCTTCACTTGGATTTTAATTAGTTTTATAGCTTTGTTTTATGCTGATTGTTCACTTGATAATTGCTTAGTTGCCTCTCACAGTTACAACTAAGAACATATGACTGAACAAAGGATTTAGCATATCCCTTTCAATGAATTTGCTTTTAGTTTTTTTCATTTGTTAATATAGCTCTTGGTTTTACTTGATTTCGCAGGAGATGTAGAGCTGAAAAATATGCAACTAAAACCAGAAGCACTTAATGCTTTGAAATTACCTGTGAGGGTTAAAGCTGGATTTCTTGGATCAGTAAAACTCAAGGTATTGTGTGTGTTTATTTCTCATCTTATCTAACCTGAATGTATACCTGAGTGCATTAGTTATCTTTCTTTTGTCTACCCCATTCGCTCACGAATAGTATTAAATTGTTGTCATGGTCTCTATCATCATACATTAGCTATAGTTTTAGGGTTAATATTAATTTTTATGGGCCTAGATCCCGTCAATAATTCACCTTCCGATAGATTTCTACACCAGTTAAACTCATTTATTGATACGTTTTAAAATCAACGTTTTAGGTTCCATGGACCAGGCTTGGACAGGAACCTGTAGTGGTTTATCTTGACCGAATTTTTGTCTTAGCGGAACCTGCAACTGATGTTGAAGGATGTAGTGAGGATTCTATTCAGGAGGCAAAAAGAAATCTAATACGGGTGAGATATATCGCTCATGTTATGACCATGTTCCATTATCTAATTTGAGTTCTTGAATCAAATTTCTGTTTGTGGTAAACAGGAAATGGAAACAAAACTAGTAGAAAGAGCTCGTCGACTACATACAGAAATGGTGTGGCTAGTGCTACTCACTCGTAGTAGATAACGTGGGGAGAAATATTGTACTAAACTAACAACCATATTTTCTTATTCTCTTCAAAGAACAAATCATGGATGGGATCATTGGTCAACACAATCGTTGGAAATTTGAAGCTGTCAATATCAAATATTCACATTAGATACGAGGATCTAGAGAGGTAACTAAATTATAACAGAATCTCTTTTTCTTGTTCTTGATTGTCTACCCATTTCTATGATTAGCAGCTTATGTTATAAATGCAGCAATCCCGGCCACCCGTTCTCAGCTGGTGTTACTCTAGAGAAACTCTCCGCTGTAACCATTGATGACAGTGGAAAGGAGACTTTTATTACTGGTGGGACTCTGGAGTCCATCCAAAAGGTATATATTGTTCATCATTATCTGATTGGCACAAGCATTTCTGGTCTTATGGATTACACTGTATTTAAGGTCTCTCAGTTTCTTAGTTTTGTTTCTTTATGAGGGTTTTATGTTAAGTTCTCATACACGTCTTGCTTGTAAGTAAGTAGTTTATTATTGTAATCTAGTTCAAAAAGTTAAGATTATGTGGGTATAGTAAGAACCAGAAGAAAATTGACTTGGGCTGTTATGTTGAAGGGTTAGTGTTATGTAGCAGATATTTGTACGGAATTAATATCTGGATTGACTGCATTGGGAAAGGAATACCCATGCCAAGAAACAAAACCAAGGGTCTTAATTTATATTTTCTTGCTATAACTATTTGCTTTCGCCTTTTTTTTGCAGTCTGTTGAACTTGATCGGCTTGCCTTCTATCTTGATTCTGACATGTCTCCGTGGCATATTGACAAACCATGGGAGGTTTTAACTCCTTTTGAGTGGGATCAGGTATTGACAAGCAAAGTGATGTATATAGTGAAAACATAATTCATCATGTCTTTTTTCTCTTACCCAAAATCTCTCTTCGGTGCATGCAAATATCTAGATCTTTAGATTTGGCACGAAGGATGGTAAGCCAGCTGACTGCCTCATGAGAAAGCATTTCTATATTCTGCAACCTGTCTCAGGGAATGCGAAGTACTCTAAGTCTCAAGCAAATGAATCTTCCAATACTGTTCAACCTTTGCAGAAGGCATATGTAAACTTAGACGATGTGACGCTTTGTTTATCAAAGGTAATACAAAACATTTGAGGCTTCTACTCTTTTATATATTTGGCTGTCCCCGGTGGTCTTGATTGTATATGTTTTTTTGGTACTCAGGGAGGATACAGGGATGTCATGAAACTTGCTGATAATTTTGCCGCGTTTAATCAGCGTTTGAAATATGCACATTACCGTCCATCTGTTCCAGTGAAAATCGACGCAAAATCTTGGTGGAAATATGCTTACAGGGTTGTTTCAGAACAAATTAAGATAGCAAGGTATCGAAATGTAAATCTTTATCTATGTTTTCTGATTGACGCCAGCTTTCTGCATAATTTGCATTGGTTGTGGAAACCGCTCCCTTGCGGTTCCTTACATCAGGTTTTGTTTACATTTTATGAGATTGTTACTTCTATGACAGCGGGAGAATCTCATGGGAGCACGTTTTAAAGTACACTAGTCTACGCAAGAGATACATCACCCATTATGCTTCATTACTGAAATCTGATATCAGTAGAATAGTTGTTGATGATGATGAAGAAATCGAGGCCCTTGATCGGGAACTTGATACCGATGTCATTTTGCAATGGAGGTAAGCTATACTGCTTCTTAAATTATATTAATTTTTAGCTGCATGGAATATCAATTAGTTTTCTCAAAGGTTTGGTCTTGTGTCGTACAATGGAAATTTCATTAGGACTGTTTCCTTCTTTTTTTTTTTCCATTCTCTGCTCGCCTCCATGACATTTCTCTGTTTTACGTCCATATTTCATAGTACATGAGTTATGCTTCATATGATATAGAAAATAAATTTTGTAATCATTTCTAATTATGGCTACGTTCCTTGAGTTTCTGTAAAGGATGTTGGCACACAAGTTTGTTGAGAGATCGGTACAGGCAGAAAATTACTCGAAGAAGCAACAGGCTAAAAGTTCATGGTGGCCGTTTGGAGGGTGAATGTTCTTTTGGTTCCTTTCCAATTCCCAACTCCCTTCCCATAATTTCTTCTCAAGTATCTTGTATGTATGCCTTCAGGAAGAGTCAAGTGTCTGAAGGTGAAGGAGAATCTGTTCAATTCACAGATGAAGATTGGGAACGGTTAAATAAAGTCATAGGTTACAAAGAAGGTGATGATCAATCAATTATCAACAATGCAAAACCTGATGCTCTCCATACTTTCTTGGAGGTACAGATGAGGCATAGTGCTTCAAAACTTTATGATGGGGAGAAGGAATGCCTTGCTGAATTATCATGTGAAGGTCTTAATTGCTCCATTAAGCTTTTTCCAGAAACGAAGATCGCTGACATTAAATTAGGGAGATATCGCTTGTCATCGCCTAGTGGTCTGCTTGCTGAGGTTTTCTTACGTGGAATTTGTTTTGTTTTGCTGGCTGTAAAACATTAGCAGTGGTATCTTAAACTCTTAAAAATGTCTGGCTGCCTGCAGAGTGCGCCTGCCTCTCACTCTATACTTGCTGTCTTCTGTTATAAGCCCTTTGATGCTAAAGTTGACTGGAGTCTTGTAGCAAAAGCTTCTCCATGTTATATGACTGTACGTGACCTCTCTCTGAGGCAAATTTGTTTAAGCAGTTCTCTTAAAAAAAATATTATGTGGCTGATTGTGTTGCCATCTGCAGTATCTAAAGGATTCCATTGATGGAATTATCAACTTCTTCGAAAGCAGTACTGCTGTGAGCCAGACGATAGCTTTGGAGACTGCAGCTGCTGTACAGGTGTGTCATTTATGTGCTATGGTGTACACAGTAGCAAACACACGTGATATTAGGGTTATATAGCCTGTTAACTATCTTTGGCAATCATCGGGATGAATTTAGGATCTTAGGAAGCAATTTCCCTTTGTTTTCAATATTGTACAAGACACTTGGGTAATTCTGTTAAAACTATCGAATTTCATGCTACTATCTTTTTATACTGGAAATCAACGCTTACGCTGTTGATATCCTTGGGCATGAGCTACAATGGTGCCTGGCAGCTTATTAAAAAATTTTGGAATTAAATATCTGAACTTTCCTTATATTCAACTGCCCATGGAGAACCACTTTAATCATTATAAACCTCTTGCTTATCTTCTCAGTCAACTATTGATGAGGTTAGACGCACTGCTCAAGAAGGAATGAATAGAGCATTGAAAGATCATACAAGGTCTATTCGTACTCACATATTTTCTTTGGTCAAATTTATGTCATGTTTTGTTATAGTAAATGACGTTGTACAAAACAACCAGGTTTCTCCTAGACTTAGATATTGCAGCACCCAAGATAACAATTCCAACCGAATTTCGTCCTGATAACCATCGTTCTACAAAGCTTCTTCTAGACCTGGGTAATTTGGTCATCCGTTCCCAGGTAAATATAAAAGTGTCAGTTGCTTAACAATATAATTTGTATATCTTCTAATGCAGGTTTTCTAATTTCTATGTATCTAAATTTTGCAGGACGACTATAAGCATGAGCTGACAGAGGAAATGGATATGTATCTGCAGTTTGATTTAGTTTTGAGTGATGTGTCTGCTTTACTTGTTGATGGTGATTACTCCTGGAAACAATTATCCTCAAAAAGATCCTCTGGTTCTGGTAGGGAAAGCAGTGTAACTTTCTTGCCAGTTATTGATAAGTGTGGGGTACTCTTAAAACTTCAACAGGTAAACTCTCGACATCTGGCAGTTACATTTTTGGTAAAAAGTATTATGTTTCAGACTATAGATTTGTAGCAACATTTTTGCTTATTCTGCTGCGTAGATTCGTCGACCAAACCCATCGTACCCATCAACCAGACTTGCTGTGCGGCTACCGTCCTTAGGCTTTCACTTCTCACCGGCTCGATACCATAGGTTGATGCAAGTTGCGCAGATCTTTCAAACAAAGGATGATGAGAGCTCTCACATTCTTCGTCCATGGGAAGAAGCTGATTTTGAGGGGTGGTTATCTATTCTTAGCTGGAAGGTCAGTTCCCTTCTGCATACCAGAATTGATTTCCTGGTTGCAAACTCTTTGTCTACTTAGACACCTGTTACTTATCCCATTGTCAATTCAATGAATAGGGAAGAGAAGCTACGTGGCAGCGGCGGTACTTGTGCTTAGTTGGTCCTTTTATCTATGTGCTCGAAAGTCCTGGTTCAAAATCTTATAAGCAGTATACCAGGTGTGGTTCCAACTCTTGCAATTTGGCTATGGTAGTAGGTTTTAAAGATTAGGTGATTGGACAAAATGAATGGCCTGTACAAACTCGATGAAGACCAGCTCTCTTATATGTAAATGTTTGCGTCTGATTACGATTATCTTACATCTTGGAATATAAATACGAGAATTAAAACATGTGGGAAGAGTATGGCAAGATTGCCTCTTTGTACTCAATGTTTTATGTTATCGGAGCCAATTGAAAATTAAACCAATGTTATGCTCTTGGTTGTTGTATTGAACGGGATTATCTAGCTCTCCCTGTCTCACTAAAATCCACTAAAAGTGTCATTGATCTCCGTTTGTAACTCTATTGTAAGAATTCATTACCCAAAATTGTATACTGTTTCACCAAGCAGTTAAAATATCTATTTGCTTGGATACATTTGCCTAATTCCATCTGTTCGTTTCTTTGTTTGTCATATTCCTTCTTGTCTAATGTTTTTTTAAAATCTTTTGTAGCTTACGGGGGAAGCATATATACAAAGTTCCTGTAGAGCTTGCGGGAGGAGTAGAGCATGTCTTGTCCATTCGTAATGCTTCTCGGATCAATGAGAAGGTTTGCATCTCATTTAGTTGACTCATTAAATGCAGGGAACGTTTGCTCCTGCTTTTTATGCTTGATTGTGTATTTTCATCAGTGACGGGTCCAAGATCTCATTCTGTTGATTGTAAAATTCAATGAAAATTTAGCGCTGCAGCTTTTAATTATCTTCCTGTCTCCAGGTTATGGAAGATGTAAATGCACTCATATTGATGTTTGATTCTGAAGACTCCAGAAAAACATGGCACAGCCGTTTGCAGGGTGCTGTCTATCGGGCCTCGGTAAATTTAATTTTGACTGACAGGAGACGCTGAACTTTTACTTCCACTTATAAAAAAGGGTCTACTTTGAGACAGTTCCTTTGACGATATGCTATTTAGTTGATTAAAGTTTGAAATTTCACTTAAATATACAGGGTTCTGCTCCTATAGCCGGTCTTTCTGATACTTCATCTGACAGTGAGGAGTCAGAAACAGAACAGAAAGATGTTTTTGATTTATCTAAGTTGGAGAGTGTTTATGTAACCGGTGTGCTTGATGAACTCAAAATATGTTTCAGTTATAGTCATCAGGTAAAGACAAACTATAAATTCCATTTCTAGTTGTTAGCTGGGACATACTTTGACTGCGTATATGTTTATATAGCATGATGCTTCTTTCATGGCGGTGCTTCTTGCCAGAGAGAGTAAATTGTGCGAGTTTAGGGCCATAGGTGGGAAGGTAAGATGGTATGCTTCTTAAGTATCTTTTTGTCATTTCTTATTCCTTTTGCTGAAAGTATGTCTCTTTGTTGAACCAGGTTGAAGTTTCAATGAGAGGGACTGATATGTTTATTGGAACTGTACTAAAATCTTTGGAAATAGAAGATTTGGTGAGCCATTCTGGTTTAAACGAGTCTTGTTATTTGGCAAGATCTTTTATTCAGTCGTCAGAAGTGGTTCCATCCTTTGAAGATGCTGAGAGCAGGAGCCCTGAAGGAATTGATCCTACTTCTAGTGAAGGGGAGGAAAAGTTTTATGAAGCACCAGAAATCTTGGTTGACTCCATTGACTATACATCTCTCAGGACCCCTAGTTTTAGTCGCATTGATGGGTTGCTCCCTGTTGACAACAAGAATATCACTAGGCCAAGCATTGAGACAACTGAGTCGCTGGATAGTTTCGTGAAGGCTCAGATAGTCATATACCATCAGACGTCACCTCAATATAAAAACATTGATAACCAGGTTGATAGTTTTCTGCTGTTGCATCTTCTAGTCCGGAGATCTTAGTTATTCATTGTTATACAGTGAAGCCTTACTGAATCACTCATCTTTTGGCTGACGTTTGTAGGTTATGGTAACTTTAGCTACATTATCGTTTTTCTGTCGAAGGCCAACAATTCTTGCTATTTTGGAGTTTGTAAATGCTATCAATGTTGAGGATCCAAGCTGTGAATCTTTTGAGGACAACTCTCCTGTAGCTGGAGAGCATAGTTCTCCAAGAAGAGATGGATTTGAAGATTCAAGGGATGCAGCTGTCAAGGGTTTATTAGGGAAGGGGAAATCTAGAATCATTTTCAACTTGGCATTGAACATGGCTCGGGCGCAGATATTCCTAATGAATGAGAATGGAACTAAGTTTGCTACATTCTCACAAGACAATCTGCTGACAGATATTAAGGTGTGATTATGCTCTTTGAATTGCATTCCAAACTTCATCTCTTTCATAAGCTAAGTGGGCACTTTCTGTGCTGATTCCCATTTGTTTAAAGGTCTTCCCGAACTCGTTCAGTATTACGGCGAGTCTTGGAAATTTACGAATCAGTGATGATAGCCTTCCAGACAACCATATGTACTTTTGGATCTGTGATATGCGAGACCCTGGAGGAACTTCTTTTGTTGAGGTATCGGGTTGTTTGTTCTTTTCACTTTTCTCTTCGTGGAATGTGAAAGGATTGCATAGAAGAGTTACAAGTACTTTTTCCATCTCAATTTACTTTTTTTTTTTCTTTTTGTGTTTCTAGTTGGCTTTCACATCATTCAGTATCATTGATGAAGATCATGAAGGTTTTGACTACTGCCTCTCTGGACAACTTTCTGAAGTGCGCATTGTTTATCTGAATCGCTTTATTCAAGAGGTAGTTCATTTTCTCTGCATAGATACGAGTAACTTTTTGTCTTGCTTCCTACAATCAGTCTCCACAATGTAGGTTGCTGAATACTTTATGGGGCTCGTGCCAAGTGATTCAAAAGGGGTTGTCAAGATGAAGGATCAAATTACGGACTCAGAGAAGTGGTTTACGACTAGCGAAATTGACGGATCTCCTGCTCTAAAGTTGGATCTATCTCTAAAGAAGCCCATAATTCTTATGCCTCGGCACACTGATAGCCCTGAGTAAGTTCATACTTGGATTTTGAATTTTCCTTCCCCACCTATTTTTTCTCTCCATTTCACATTTTTGTTGTAACAACTACTGGTCATGTGAATTCTCTAGGCTTTATCAGAGTGGTTGATTTACTTTTCTCTACTTCTTTTTTTTTTCCCTATTTTGCAGTTACCTGAAGCTTGATATTGTGCATATAACTGTGAACAATACCTTTCAGTGGTTTGCTGGAGACAAAAATGAGCTGAATGCAGTTCACGTGGAAAATATGAAAGTAATGGTGAGGAATCTTGTTGTTCGGCTATTGGGAGGAGCATGATTTATTCTGTTGATATTGCTTTAATTGTTGCAACTGTTTTGTGCAATATTTTTTTGATGACCCTCTCCTAATTTCTTTTTTCCTTTGACCCAAAAAACATTAACTTAGGTCATGGATATCAACCTTAATGTTGGTTCTGGAGCGGAAATAGGTGAAAGCATAATTCAAGATGTGAAGGGGGTTTCTGTAACCATTAACAGATCTTTGCGAGACTTGTTGCATCAGATACCGAGCATTGAAGTTTCTATCGAGGTAAAGGATAATGTTTTGTATCCAGTCTGTTGCGTGATACTTTCTTACTCATGCTTTTTCTGAATTCCCTGCTTTTATCAGATAGACGAACTAAGAGCAGCCCTCTCGAATAGGGAATACCAGATCTTGGCAGAGTGTGCACAGTCTAATATTTCTGAGCGTCCACATACTGTGCCACCATTGACTGGTGATGTTGTGACATCTTCAAGAAACTTACATGAAAATCTTACTTCTGAGAATCATAATGCTGCTCAAACAGAGAAAAGTGATGCATGGATTTCAATGAAGGTTTCTGTTGTCATTAAT
The DNA here is from genome assembly GCA_004349715.1 of Crucihimalaya himalaica. Taxonomy (NCBI): domain Eukaryota; kingdom Viridiplantae; phylum Streptophyta; class Magnoliopsida; order Brassicales; family Brassicaceae; genus Crucihimalaya; species Crucihimalaya himalaica. The sequence goes on from SMJT01000050.1 coordinate 353,263, forward strand.
CTGGTGGAGTTGTGTTTGTATGCTGGGACAGCAAGAGATGCACCGTTGGCCGCTGTACAGGTCCGCTTCCATGTTCCATGTTCATTTCATTTGTCATTATTATCTAGGAGTATTTAGTATTCTTTTGTCCTGTACAGCTGCCATAGCTGATACATTTATGAGGGATAGAAGTAAATACCAACTAGTGAGGAGTTGGGGGCATATGCATTTGTTAAGTTCTTTCTTAAAGAGGGCTGAGGGTGGAGGATCACTTTGCATAGATATTTCATGAGGGATTGCCTCACTCTGGAACTGGTTCCCCAGAAAGATTTCAGAATTTTTATTTCCGTTATAGTTTGCTTTTTCTTAGTCATGGCATTATCAAATTAGCCTTTTGTGTAATTCCTTTCTAGTTCTGGGGATCAGCCATGTGCTTGTTCTTATGGGACCCTACATCTTCCATATTTCTTTGGTTCCCAATTTTTCTTCTCATGGTCTATCTTGTCGTAGAAATTTATCTTATTAATCTCAAAGGGATTTCACAGTAGTAACAACCTCATGGCACAGTGAGTTAACATCTGGACAATTTTTTTCCGTGTATGATTATAGATCACTGGCGGCTGGCTTCTCTACAAATCCAATACACATGATGAGGGTTTCCTTACTGCAACGTTGAAGGGATTCAGTGTTATTGACAACCGTGAAGGAACTGAAAAAGAGTTCAGACTGGCTGTAGGAAGACCTGCCGATTTAGATTTTGGAGACTCACATTCTCTGATTGATGAAGATCAGGGATTAACTCAGTCACATGTAACCAAGGGGACTGATATTAGACCCTTTCCTTCTATGCTCACTCTTGATGCGCAATTTGGTCAGTTGTCAACTTTAGTCTCCGTTTCTATTCAAAGGCCACAGCTGCTTGTAGCTTTGGATTTTCTACTGGCTGTAGTAGAGTTTTTTGTCCCTACTATAGGCAGTGTGCTATCAAGTGAAGAAGATAAAAACCTTGATATGGTCGACGCAATTATCATGGATAAGTCTATCTACAAGCAACAAACTGCTGAAGCGTTTCTTTCTCCTCTGGGCCCTTTGATAGTTGAAGATGAGAAATTTGATAACTTTGTTTATGATGGTAATGGTGGAACGTTATACCTGAAAGATAGAAATGGAGGCATCATTACTTCACCTAGTACAGAGCCTATTATATATGTAGGAAGTGGGAAAAGGTTGCAATTCAGAAATGTAGTCTTTAAGGTATAGACGTTCGTACATTATCTTTTTTTACTCGTGTTAGATCTGAAATTTATTTCCGTCGTCCTTTTAGTTTGTCTCACTTTATTCATATTGATCCAGAATGGCCAAGTTTTGGATTCATGTATCTCTTTGGGAGCATGCAGCAGCTATTCTGTTTCGAGAGAGGATGGGGTTGAGTTGGAAGTATATCATAAATCCCCACAACAAGACTCTGAGAGGAAGGAAGATCCGGTTTCTCAATCTCCCAGCACCACAACAGAGAAGTCCATGGAATTGATCATTGAGTTCCAGGTTCTTATAGTGGCCAACTTTCTTCCTAGTATGGGCATAATAAGCCAAGAAAAGTTCAATTTAAATGTTTGAAGCTCATTTCCGCTACTGCAGGCTATCGGCCCAGAACTTACTTTCTACAACACATCAAAAGACGTAGTTAAAACGCCATTACTCTCCAACAAACTTTTGCATGCTCAGTTGGATGCTTATGGCAGGTCTGTAGCTTCTCTGTGTAATCTTGTCGGTGCTGAAATTTAAGCAGATTAGTTGCATAAAAACTTGATAAGTCTTGCATATCTGTTGTCTCTAATTTTATCATCTTTCTTTTTGTCCTTTTCTGGTACAGGGTTGTCATAAAGAATGATGAAATTGAAATGAGTGCTCATACGTTGGGTCTAACCATGGAGAGTAATGGAGTGAAAATTTTGGAACCTTTCGACACCTCTGTAAAGTATTCAAGTGTTTCTGGGAAGACTAACATAGGTCTTTCAGTTTCAAACATATTTATGAACTTTTCATTCAGCATCTTGAGATTGTTTATAGCTGTTGAAGAAGACATTTTATCATTTCTAAGGATGACATCCAGAAAAATGACTGTCGTCTGCTCAGAGTTTGATAAAATTGGGACCATCAGAAGTATGTCGAGTTATTGTTGAAATTTATCAGTATATACAGTCTTTGTTACCGGGTACTTATTACTTAAATTGCGTGCAGATCCCTATACAGATCAAATATATGCATTCTGGAGACCCCATCCACCCCCTGGTTTTGCAAGTCTCGGCGACTATTTGACACCATTGTTAGTCTATCATTCTAGAGTATACTATGTAATTGGTTACGCAAGAGCCTTTGCAAGTTAATTAATTGGTGTATACATGGCAGGGACAAGCCACCCACTAAAGGGGTTCTTGTTGTCAACACCAATTTGATGAGAGTGAAGAGGCCTTTATCTTTCAAATCAATTTGGTCACCTTTAGCTTCCGGGGGATCAGGGGATTGTTTGACGGATGACAAAGATGAAAGAGATAATTCATGTTCCATTTGGTTCCCAGAAGCACCAAAGGGTTATGTGGCATTAAGCTGTGTCGTATCAAGTGGAAGTACACCGCCTCCACTGGCCTCTGCCTTCTGCATCCTGGCGTCTTCTGTTTCCCCTTGTTCTCTCAGAGATTGTATAGCTATCAGCTCCACAGATATGTACGCTGCGACGAACCTCTCACTTTTACTAGTAGCTCACTTTCTTCATACATGACACATTGCATGCACAAACTAAAATACATGGGGATGTATGTTCCCTTGTGTAGACATGTGCGAACATGCTTTGTCTGTTTTTCCTGACACTTCGCATAAGTTGTTTTCCCTTATGTCCATGTGATTTATATGCGACAGTCTCAAATGAAAACTGGATTTTAGAACTCTACATCTTTTAGGTCTGTGATTATCTTTCTTTTATTACCCAATACACAAGCTCTTTGTTGGTAGCATCTGATTTTGCTGATGCAGAAATTTGTTTGTTCATTCGAATTTTTTCAGATTCTGGTTAATATCCATAAACAATTCCATTGTAGTACGTCTGCAGTGTACATTCTCAATTGATGATTGAATTATTTTCCTCCATTGATGATTGACATGTTTGCGTTTGTTTACAATGCAGTTCTCAATCAAGTTTAGCATTTTGGCGTGTGGATAATTCTGTTGGCAGTTTCTTACCTGCGGATCCCTCTAATCTGGACTTAGTAGGAAGACCATATGAGCTACGTCATATATTATTTGGATCAACTGGAGTCTTGCCAAAAGAATCCAGCTACGTGGATGTTCGTACCCCTCCCGATAATCTTCAGCCCACACAGCCACCATCACTGAATTCTGTTAACTCTGGTCAGCGATTTGAAGCTGTTGCCACCTTTGAGTTGATATGGTGGAATAGGGCCTCAGGTTCGCAAAAGAAAGTTTCAATATGGCGACCAATTGTTTCTGAAGGGATGGCTTATTTTGGAGATATTGCTGTTAGTGGGTAAGTCATAATATGATGTGCTATATCATTTTTGTGCATCCTATTCTTGTTTCAAGTTTGATGGTCATCTCTTTCTGGGGTAAATTTGTAGGTATGAACCTCCAAACTCTTGTGTCGTTCTTCATGATACTAGTGAGCAGGAGATCCTCAAGCCCCCTGTTGATTTCCAACTTGTTGGACGTGTCAAGAAACACAGGGGAGTAGAAAGTATATCTTTCTGGATGCCCCAAGCACCACCGGGTTTCGTTTCTTTGGGTTGTGTTGCATGTAAAGGCTCACCAAAACCATATGATTTCACCAAATTAAGATGCGTTCGTAGTGATATGGTAGCTGGTGATCATTTTGCTGAAGATAGTTTGTGGGATACCTCTGATGTCTGGCAGAGGGTAGAACCATTTAGTATATGGAGCATAGGCAATGAGTTGAAGACCTTTATTGTCCGTAGTGGTTTAAAAAAACCACCAAGGAGATTTGCTTTAAAGCTAGCAGACCAGGATAAGCCTGGGGGAACTGATAACATGGTCATTCATGCAGAAATTGGGACTTTTTCTGCTGCGCTTTTTGATGACTACGGGGGACTGGTAAGAAAACCAAATAAATGTGTGTGGCATATTCATCTGTGTGAAAATAATGGTGTATCTATGTAATTTGCAGATGGTTCCATTGGTTAACGTATCTTTGAACAATATAAGTTTTAAATTACTTGGCAAAACCGACTACACAAATTCAACCATCAACTTCTCCTTAGCGGCCAGGTCATATAATGATAAGTATGAAGCATGGGAGCCTCTCATTGAGCCTGCAGACGGATTCTTAAGGTTTTTTCTTCTAATTCAGTGCCATTTTAATTCGGTAGTGTAGAAATGTTTCTGTCTAAAACCTTTGAGGGCCGCGGGTAATTTACTCTGTTTATTCTGTTTGTTATATAGTCCAACGAATGTGGAGTATAATATAATGGCTATGTTCCATCGGGTTGCAGGTACCAGTTCAATCCTAGATCCTTCGGTGCGGTTTCTCAGTTACGCTTGACATCTACAAAGGACTTGAATGTGAATGTCTCAGTTTCAAATGCTAATACAATTATCCAGGCGTATTCTAGTTGGAACAGTCTTAGCAACGTCCATGAATACCATAAAGAGAGAGTGAGAACTTTTCCTTTGGTCTTTCTGTGCCACTATCTTGGTTAAGCAGACTTATTTGGTTTTACCTTCTCTTTTAAAGGAGTCATATCTTCTTTCTCTTTTGATTTACGTTTGCTACTTCATACAGGGAACATTTCCTCTAGTTGACAATGGAAAATCTGTCATTGAGGTGCACCAGAAGAAAAACTATTTCATAATTCCACAAAACAAGCTTGGGCAGGATATATATATCAGAGCAACTGAAATCAAAGGATTTAAGGATATTGTAAAGATGCCATCTGGAGACATGAGACCTGTAAAAGTTCCTGTCTTGACCAATATGTTGGATTCTCACCTTAGAGGAGAACTATGCAGGAACCATAGAATATTGGTTACAGTTATTGTGATTGATGCACAGGTACCTTTCTTCTTATAAAAAAGGTTACATGTATTGTGGCACCTTTATTGACATATTTCTACCTCCCATGCTCTCCTGCATCTTCTTTTATTTCCTCTTCTTTTACTTGTCTATGCTGCTATAGGAAAGATGAGTTTATTTTATGCTATGTGCTTCCAGTTTCTTTTGTCCTTTATGGTTTGCACCCCTAGTGACTCTTTCTACTGAGTTTATGAATTATTTTGATCTACATAGAAGCGTTGGAGAAGGTGTTATGTGGAGTAACCTTATTTCTTACATTCGTTGATGATATGTTTGTAGCTTCCAAGAACTTCTGGATTGTCTTCTCATCAATACACTGGAATCATACGCCTGTCTCCCAATCAGACCTCCCCAGTTGAATCAGTACTTTGTCAGCAAAGTGCACGTACTTGTGGAAGTGTCTCAAATATGTTGTCCTCTGAGCTGGAAGTGGTTGACTGGAGTGAAATATTTTTCTTCAGAATTGACTCCCTGGTATGCTCCCTCATCCATGACATCTATCATCCTCTGTTGACCTAAAACTAATTTGTAGCCCCTGAATACTGTTGAATTCTGTTTCTTTTAATGATCATGGTCCTTTTTTTTGTGGATTTTCATGTCCATCACCATTCTATTTGTATCTCTACAACTTGTGGTCTCGTTGATATTCATCATAACTCTTTATATATCCAAGAAAAGCAGAAACAGTTTTAATGCAGTGCTTATAGCTTGGCAAATCTTAGTTACTAATTTTGGTGCCTATGCCCTCTCTTGTACAACTTTAGAATAAAATGTATTATGAGTATTTTTTTCTGGTTATTATTTTTGGTCTTCAAGATCAAGGTTGCAGCGGCTTTAATTATATTCTTCTTTGATTTTCCCAGGATGACTCTATCTTGGAATTAATAGTGACAGACGTCGGAAAAGGTTCGTTTCTTTAGTTTTTGTGACTTTTATATCACGTGCTATATATCGGAGTTGAAGTGTTTCTTTCATTTTTGGTATATAAATTGATGTTGTTTTCACGATTTAGGTGCGACTGTTGGGACTTTTTCAGCTCCTTTAAAGAAGATAGCACGATATATGAAGGACAACCTACACCAGCACAATTATGCCAATGACCTTGTCTGGTTAGACTTGTCTACAACAGAAACCACGGTAAAAATTCCTGAACTTGGCATGCCTATTGTGTCAGGCTTTAGACATTGGTTTTTAGATATGATATTAATAATGAATTATCAATACATGCATATGTAATGGATTCTCGGCTTACTGGGTTCTCAAATTACGGAAAGTAAATAAAATGATTTCTTAAATTGTTGATGAATTGCCTTCCTTTATCCTGCAGGGTATGAACCAAGGGGATCAGAGAAAGAATTGCGGGAAAATAAGATGCGCTGTACTGTTGCCAGCAAAGTCGAATGTGGTGGACCAAAGCAAATCCTCCAGTGAAAAAAAGTCTGGATTTCTTCAAGTAAGTCCTGGCATTGAGGGTCCTTGGACGACAGTGAGGCTGAATTATGCTGCACCTGCTGCGTGTTGGCGGTTGGGAAATGATGTAGTTGCAAGTGAAGTTAGTATGCAGGATGGAAACAGATACGTAAATGTCAGGTCTCTAGTTTCGGTGGAGAACAATACTGACTTCCTACTTGACCTCTGCCTGCAGTCTAAAGTCAATTTAATACCAGATATTCCAATTGGGTTACTGAAATCTGGTGATACGTTACCGGTTCCCTTATCAGGATTGACACAGTCTGCATCATATGTTCTGAAACTGAAATGTGTAATGCCTGATGGTTCTGATGAATATTCTTGGAGTTCTGTGGTTTCAAGGCCAGGGGAACCAGAGGCTGGTCGTGACTCAGAGTCTGAAATAAGTATGTCGGCTCTTACTGAATCTGAGCACTTGCTATGTTGTACTCAGATAAGCAGTACATCCGGGGAAAATAAAAAATTGTGGTTCTGTTTGAACATCCAAGCAACAGAAATTGCAAAGGATATACGCTCGGACCCTATTCAAGATTGGACTCTTGTGGTCAAATCACCGTTTTCAATATCAAATTGTCTTCCATTTGGAGCTGAGTACTCAGTACTAGAGATGCAAGCCAGTGGTCATTTTATTTGTCGCTGTAGAAGTGTCTTTGGCTCTGGGGAAACTGTGAAGGTGTATAGTGTCGATATAAGGAACCAGTTATATTTTTCTTTGCTGCCACAAAGAGGATGGCTACCAATGCATGTTAGTTTGGAAATCAAACCTGGATCCACATCACCTTTAGAATTTTTGTTCCGTTTCTTTTATTCTCCCTTGTATATTTATTAGGTTTATTGAATTTGGCAGGAAGCTGTCCTTATATCTCACCCCAATGGTGTCCCTGCAAAGACAATTGGACTAAGAAGTTCTGCCACTGGAAGGTCTTGTTCTTTCTGTTGAAGTGTTACAATTGTATAAGTTTTCTGGTTTAGTTGGTCTCATACTGTTGAATTTATGCGAGCAGGATTGCTCAAGTAATACTGGAGCAAAACTACGATGAACAGCTGAAAGTTTTGTCGAAGATGATCAGAGTCTACGCACCATTCTGGTTTTCGATTGCGAGGTGTCCCTCGCTTACACTTAGACTTCTAGATTTGTCAGGGAAGAAGCAAAAAAGAACAGTTGGTCTTCCATTTCGAAATAAAAAGAACGACGAAGTAGTCCTGGAGGAGGTAACTGAAGAAGAAATATATGAGGGTCATACAATTGCTTCTACTTTGAATTTCAAACTTCTGGGCCTGTCAGTATCTATATCTCAGTTTGGCAATCAGCAACATGGTCCTGCAAAAGATCTTTCTGCTCTTGGTGACATGGTCAGTTATATATTATTTTAATTTGTTCATAGACTAGTTTTCTCAAAAATTGAGTTTCGCTGACCATTGGCTTTATTTTAATAGGATGGATCTTTGGATGTGGATGCGTATGATCCCGATGGAAAATGCATGCGGCTGTTTTTATCTACAAAACCTTGCGCTTACCAGTCGGTTCCTACAAAGGTAACAAGCATTTTATCTTCTACATCTTCTTTGTTATTAGAGTATTACTTACTGACTTGAATTTATTTTCAGATCATATCTGTTCGACCATTCATGACTTTCACCAACAGGATCGGTGAAGACATATATATTAAACTGAACAGTGCAGATGAGCCAAAAGTACTCCATGCTTATGATTCGAGGGTCTCCTTTGTTTTCCAGCCAAGTGGGAGAGATGAACTCCAGGTGAGCTTTCTAATCTTGCAGAATCTTCACCATTGGCTATTTTCCCATATATTTGCTTTAGTCACTGAGTTGTAAAACCGAAAGAAAAAGAAACAAAGGAATGGTTAAAGCTGTCGTTTAAGGGGTCTGCTAGAAGCATGTAGAATGATATTTGCTCAGTCAAATCAGTGAGACTTCTAGGAGTAGTAAATTCGAGTTCTAATGCAAGTCGAGTATTTTCTATATTGTTAGATGGTTTAATATATGCATCCCTTGGGTACCACATATGTTTTCATTTTCAGAGGTAAGAGCATCTCTTTTCTTATGTTAATGATGTATCATCTTCTTATTACATGACTTAATTTCAGGTCCGGTTAAGAGAAACAGAGTGGTCATTTCCTGTTCAAGTTGCTCGAGAGGACACAATTGTTCTTGTATTAAAGAGTCAAAATGGTGTACAGAGACTTGTGAAAGCAGAGATACGGGGATTTGAAGAAGGGTCACGTTTTATTGTTGTATTTCGACTTGGACCAAGCAACGGTCCTATGAGGTATCTTCCCTACAAGCAACAGAAATACATGCTTGTGAAACAAACACTAGTTTCCTTATCTCTTTTTTTCTTGTTAAACCTTTCAAACCAGGGTTGAAAATAGATCAACTATCAAAAGCATAAGTGTTCGCCAATCTGGTTTTGATGAAGATTCGTGGGTTTTATTGGAGCCTCTTACAACAGTAAATTTTGCTTGGGAAGATCCTTATGGTCAGAAATTCTTGGATGCAAAGGTTGAAAGTGATCACCGCTCTGGCGTTTTTAAACTAGATATGGAAAAAGGTGTTGTGGATTCTGAATTGTTTAGGGAGTTAGGAGTGAACTTTCATGTTCAAGAAATTGGTGATATCAAGATTGCTAGATTCACCGATGATGACAGTACTTCACAGAATCCTAACGAAATCATATCTTTGACATCGGTTGGGAATCATGGATATTCTACTCCTCAGACACCTACAGAACACAAGACCACCACTCTGGAGTTCATAATTGAAATGGGACTAGTGGGTATCTCTCTTGTAGATCACATGCCTAAAGAGTTATCATACTTTTACCTTGAAAGAGTTTTTGTATCTTACTCCACTGGGTATGATGAGGGAAGAACTAGCAGGTAACTCGAATATTGCAGTATTGCCTTCTTTTTATGTCTGTTTTCATGTATAACTGGGATGATGGAACCGAATAATCAATATACTTTTTAATGGTTTCCAGGTTCAAAATCATTCTGGGTCATTTACAGATTGATAACCAGCTACCTCTAACGTTAATGCCAATACTACTGGCACCAGATAACACTGGAGATAGTCATCAACCAGTGCTTAAGATGACAATTACAATGTGTAATGAAGAAACTGATGGCATTCAAGTGTATCCATATGTGTATGTACGGGTATGTTTCTAGTAAGGTTTATCTGCATGGTAATCAAACGTAACTTTGAGATACTATCTAAAGCACATGATGTATTTTCTATTCAATTGGCAGGTGACAGATAATACCTGGCGAATAAACATTCATGAGCCTATCATTTGGGCTTCGGCTGACTTCTACAATAAGCTTCAGATGGACCGTCTCCCCAAAAGTTCTAGTGTCGCGCAAGTTGATCCTGAGATACATATAAAGTATTCTTGTCTTCTATAGAATTATACCATCTCGGTGACAAAGTCCAATATTATTTGGCCCTTTTGGCATGCAAGTCAAGCAATTCCAAACTTAATTTTGGTATGATTTTGCTTGTGATTTTCAGCCTCATAGATGTTTCGGAGGTAAGGCTAAAGGTCTCACTGGAAACAGCACCAGCGCAGAGGCCTCATGGAATTCTTGGTGTTTGGAGCCCCATTTTGTCTGCTGTTGGAAATGCATTCAAAATTCAGGTGATTGATTTTCTTTTGAAGTTACTCCCATATATGAAATGGAATAGTGATTACAATCTTTCTCTTCGCGTTTCCTTCTACATGACCTAGTTATATAACTAATGGTTGGGATACCTTGTTCCATTTCATGGGAGTCTAGTTCATGTGAGAACTGATAACTAGATGTAAATTATGAATTGTTGAGCATGAGCTAGTTTGTAAGCCATGTTCTTTCTTGACTCCTAATATGGGATAAGTAGCGCAGATTGTTTTTTCTTGGATTGTCATGGAACAACTTGTGGCTAGAAAGCAATGCCTGACACCACAAGCTAATTCATCATTTTGTTATAGTTGTAATTGAGAACGAGAATGTTGCTAATGTTTCAATATAATATCTACATTTTAGGTTCATCTAAGGAGAGTAATGCACAGAGATCGGTTTATAAGGAAAAGTTCAATACTTCCAGCCATTGGGAATCGCATATGGAGAGATCTGATCCACAATCCCTTACATTTGATTTTCTCAGTAGATGTTTTGGGCATGACTAGCTCAACATTGGCTTCTCTTAGCAAAGGGTTTGCCGAGCTTTCAACTGATGGTCAATTCCTGCAACTGCGGGCAAAACAGGTACGTCTTTCTTGCTATAATATTGAATTGATCACTTTGGCAATTTGCTTAAAAGAGGTTTGAATATGAATCAGGTTTGGTCGAGGAGGATCACCGGTGTAGGTGATGCAATTGTTCAAGGAACAGAAGCTCTAGCACAAGGTGTTGCCTTTGGGGTATCAGGAGTTGTTACAAAGCCTGTAGAGAGCGCCCGACAAAATGGTATTCTAGGGTTTGCCCATGGGGTAGGACGGGCTTTCCTAGGATTTATCGTACAACCAGTTAGTGGTGCATTAGATTTTTTCTCATTGACTGTTGATGGAATCGGAGCAAGTTGTACCAGATGTTTGGAGGTTTTGAGCAACAGGACTGCCTTGGAGAGGATTAGAAATCCTCGTTCTGTTCATGCTGATGGTATATTGAGGGAATATGATGAGAAGGAAGCTATAGGCCAGGTACTGGCTCAGTTTTTTTTTCTTGTCTAGTAGTGAGACTGCATAGTGAGAAATTTTGGATGCTTAAATCCACAAACAAATACAAAACTTCATAATTACCAGTCGACTATCCTATTATTTATATTTCAATCTAATAGTTTTACATTCTAAGTCTCCTTATAAGATATGGTGTAACCGTGTAAGTTATACTGTGAAATATTATTACCAGAAAGCTGCGAATTATATTTTCTAGTCAAGGTTGCCATTCATGCTCAAAACTCCAAATTGGTTCTGAATTCTGTTGGTTATCTGGTTTTGCAGATGCTCCTTCACCTAGCAGAAGCAAGTCGGCATTTTGGCTGTACAGAGATATTCAGGGAACCCTCGAAATTCGCTTTGTCTGATTGTTATGAAGAGCATTTCCTTGTTCCATACAAACGCATTGTCATGGTGACCAACAAGAGAGTTGTCTTATTACAGGTTAAACCAACTAGAATATGATTTCACATGCAGGTTTTCCATTAGTGTCTTATAAGTATTTTATTAGCCAATTTTTTGCTTGCATTTAGTGTTCTGATCTGGATAAGATGGATAAGAAACCCAGCAAGATCATGTGGGATGTGCCTTGGGAGGAACTTATGGCGTTGGAATTGGCAAAGGCAGGTAGCCAAAGGCCCTCGCATCTCATACTGCATCTGAAGAGTTTTCGGAAGTCAGAGAGTTTTGCTCAGGTTATTAAGTGCAGCGTGCCTGAAGAATCAGATGGACTAGAACCTCAAGCTGTTCGAATCTGTTCAGTAGTGCGCAAGATGTGGAAAGCATATCAGTCTAACATGAAAAGTCTTGTTCTCAAGGTTATTGCTATCTCTACTCTCATTATAGTTATAAGATTAATATTTTCAAATAATTTGACTATGATTCAAGGGAAATTTACATTAGAAATGACTACTCCCAAGATGCTTTGGTCTTCTATTTTACAATAGTAAAATTATTATGATAAAACATGTTTTAACTTTTTTGGTTTATATTCCTTATAATTTACTTACCAGTGTAAATTATGCAAGTATAGAAGCTCGTGCCAGTGCAACACACCTAATGAGTTTTCTTTCTTCTCATTGCAGGTTCCTTCAAGCCAGAGGCATGTGTATTTTGCTTGGAATGAGGCTGATGGAAGAGACTCGAAAACATACAAAAACAAAGCTATTATTAAATCGAGAGAACTTTCTTCTTCAAGCTCTGTCTCAGATGATAGAAAGCTTGTCAAACATAGTATCAACTTCTTAAAAATCTGGAGTAGTGAGCGAGAATCCAAAGGTCGATGTTCTTTGTGTAAAAAGCAGGTAAGTTCCTTTCCATCGCACTCTATATCGTTGAGCTTAGAAAGGGGCTGCCCTGTGTGCAAACCCAGCAGTTAGGACAGAACATTTCTGATGCCCTTCTAGATTTTATTTCTTTTGATGACATTCGAAAATTTTGGGTTCTAGCTTAAGCTAAGAGGTGGAGACCAGTATCAAAATCTCAAACCCTTGTCATCAATAGATGTCAATAAGAATCCTTGACATATGACCTTATGAGACGAAACATGTATAATTCAACCACCAGATCAACCGTTTTGAGGTTTTCTTTACAATTATTTCCTTTTTTGCTTTCAGGATTCTGAAGATGGAGGTGTGTGCACTATCTGGAGACCCAGTTGTCCAGATGGGTAAGTAAAGCCAAAAGAGATATTAAATTCCAAAAACCTATTTTATTATTTCTTAAATTGGTTATCGAGTACCTTAACGGTGATGCTGTAGCTGCATTCTGCATTGAACCGTGGAAACTTAAACTGTTTTCATCATTGTTTTTTTTTGCCAGATTCGTGTCAGTGGGTGATGTAGCTCATGTTGGTAGCCATCCCCCAAATGTTGCTGCTGTTTACAATAACACGGATCGAGTGTTTGCACTTCCAGTGGGTTATGACCTCGTAAGTGTCTCTCATCAATTAATTTCACCCTTAATCCATTGCATTTAACCACACAATATTTTCAACCATGAACCCGTCGTACTAAGTTCACAGCATCAAAATTGCGATAAAGGCCAAACAAATGGAACCTGAGTTTTTGAGTAGCAGTCGATCGTTTGCTTATTTATGCTCTGTTTTCTGGTTTGTTTTACTCTGTTCTGAGCTGTATAACTATGGTTTCATTTTAATTCCAATGAATGATGACCAAAAAATAAAGATAATGAGACCTGAGTTTGTGTTTTTACCATGATACATACTGTTATTCCCCTCTCAGGTGTGGAGAAATTGCTTAGATGATTACATAAGTCCTGTATCAATCTGGCATCCACGGGCTCCTGAGGGATTTGTCTCTCCTGGATGTGTTGCAGTGGCTGGTTTCATTGAGCCAGAGCTCGACACAGTCTATTGCATGCCAACGTCTCTGGCCGAGCAGACTGAGTTTGAGGAACAGAAGGTTTGGTCTGCACCTGACTCGTACCCATGGGCTTGTCACATTTACCAGGTTCGAAGTGATGCACTTCATTTCATGGCTCTGAGACAGACTAAAGAGGAATCTGATTGGAGAGCCATTAGAGTTCGAGATGATTACAGATCCATAGAATCTTAATCGGCAAAGAATATGCGTATACAATGAAACTTTTGACGTTTTTTTTTTTGGCTTTTGGGAAACTATTGCTTCATGTAGAAAAGTAGATTTGCAAACAAAGAGAGCTTTGTAGTTGGGTGCTAGTGCGTGAAAGAGCTTTTATGTTGATATTTGTACATTTGTGGATAAAAATACTTGTGGATTCTAGGAAGAATGTATTTGTACAATTTCTTGGTTAAAAGTTAAAAAACACAAAGCAGAATTCTTTACATTACGGGATAATAAGATAAGCTTCTTACTTTTAATAATAAGGTTGTAAGAAAGAAAAAAAAATAGATATATATATATATATATATATAAAATAAAGTAACCAGAAGACTTATTCTAGTTTCCCCTTTTGTTGATGGTATATTTTGTTCACATTTTAATTTTCCGTTAAAAAAATTGTTACTAAGATTTACACGATTAGTGAACAGAACTCACTATCGTGTGATGGCTCTTCAAAATTGCGTCTAATATTATATGATTCTTAATTGTTACACGACGTTGATTGTTGTTAAAGTTATAAAAAAAGATTAACAACTTGAGTTGTGGCGGGAACGTGCAAAGCTTTATATACACGACGAATGCACTATTAGAGCTTCACGCGCTACTTTGGCGCGTCAATTTTAACGCTCAAATTCTCTAGCAAAAATATACTCCACTAAAACTAACTGAAAATATAATATTTGGTGGTGCTACTGTAAATGTAACAACATTAGCCCATATCCTTTGATACTAATAAAATTTACGAATCAACTATCTGTCGGCAGGATAGAAGAAGGACCGTTATGAGCACTATTGATCTGTAAATAGTAAATGTCGTAATAATAATAAAAATATATAAATGCAAGTCACGCGCTTTCTCCATAAATACAAATCGAGAAATTAATGAAGAGGCGCGCGTGGTGAAAATATAAAAGGAAAGTAAATAAGCGACGTCTTTATTCAACTACCAATTCTTTCTGGATCACAGCTCTCTCACTCTCTTATCTCTTCTTTCCTGTGAGAGTTTTGCGAGACAGACTCTATGGACGGATTGATCAGGGGTTTGGTCGACGTTGCTCTCGGAGGAAACGACCGTCGCGGTGGAGACGGTCGTCGTGATAATGAAGAAGACAACTCTAGGGACGAGAGATCCAGATCTACTTGGGCTGATGTTCGTATTTCAAATCCTGTTCAGTATGATCATTTTTTTTAAGTTTGATATTTTGAATCTGATGAACGATTCTTCTTTTTTTCTGGATCTGGAAATGATCGCAGGTGGTTTCCGGTCAGGAGGAGGATCAGAATCGCGCGGAAGGATCATTTCCGCCATCGCACGGTCGACGCCAGAATGTAGAGGTAAAGATCAAAATTCAAATCGTTTGGGATTTCCAATTCAGATTATGAAGCTGTCACTCAAAATCTCTGAATTAGGAATCTCTAAGGTTTCGATAGATTTAGCTGAAACACACGTTTCCTAGAACTGTAGAAACTCACGGTCAGTTGAATCTAAGTGACATCATTGGCAATTATAATGTAGATGCATATTTATTCTACTTTGCGTTACTGTTAGATAGTCTTTGATGCAAATAGCTCTCAGTTGTTTCAAGATCAAGAGAAAGATCTCGCGAATATGCATCTAATGTCTTTTTTCGTTTCTGGGCACAGGAGAATCAATGGGAGAATAAGGTAGAAAGGATTCCCACAAGGCAGTCACATAAGGTTTGATTGGGATCATTTAAATATTTAATAATGCTTTTGAGTTACAATGACATTGCTACTTGATGAAACAGTCTTATGTCTTATGTACCAACAATGATACTACTCTGTTCAATTCCAATTCTACACTTCTAGATAAGATAATCTTGTGAATGATATTTTTATTAATGTCTGAAACCTGGGTCTTTCATCTTTAATTCACTCACAAGAAATCAGGCTCTTTACCTGCAAAACAAACCTTTAATATTCCGCATGTTGATTTTCCCACGCAGCAGGATCAGGAAGATAATACGTATGCAGCTAACGTAACTGAGCAACAAGACTTCTCGGTGACATTTAACTTCATTTATTCTTACATCATATCATCGTAAATAGAAGAAACAAACCTAATGTCACCATAGCATGTTAAGGATCTAATCTTGGCATTTGATTCCAAGCACAGGAGAACCAGAAAGAAGATAATGACGGTTGGGAAACTGTGGGAAAAAAGAAACCTGCAAGGCAATCGCATAAGGTTTGAGACTGAGACCCGAAACCGAGCCTAACTGCTGATTTTGACCCGTCCTTTCACTGATTTGATATGTTATCTCTCTCGCTCTGTAGGTCCAGAAGGAGCAATGGCAAGATTACAAACTCCCAGCGAGCGAACAACACTACTCAGATGATGTTGAAACTTATGGAAACCTAGAACCCTCACAACTAGAGCTCTCAGGTCTCTCAGAAGCTTGCAACAAACTGTGGGAGCTGGATTCAAACCGCCTGGTTCCTGGAAAAGATTATCAAATCGACTGCGGAGATGGGAAAAGGGTTCATGAGAGAACTGATATGGCTGAAGGACTACTATTCTCTTGGGTGAGCGATGAAGTCTTTAGAAAACCGACTTTCGCCAGATTCTGTTCATTGCTTGACAACTATAACCCGAATGAAGGTTACAGAGAAGTAGTCACAGAAGAAGAGAGGCAAGAGCAAGCAGCATTCATTGAAGAAATTAGCAGAACAGCTGTGATCAAGTACCTTCACAAGTACCTTGTGCTCAAGGACGTTGCTCCTGGAAGCTACCAAGAATTCAAGAGAATGTTGACAAGTCTCTGGTTCGATCTCTATGGCCGTGGAGGTACCTCTGGCTCATCTTCTGCGTTTGAGCATGTCTTTGTAGGGGAGATCAAACAATCTGGTGGGGAACAGGTCTCCGGATTCCATAACTGGCTTCAGGTAAAACGCTTTTTGTCCTCGCTGCCATGAATCAAATCAAAACATTAAAACTTGCAAAATATTCAATTGGGGCTCTCTTTTATCGTAGTTCTATTTGGAGGAAGCCAAAGGAACTGTAGATTACCAAGGCTATATATTTCCCCGACGTCGCGGTGAAATTGTAAGTACCATAGCTTCGTTCAATGCTATATATATCCTCCAAATATAAGTACTTCAGAACAGGTGACTAACCGAGAAATCACACTTTTGATTCATATGCAGCCTGATTCAGAGACTCAGCTGCTAACAATCCAATTTGAGTGGAACGGTGTTCTAAAATCAGTCTCAAGTACGCTAGTAGGAGTAAGTCCAGAGTTCGAGTTGGCTCTATACACAATGTGTTTCTTCATGGGCGGAGAAGAAAACCACATTCAGTTGGGTCCATACAATGTCAATGTCAAATGTTACCGACTTGGCAACAACCGTATTGGCTCAGCTTTCCCCATTGCAGAATCTTGAAACCTCTCTTGATGGCTCAGAACAAAATATCTGCCCAATACAGTATTGAATTATTATTATTGTTTGTCAGATCTTTCTGTCTGCATGTGTAGACATGAAAATATCTTCCTTGGATATTTATGAGAAACCATGTATTGTCATGTGAGAGAAAATATTTTCCAATAATTTCTATTTCGAAGAGGTATTTATTTGGTTTTGGTTAAAGATAAACTACTTAGCTTATATCTATTTGGATGTTCACTTATAACATCACAAAGCAGAAAAATATCTTAGCGACAATGACAAACCAAAGCTTAACTGTTTCCCACTCGAGATTCTGAATTCTTTAGTTTTACAAGTTCAACTTGAAGTGTAGACGATGATACTCTTTGACCATTGAGCTAACCATAAAACCAAATCAGTCTGTTTTATACAATTCACCTTTATAATATAGCAACGGCGCGAATAATGCAATTTCATATCCTTGCATGATTAACAACACAGATATTTCTACACACACGCTAACAGACTACGAAAATTAGCTTGGCCTTTGCCCTAATTATATTAGAGACATTCACTCAGCCCCATCAAATTTACACATCTCATCCATGAATGTCACCACCGAGTTTTACCATTATTTCAATCTTACAAGACATCACGAGATCACACAATTTCTAACCCAATCCTAGATTCCTCCTTACTAAGGTAAAATTTAATGACAGAACATAAAGTTCAGAGGCCTAAATTAGATGTCGACCAAATAAGTGAGGAGGGTAAAAAAAGAAGTGGGGGGAGGGTAAGCAAGTAGGTTACGTGGAAAGAAGATATCAACACATAAACAGAGAAACACTCAACGTAATGGGACCAACCACAAATTTTGGAGTTTTGCTGATGCGTGTGTGAAAACAGGTCCGATCAAGAAAAAGTATTGACTTGTTTACCTCAAAAATATCTACGAAAATGACAACGAGATTCTTACCTCAAAAGCCAAATCTACTTCTACCCATTTTTTCACTTGTCACAATCATTATTTTCTTACAATGCTTACAGTAGAGTTTAGAGACATAATCACAACAAAGCCTGTGTTAACAGAGCAAAACCAGAAACCAAGCATATGTATCATAGATACTTAACAAGACACTACAATAGTCTTTGCATCAACATAAGGATTAATAGAGAATGAGGAAGTTCAAGACTTCATACTCATTTTCTTACAAAACAAACTTGTTTCTAAGTTCAAATAAATACCAATTAGGATTCGTAGAGCGTACCTGTTTGAGTCAATGTCCAATGTCGTCCCCGCCTTCTGAATAAAAGCACAAGCCAAAATGAGAAGGTGCCAAAGGCGATAAGGATCGATTTCTACCATTCAAAATATTAATGGTGTGAATTAGAAACGAGATAAAACTACTTGATGAGGAAATAGCCAAAACCACAATCTTCGTCACCTGAATAAAGACCAACCTGTCACTTTCAATGAGTCAGCAAGAAAAAGAGATAGAGAGAGAGATTCTCTAATAACATTTGCAGTCGACAAGGATTCTAATGCATCAAAAGCATCTCCAATAAAAAGCACTTGAAACTCACATGGCTAGCAAATAAGATCAAAGCCTTACATACACTACTGGTCAATTTTTGACAGATAAGCTAAAGTAACAGTGTCAATTTCAGTGGAGCACATTGAGCACAAATCAACAAGTGCTTAAAATGCATGAAATTCCTGTTGTTTCGGTGTAATAACATATTGCAGATATAAAACAGAATGCAGCTAGGCACTCCAAATAGAAAATTTGACAAGAAATTTAATTTACTAACTTTACATATGATTTGGCAGAATAACATAACCAGGCAAGACAAATCAGAAAAACAGATCCAATGGGTATGATAGGAAAAAAATTCACAAAGAATGTGCCACTATGAACAAGAGGGCCGTGAGAAGAAATTTCAAAGAAAATATTAGGTTTTATTAGAAATCTATGAGTCAATGGATCTGTCTGCTGCTTAGTTGGAAATCATAAACCTTAAGGAAAATCCAAGAAGAAGAAAAAAGCAGAGTCAATAACCACCACAAGAAATTTCAAACTAAAATAAATCCTTGCACTTATCTTCTTATTCAAACTAAACTCAAGAGACCTTAAGAATTTTCAGCCACATGAACCATGTGTTCAAAGCCAAAGGTGAGTAGGAAAAATTATAGCTTATCTACATTACCAAGAGAAAAAGCAACATTATTCTCAAAGATTTTCTGTGATTAAAAAACTGCAGGAACGAGTAAATGAATAATTTACCAACAAACCTTAATTGCCTATACCTGAATACACAGATGAAATTGGAAAACTGTACTAACTAAATTATCTGCGTTTGTATCTACTGAAGTGACATTTACACTTTTTCACTCTGATAGGTGTAAGAACCGTGTGATAAGTGAAAAACTACATTAAGCAACCTTTTGTGATATTTTCTCTCCACTTTTTGAAATTGTGTCCCCAAATCACAGCCAATCAATTTTCTTTATAAATGCAAACACACAAACAGCATCTTCTATCAAACACAACATCATCTTCTCTCAGACACCAACAACTCTTTCTATCTTCATTTCTCAACAAAAGAAAGAGATAAAAATTCTATGGAGTTAACATTGAATTCCTCGAGTTCTCTTATCACACGTAAAGATGCCAAGAGTTCCAGAAACCAAGAAAGTTCCTCTAACATGTCCTTTGCGAAGATGAATCCGCCAACATATCAATTCCAAGCAAAGAGTTCGGTTAAGGAAATGAAGTTCACTCATGAGAAGACCTTCACGCCAGAAAATGAAACCACTGAGAGATGGGAGAAGCTCCATGTTCTCTCATACCCACACCCCAAGAGCGACTCTAGTGTTCCGGTGTTTGTCATGTTACCGCTTGACACGGTAACAATGTCAGGGCATTTGAACAAACCAAGAGCCATGAACGCCAGTTTGATGGCTCTAAAAGGAGCTGGTGTGGAAGGTGTAATGGTGGATGCTTGGTGGGGACTGGTAGAGAAAGATGGACCTATGAAGTATAATTGGGATGGCTATGCCGAGCTGATACAAATGGTTCAAAGGCACGGTCTCAAACTCCAGGTCGTTATGTCTTTCCATCAATGTGGAGGAAACGTCGGAGACTCTTGCAGGTAATGAAGCAACTTTAGTTTTCCGTCGAGATAGATCTCTGTCTCTCATTTCTAGCTTAGCTAATCCTCTATATGGTTCTCTCTCTCTCTTAAAATCTAGTATCCCCTTGCCCCCATGGGTGCTGGAAGAAATCAGCAAGAACCCTGATCTTGTCTACACAGACAAATCTGGGAGAAGGAACCCTGAGTATATCTCCTTGGGATGTGATTCTGTGCCTGTCCTTAGAGGAAGAACACCTATCCAGGTCTACTCTGATTTCATGAGGAGCTTCCGTGAAAGATTTGATGGTTACATAGGAGGAGTTATTGCGGTAAGCAGAAATCTAGACTACTAAGGAAAACAAATTAGATTCACATAAGACGTGAGCAATACAGTGACCTTAGCTAACTGTATCATCATTTTTCATGTATTGTAGGAAATTCAAGTGGGAATGGGACCTTGTGGAGAATTGAGATACCCATCATACCCTGAGAGCAATGGGACATGGAGATTTCCCGGAATTGGAGAGTTCCAGTGCTATGATAAGGTATTTTAAACCAGAAAAAAAAAAAAAAAAAAAAAAAAAAAAACCTTATATTCATAAGAACATTAGTCAAGATTAGACAAATACCAGAGAAGATAATGTATACTTATAGTCTTATACTCCATACACTTCTTCTAAGATATGATACTTCTTTATTGCAGTATATGAAATCGTCACTGCAAGCATATGCTGAATCAATCGGGAAAACTAACTGGGGAACAAGTGGACCTCATGATGCCGGCGAGTACAAGAACCTCCCAGAAGATACTGAATTTTTCCGGAGAGACGGAACATGGAATAGCGAGTATGGAAAGTTTTTCATGGAATGGTACTCTGGGAAGCTACTAGAACATGGAGACAAACTCCTATCTTCAGCAAAAGGAATCTTTCAAGGAAGCGGAGCAAAGCTATCAGGAAAGGTAGCCGGAATTCACTGGCACTACAACACCAGGTCACACGCAGCTGAGCTAACCGCTGGATATTACAACACAAGGAACCATGACGGGTATCTGCCAATAGCTAAGATGTTCAACAAACATGGGGTTGTGCTCAACTTCACCTGCATGGAGATGAAAGATGGGGAGCAACCCGAGCACGCAAATTGCTCACCTGAAGGTCTGGTTAAGCAAGTACAGAATGCGACAAGGCAGGCTGGAACCGAACTAGCAGGGGAGAATGCGCTGGAAAGATATGACTCGAGCGCATTTGGACAAGTGGTTGCAACAAATAGGTCAGATTCTGGAAATGGGTTAACCGCATTTACTTACCTAAGAATGAACAAGCGGTTATTTGAGGGCCAAAATTGGCAGCAGTTAGTGGAGTTTGTTAGGAACATGAAGGAAGGTGGTCATGGCAGGGGACTTTCAGAAGAAGACACAACTGGAAGTGACCTTTATATTGGATTTGTCAGAGGCAGGAATGCTGAGAAGGTTGAGGAAGCTGCATTAGTGTAATTTCTCACATAGGTACATATGGTATGGTTTATCTTCTTCCTGTCTGATAAATAAATTGAGAGATGAGAGAGACCAAAAAAAAAAAAGATCAAGCCAGTAGAGTGTCAAAGCTATAGATTTGCACAATTCTGGTTCAGAGCAAAGAGAAGCAAAATCAAGATGATGTACACTTAGATTGCATTTAGAACTGTGTATCCTATGAGTTTTCCATGTACATCTTCAAACTCTTATCTCAAATAATATGCATTTTTTTTTTCTCTTAAAATCTTATCTAAATCAATGTGAGTTTCTCTTATCATCAATATGCAACTCTTGTTCAAACAATAATCTGGTAATCTTTCATACTTGAATTAACTGGAAGGGTTTGAGAACACATCGTTTATACAACAAATGCTCAATTATCATGAACACTCTGGAAATTTGAAGTGACGAAAATGAAAATTCACAGGAAAGTTAATCGAAATCGGAAACTAACTTAGCAACAGATAACGAAAGCGCCTGAGAAATTGGAATGCCTAACTCAGGAATGTGGAGGAGGATGGGAGCTGGTTTCTCCACGACGGAGCTCTTCAATCAAACCGCCGAGCTCTTTTCTCGCAGATTCTCTACCGAACATGAATCCATACCTGGAAAGTAAGAAAGACAGCATAAACCCTAAAGATGAGACATGTAAAGAGGAGAAAGCGAGAAATGAAGAAGAAGAGCTAGATAGATGAGAACAATCACTCACCAGCATGAGACGGCGGAGAATACGCCGGAGATTGCCACCGTTTGGATCAACGAAAACGATTTCTGCATCTTTTCTGTTAAGTTTTGGAGATTTTCCGATCATTTTCTCCTCAAGGATTAAAAGACTTGAGAGCGGGAGAGAAACATTTGATGGGCCTAGGCCAATTTTTGAGCCCAGCCCAGCATAGATTAATAACATTGTTAATTTCTTCTTATATTACAAAGAAGATGTGAATATGTTTTTGACCGTTTTGAAGTGCGCTGGCCTTACTCCCGAATGAGCTAAGAGAAAAGTTGATAGATGAAGAAGAAACGACAGAGGTTTCAGAAATTATACAAATATGTGCATGGTTGCTCAACACAAAGCGCGATGAAGTTGTTTTATGTAACTATGAGTCTATGACAATAAAGCAAGTATAAGAGAAAGTTGGAGAAGCGCCTGGTTCTGGCTTGGAGAGCTTTGTTTCTGAGTAAGTTTTCTTCTTGACATATCTCCTAAGATTTAAGTGAGCCAACACCGCAAAAGTACTTGTGCGGTTCTGTGGAAAGGTACTAGGAAAATCTTCAATTTTGCTTGTGGATTTATATATCCATATCAACACAAGCTCTGGCTTTAATAAAGCTCGATTAAAATAATTCTGTTTCTGCTCGCAATTGCGGCTGCTAGGATTTGCTGAAAGTTTGAGCATGGAGATGCCTACACTAGAACAAGAACCATAACCATAGTTACCTAGATCAGATGTATCTGTTTTCTTCCTATAACAAGACAATGTTTGTACATGAACCTTGTCGTAGACCAGATATCTTTAATCTTCTCTCGTGGGTTTTGGGTTTTGTAAGTTCTTTTATATCTGGAATTCTCATGTCATTTTCTATCTAAATCAAGTAAAAAGAGGTGCTATTTTCACACGTTGTAAAAGTAAGACAATGTTTTGTTGCTTCCCTTACATGGGTTACGCTTTGTTACAAAGATTTTTTGTTAACACGCATTGCTTACTCTTCAACAACCTATGTACAGTTTAAAACCAGCCTGCTCATAAAAGAAGTGGGAGAAACAAAGAAGTAAACCTGTATTGCTTGCTCCATAGCCAGATCTCTAACTTATTACTTATGAGATCTCAACATTGGTTCCAAGTGGTTCACCTTCACGAAAATCTCAACGGTGATTGCGAATTTTGACTGTGTTCTCTAGACGTCTCTCTTTCACTCTTGTGTCTTACGAAGAAGTTCGAGGTAAGGTCATGACTGCGATTATGTCAAAAGCTTTGCCACAGGAACTCACAAGGGATCGTCGCCTCTACTACAATGAAATGTTTGGGTTTGGACAGCCTTCGTAGCAGCAACTCTAGCAGCATTTGCTGCTCGATTTGCGACCATCACTGCTCTGTTCACTCTCTCTTCAACTTTCACAACTTCACGAGCTTTCTCGGCTGCTTTCCTTGCTTGCTGTTGATCGAAGAGAGAGAGGGAGAAGGATCAAATCTCATGTGGGTAATCAATCATCGGATACATGTGTATATTCAAATTTCTTACAGCTCAATTTCAGGAGATGAACAAAATTTAAAGTACGTAACTTAATATATATGAGCAGGAGTAAGATAAATAATAACATACCTGGACAGTGTCGAGAACCTTGGAATGACTGATGGAAAACGATGAATGAGGACGAGTGGTCTGCTCGGTAGGACAGCTGAGAACTCCGTCTTCCCAATGGCCTGCCTGTGTCTCACCATTCCTGAACGTGTACATACCAAGTCCTTGCCTTCTTCCCTCATGCCAGGCTCCTTCATACCGATGCCCGTTTCCAAATTGATACACTCCAAAACCATGCATCCTGTCTGCAAAATATTCCCCAGCATATGTATCACCATTTCTGCAAGAGAGATGTGGCTTCAAGTCAGATATGTATCGCTTAAGAAGAGAAGACAGTGATTGATACAATTATTTCAGATCCATGCTCAAGTCAGTAACAAATAAGCTTGAACCTTGATTTCCCCTAGACTTATAATTGTCTGAAACGTAAGAATAACCGTGGCTAGAGAGGAAGTCAGCCACCAAAAAACTTTTGGTTGAATGCAATTTGAACTGAAAGCCAGAATCTTTCAAAGCATAATCTCACGCAATTATCAATGCCAGTAACAATTAAGCTTAAAATTTTGTTATTCTCTTCAAAGGGTGAGGGACGCCAACAATAGAGGGTATTAGGCAGTATAATAATCTATCGAGAACTTGAGATTGAAAGCCATAAACTTTAAGAACATCCCACGAGCAACATAGACATGGACCTAAACACAGCATCATAAAAGTACAAGTAAAGCCTTCACAAGAAAGTCGAGACTGAAAGCCAGAACTTTCAGAAACCACATTTACTTCAATTCCAAACGGGTCATACTAAACGTCAATAGCATGGGACTAATAGTTCACCCTTACACTGAAAAGCTCAACCATTTCTGCAAAAGTTAAAATTGATGATTTCTCACCTGAAATGATAATGACCAAGGCCATGTTTGACACCCCATTTAAACTCTCCAACAAAACGACTACCATCCTCAGAGGTATACACACCACAGCCATGGCTCTGTCCATTAGACCACTCACCAGCATATACATCCCCTGTATAAAATCTGTAGATTCCAGTTCCATGTCTCATCCCTTGCCTGTATTGACCTCGGTACCTACTTCCTTTAGCCCAAGTTTCTACTCCATATCCATCATATTTCCCATCAATCCAATCCCCTTCATATTTACCCTTCATGGAATAGTAATAAACTCCACTTCCTGAACACTTCCCCCTATGAAACTCTCCTTCGTAAACATCACCGGAGCTGTACTTTTGAACCCATGAGCCGGAGTTGGTCTTCTTCTCACTAACAGGCTTCGACCCAATTGACCAAACAACATGTTTAGTGCTCTCTTGAGATGAAGATGAGGATCTGGTAGGGCTAAGCTTGAGGGAAAGCAATCGAGCGATAGTCAAACGAATTGATGGCAAGTGAGGAAGAGCGAATTTGAGAGAGATCGAAAGGATGAAAGAAAAAGCGATAATCGAAAAGACGAAAAGAAGGAAGAATCTGAAACTAATCAACAAGAAAAAGATGTAGAGAGGAGGCACAGAGAGAAGAAGTAAGAAACGAAGGTGGAAACATATCAATCGAACTCTAAGAACATGACGCAGAAGCTTCTGATTAGTCGCCGATGGGATCGATGGAAGAGAAGAAGAAAAAACCGACAAGAGATACGACGGACAATAAGATGAAATCGAACCCAAGCTTGTGCGTTGTCTTCGGAAACCTTCAACGTTGAACGGATTAGAAGATTGAGCCACCACAGGTCTCTTAGATGTAAGATTCCGAGACGATGAATCTGGGATATCAACCGTCAGATGACGACTCTGAGCTTGAACTTGATTGTTATACACACTGAATCCAGCGCCTGCACCAATGTCTGGGGTGAGAATCTCAGGTACCTGAAGAGGACGATGATGTTTAATCTTAGGTTTCGGATCCAAATCGGAGGAAGAAGATAAAAAACCGGCGGTTTCTTTTCCGATGTACCGCCGTTCTGCTACAGATGAATTCTTCAGATGCATTTACATACAGAATCTGGACTTTTGGAAGTAGGAGATTGAGATTAGGGTTCCTAACAAATTAGGGTTTCTGTGATCTCAAAGACTATTGCTGTTTTTTTTTTGTTGGTTCCTTTAACGGTGTTTCTTCTAGTTTTCAGGAAATGATGAAGAACGAGCTCAGTTTTGAAGCTAAGGTAAAGAGCCTTACTAAAATAAGGCCCTCGTCTTTTGTTTCTATTTACCGATATTGCCATTCGTTTGCCCCACTTGATCCCTTTAGCTTAGTTTAATAATGTGATTAGTTAAATCTCTCTCGTCATTAATCAGAGAGTATTATTCTCTAAGATACCAAAAGACTCTCTTTTTTAGTTTAATACTCATAATTAAAACTAATAAGTAGTACTTAGCTATTCAATGTTCAAATTTTAAAATTCAGGTCTTCAAACTCTCCTATTAAATACTTACTATTCTAAGTAATAATTGTGTGAATTGCTTGTAGAAATGGCAAGAAAATGAACTTTTATTATGTTTTCCCGGATGGTTTTGTTGAATTGAGAGTTTTGCTTGTACGGTCTTAATTCTACGTGTCTGCCATTAGCGTGGCAAACTTGACCCTTTTCATGATTTTAATTATTATTATTGATTATTGATATTGTTTTAAGTAAACATAACACATAAAAATCTATTCCTAATAACCTTCAAGTCATACAATATTTAGCATGCATAAGTCTAATATATTTTGGGAAATGGTTGCATATCGACAGTCATTGTATTTCTCCTTTAGTATATACTATTATTATATTTTACCTAACTACACATAATTTTATTAATAAGTATTATTCTTGTATACTTATGTGTGATCTAACCAAAATTAGTTTTTTGACATAATTAGTTTTGTTTTATCCTCGCCGTATAGCAATTAGATTAATTAAGGAGTGAGGTCATACAAGAAACATCCAATATAGTTTAATAATTTATCTATTTTAATAATAATAAAAAGGTTCTTAAATATAATTAACAATTAAACAACTAAATTGAGAAAAAAAAAAACATCACTCATAAACTCATACCTAAACTAAAAAAAGTCCAACTATGATTAAGATGTAATTTCAACTCCCTTTATTTAAATCATTCATTATATTTGTAAATAATAAAGAAACTGTTCGAATTAGTAATAGAAGAAAATCATAATTAACAAGTATAGTTTTAAAAGACGAGAAAGAGTCATCATCCCTCTATATATAAAAAATGAAAAAAAAAAAAAACATCTTTCAGTTCAATCAAAATATTCAACTTTTAGATTCATCACAGATTAGTCGTTTGGTTTGATAATTCTATTTTTCTTTCAGTGCACGTAAAGAAAAATTAGCAGCAAGGGTGGTATTGTAATAACGAGGTGATAAGACGAAAGATGAGTCACCTGCGTCTTTGAGCTGCTAATCTACGGCCACGTGTCAGCAATAAAGCGGCTAATATCACCAATGCCTCGAGATGATAGAAACGACACCGTTCGATACCGATCCAATCGCAATGGAGGGATAAATTTTTGGCAACTAGACTTTCTAGTTTCTCTAATTAGGTATCATCCAAAAGTGCAAGTCTCTATCCTTTTTTATGGGCTCCCAAACGCATCTTTCCAATGTAGATAATTGTTATCTATATCAAACAAAGCCTTGTATAAAATATCGAATGATAAAAAGGCAACAAAGCTTTGACCCTAATGAGTAATATATAGAAAATGGAAAGGTAATAAAGCAAAACTAACGAGATAAGATACAGAGATGTGGTTAATATTAAACTCTGAACGAAGGAAGCATACAACGCAACGTAATGATAAGTTGAAGTATTTAAAATTTAAGTGATGATTTCTACCATTCTTAAATTTTCAAAATGATTCTGTAACAGTATACAGTAGACCTTACTTAACAATTTCTCTAGTCAAATGTGTTGTTCAACGGTTTGATTACATAGTTCTCTTTTCCATATCTTCGAAAGGATACAGATTGAAGATTACACAAAATATAAACATAATTAAAGTGCAAGTTGAATTTGTATTTGATTTGTTGGTCAGAGTTCTTGTGGATACATTAATTTTATGTCACAATACATTCTCTTTTTATTGACAATTATAGGAGCGTTTTAGGCAATCATATTACTAAGTATTTGTGATCAAAGATGGCTTAACCATAGGGACGAGCGACCGCCCCATATCTAGGCCCATAAATTTTTTCCACGACAAAAATGTTTAGAAATAATTTTTTTATATATAGTCAAAAAATAACAAAAAAGGAACAAAAATTATTAAACAAAAGAGCCAAAAATAAATAAATTGTAAGACAAAAATCCCATAATATTTTTTTTCTTTATTCATAAGTCATAACATACAAAATTTTGAAAAGATCAATTTTTAATAATTTTAAGGGGTCTGTTTTCATAAATTTGTCTTGGAGTCTATAACATATAGTATATAGTTATTATGATAATTAGTGCGGTGTAATTATAATGATTATATTCGATGTAGTTTGCCACGAAGAAAAGATTAAATTCGATAAATTGTAATAACACTTTGAGTGATTGAAATAAAAGAATTTGAATATTATTGTACTCCTTGGTTTATGAAATTTGTTTGCATATTTTTTGTAAAAGAAAAGAAATTTAAAATAAACTAAACCAAACCACAGTTGAACGCATAACTTTTATTAATGCGTTGAGACGTTCGCATATTCAGAATTTTCCTTCATGCAAGTTAACCGCTTGGTTTGAATTTCGAGAGATCCACGTGAATTTGACATTCGCAATTCACATTTCTCATCATCGAACTTCAAAGTCTTCACTAGTCCAGTTGTGAAAACCAAAGTCAAGCTCACTCGCAAATTGCAATCTCCTTCAAATAAAACCATTTAGACTTCAAAACAACCAAACATTGCATTGCCACTACTATGGAATATATTTATTGCTATACTTTTTATCATACACACTCAAAATAGTGTGAAACCAACCATATCAATACAAATTACTCCAATTAAAGGCTAGGTTACACGTTATACTAGTGGATTTATTGCGTTCAAAT
Organism: Crucihimalaya himalaica; assembly: GCA_004349715.1. Lineage (NCBI taxonomy): Eukaryota > Viridiplantae > Streptophyta > Magnoliopsida > Brassicales > Brassicaceae > Crucihimalaya > Crucihimalaya himalaica. Next base: position 382,517 of record SMJT01000050.1, read on the forward strand.
GCGATTCATACCAATTAAAGGCTAGGTTTCCCTAAAACGACAGCGTTTCGGTTACTTGAATATCTCAACGTTGAAGAAAAAAACTTCCAAAGAGAACAAAACAACAGATCACAATCAGCTGCCATGAAAGTTCAAAGGTTCCAGAGCAGAAGCCGCAGCCATGATTTGACTCACCAACACTCTCTTCTCTTTCTCTCTCTTCATTATTATTGAAAAAGATTCCAAATTTTTCAATTTCACATGAAATCTCACTTCTCTTTTCCTTTTGCTTTCGCATCTTCTTCGTTACACGCGTCGTCGTCAACGAATCCTCGTACTCTACGGCGATGCCCCGTCGATTAAACGACGGCGAGCCTGGCCGTTTTACCGCCACCGCTCTTCTTTTAATCGGTTTGATCTCTTGTGTTATCGTCTACGCTGTCTTCTCTACTGTCCTCCGTCCATCCCAAGATCGTACACTCGTTGATTCCACGGTTCGATTCACGGAGGAGTCGCGAAATTATGCCGCGGCTGAAGACCGTGGAGGCGGGTGTTGCCGTGGAATTGATCATTTGGAGCTTTGGGGTCCGGCGGTGAAGTGGGGGACGGATTTTAAGTTTAATTCGTCGGATCAATGTTGTAAAGCGTGTAAAGTTATGTGTAGCGGCAACGATGGACCGTGCTTGTGCGATTCATGGGTGTTTTGCGGAAACAAAGAGGCATGTGGGTCTAAGTTTGGAGAGGTAAAGTTTGATTCTTGTGAACCGAATCGAATGGTGCATGATTTACCAATATCGTCCGCTAAGTGTTCGACAAAATGCTTAATTGAGCCTAATATCGTCATATTTCCGGAGGTTTAGTCGATAGTTACCAAATTCAAAGAGACCTCGTGATTTGTTGACTCTGTGTGTGAATAGTGATTGAGACATGCTGAATTGACACAACTGTCAAGTTCCAGATATTGAGGTAAATTTTTATCTGCGCAGTGTTGGTTGAAGAAGCAAAAAGATGTCTTGGTGCCTGATCGACAAGGAGGTGGGGAGAAAGTAATGTGGACATCTGGGCTTATCTTCGGACAAGGCCAGGTAGTGCGATCTACAGTATATAACATGTCTTGAAAATTAACTACATTGATCTACCAATTCATAGTTAACGCATTTTTCAAACGCTGGAATAATAGGTTTCAATGAGATTTCACTAATTATAACTTTAATTGTGTTGTCATTTTCCTCAAACATTTACTATTCCTCGAAAACTACTCAGCCTTTGGTATTGAATTGTCTGTGTGGTTAGATGACAACAGCTGCTCTGTTTTATCAGATTTCCCAAGATTATACTTTCACTGTGTTCTTAGTTTCCTACTAATCTGCAAAATTACTGTGTCGGGTAATGTTATTTTGGTGGTGTGAATCCAAATTTTATGTCCTCTGAATTTTTTGTGATGATAAATGCTCTGTTTTCCTTCTTCTCATGAAAAGAGATAGTGTTCACGATGATTGTCGTAATTACTGATTAGCTACTTTGCTTCTGTTAGGGCATTATTGGTTTTGAAACGGAACACGGCGTAATTCATGTCAAAGTAAGTCTCTTATTTATAATGTCTCTTTTGTACTTCGAGGGAAAATTCCAGTTTTTGGTTAAAAGTTCCAGATTTGACACCGATGCTTCCCTTTGTTGCAGCTTCACCCTGAGTGCGCTCCTCACTCAGTATACTACATTCTTAGTTTGTTAACTTTGCGCCACTGCGCAGGCTGCCAGTTTCATCGTGCAGAGAACCGGGGATCATATTGGGATTCAGAAGGCAATCATGTACATAATGTAAGGGCTTACACAAATTTTTCCTTTGATTCTTAGATCACCCATAATCACTTTTCAGTATAAACCATAAGTAGGTATGATCTGTGATCTCTAAGTATGAAAATTAATCCATGTGCTTGGTTCTTTGACAATTTGATAGACTTGTAGCCATTTGATTCATCTATTATACCTCTCTATTATTGAATATCTGTCTTTGGTATCGAAGTTCAAATGTGTGATAGACTTTTAGCCATTTAATTTATCTTTTTATATTTTTTTTCTAAGAGAATATCCATCTTTGATATCAAACATCATGTGTGTGATCAATGGAGACCGACTGCTTTTGGCTAAATGCACATCGTAGTACAATTCCATTTATGGTTTCAGACTGTATCAAGTATGCTTGTTACCCTTTCTACCGATGAGATATCTTTTGAAATCTTTGTTCATATCTTGGATATAATGTGAGGCACAACTGATTGTACTTGAGGCATAAATCATGACTAGTCTGATCACATAGTAGTTTGATCCATGAGTTATGCATATGATTTCTGTCAATTTGATAGACTCTTTAGCCATATGATTCATCTGATTGCTTACCTTTCTTCTTAGAGAATACGCATCTTCTATATCGAAGATCAAATGAGTTACTTTTTGTGTAAATGCTTTAGCGCTATAGTTTTGAATTACTTTTATCATCTACGCTTGCCATGATTTTTAGCTGTTCAATTTTCGTTTTAGCTTGTTCATACCTTATTACTTGCACACCTATCTTCTTATGTACTTCTTATGTACAAACAGAGTTTTCGCATCTTGTTTTATTGAAAGTCTCATCCTTTCACTGTGTCAGGCTCCCTATGGCCCACCGTACGCCATGATTCAAGGAATGCTCCAGGCCGAGGGAAACATGTTCACGCCGATCCTAACCGAGCACTGCCCAACTATAAGCCGTGGTTCGGTGGCGTGGGTCGGCTCGGGTCCAGAATTTTTCATCAGTTTAGCAAACCACCACGAATGGAAACAATCTTACACTGTATTCGGCTCTGTTCTGCCAGAAGACATGGATGTCGTGGAGACGATTGCTGGTTTACCAACAATACCTGATGTCTGGAACGGCATTAATGTATCTGTGCTGGAGAAACCGGTGTCGTTAACCGTACGGAGAATGAAGACGGGCCAATAACAAGAAGGAACTGGTTCATGAAGAAAACGCTAGAAATGAGCTTAAAATAGTCCTTGTTTCTTTGTCGAAATTTTATAATTTTTCTTTGTTCATAAATAGAAACTACAAAAAAAGCCAGAAGATTTCTTGGTTCCGTTTAAATGAAAATATTGGTGATACAGTTATACTATACTTCCAAAATTAAATTTGTTTTAATCGAACCAAACGAAAACCAAAATTGAATAGTACTCGATGTTTAGAAACTCCAAATACAATTTGAACCGAAACCATTGGGTTACGCTTAACCGGTAAATTGACATATCTGATTGTGATTTGTGAGAGAGAGGTCTCTTAAAACGACCGCGCGTATTCGGCGGCGGTGGAGAAGGTTGCGTCGGGTGCGCACACGTCACCACTCCCGCGGTGCACTTTAGCACAACTCTCAACCGGCCACCTCCTTCTCGGCCCAATCCTTCATTAACCTAACTTTTTTTCTAACGTGCGCCTCTCCTCTCCTCCGCCTCTTTATTATCTCTTACCCACCGCTCTTCCTACTTTCACTAATCTATTATTCGCCGCCGCAATGTCAATCCCCGATGATGGATCTCCCGTCGCCATGGCCATCGATTCTTCTACTGCCGTAACCGTCGCCACCACCACCACTAGGAGAGTTCCGCCTCCGTGCTGGACCGACGAGGAAACCGCTGCGCTTGTTAATGCCTACAAGGATAAGTGGTTCGCCCTCCGCCGTGGGAACCTCCGTGCGGCTGATTGGGACGACGTCGCCGCGGCTGTTTCGTCGTCTTCCACCATTGGAGGTCCGCCAAAGTCAGCCATCCAATGCCGACACAAGATCGAAAAGCTTCGGAAACGTTATCGAGGCGAAAAACAACGGTCTCTTAATCGACCAGGCAAGTTCTCTTCTTCTTGGGATTTGTTCCCTATATTGGATGCTATGGGGTTCGCTCCGGTGACTCCGGCGGCCGTAGAAACTTACGATCCCGATGTAGATCATGATGATGAGAGTAACGGTTTGGATGGATTTAGGGTTAGATCGAAGAGGTCTGGCAAGTTTAGCGGTGGTTACTCTGATTCACCTCGAGATGTAGGAGATGGATATGGGGTTAGATCTAGGGCAAGGAGTAACATGAAATTGTATGGTGGTTTCAAGTCTGAGTTTGATTCAGATCACGATTCAGGAAGTGGATTTGGATTGAAAAGGAAATACAATGGGAATCCAAAGGTTAGTGCTGATTTCGATGCTGATTCGGATGATGAGATTGTGTTAGTCCCCAAGGCAACTAGGCTTAGGACTCATGGCAAGCCTTCCTCTGGTGATTTTAGCCATGGCGGTGGTGGTGGTTTTCCGTTGAAGTCGTTTGGTGATCGGAATTATGCTTCTCATGGGTTTAAACCCAAGAATTTTAGTAAACCTGAAGCCAATTTCTCTCAAGATTTGGATTATGATGACGAATTTGATGATGATAGAGCCGAGAGGGAAGGATTTAACCAGAGAATTCAAAGTTCCAGGAGCTCGTCGCGGGTGAATGGCTACAGCAGGAAGGATGGGAGCTATCCTCGAAACACTGGTGTTTCCAATGGCTATGGATCTTCTTCTAGGTTCAAGCACGAGCAAATGAATGCAGCAGCAGAAGTTGAGTCTGACCCGATTGATGAAGTTGTTTCTTCTGTCAAAATGTTGACAGAAATGTTTGTGAGGGTGGAGAATTCGAAGATGGAGATGATGAGGGAGATGGAAAAGTCGAGAATGGAGATGGAGCTGAAGCATTGCCAGATGATGCTTGAGTCACAGCAGCAGATCATAGGTGCGTTTGCTGAAGCATTGAGCGAGAAAAAGAGCACAAATGCAAGGAGGCCGGTTTCTTAGTAGCGAACTCTTATCAACGAGACGAATGATTCATAATATGGATTCATATGGTATAATGATCAAATAGCTTTCGAGCGTAGTAAGAAGTGTCTTCTTGAGTTACTAGGAACAGAAAACGGCAGTGAAATCTGATGCGAGTAATGTCAGTTGGGTTTTTAATTAATGGCATTTTGATAATTTGGTAAGATAAAATTTGTGTTTTGAACGTAGGATAGCAGCCTTGTTGTGTTTGCACCGACTCTTTTTTGTTTTTTTTGGAATAGATGTGTAACTTATTACTTTTTCCCCTTCCTCATTCTTTTATGAGGATGTTCTTCTCATAAAAGTATCTACTCGTAAGAACTCTGGCCATTAAACAGTTGGGGTGTTGTAAGATTCTCCATGCTTGTTACCCGAGAAGCGCTAAGTTAAATTGTTCAATACGAAATCCTAAGCCTCCTTCTTTTTTTGGTAAACTCAAACGATCCTATCCAAACCAATCCATTCCACCCTTATCCTCTCCTTTACTCCACCAAAATCGAGCCAAAGTATTGTTAATATCTTCGCAAACTTAAACCATCCCACAGACGCTCTGCTTCTCAAAACTGGCAAATATCTATCTATCTATATATATATACAGTGGCCACAGTTAGCTGGGCCTAACTTATGGATCACAAAAGCCAGCAAACCAAAAAGATAATGGTTACGGCCCGTGATTTTAAAACTAATCAAAACATATTGTCTAGAGAAAATTGACGACATTAGTATTTAAGAAAATGTATAAGCAGATTTAACTGAATTTAACTATCTTAATCAAAAGGCAATGATATCATATTTTAAATAGTTATATAATTTAGTTAAATAGTTATAATTGATATTATAAAAGTTATAATAATTTATTAAAATGATAATATCAATTTTATAATTTGAAATTCAAAATATGAAAAATTCATACACTCCGCACATGTAATTATTTGAAACAGACATTTCTCTTACTTTTTGTAGCTAAATATACTATTGGTAGCTCAATCTGTATACTAATAATTGACCATTAAAAAAATCACGAGTTGGAACACCGACGACGACGGGAAAAAGACTAATTTAACTTGTTTCAGTCTCTGTTATGGCTTATACGCCTCAAATTTCTTGGTAAAGAAAAATCCACGTACAAAATATATATATATATATACACCTTTAAGGAGCTACCATTTGGACATTGTCCAACATTTCCGGTTGCACCCTCGTACTAGTTACATGACTTTCAGCAAACTCTACTCTATCTCTACCCATCTCTTCGGCCTCATAAGTCCTGTGCACGCCATACAACACATAAAACAGCGTTACAAGACATGTCCATATCGCAAACCTCTGAAACGACAGCTTTCTCAGCGTTGTAGTTAGAAACACGTTAAGGAACACCGAAATTGCGGCCGGCCACGGCATGAACGGCACCGACCATTTGGAGGGGATCGGTGCAAGAAGATTTTTGTTAGCAGTAGACGAAATCAATGACGTGTGGTATTGAAAAAACACGGTGACCGCTATAGCGATCGCGAGAAATAGCATCAGTCCCCACCACGGTTTGTTCAGTTTCCACCATATGGAGAACGCGAGAGCGGAAGAAGAGAGGAGGGCAAGGAACGAGAGAGTGTGAAGCGGTGAGTTTTGGCCTGTTAAAGTATACTTGCGATAGATAAGAGCATTGGCGACTAAGTAGAAAACGCAGAGCGTTCCGAGTGATATCAGCTCCATCACTATTTCTAGATCCGTGAACAAAGCAATCGAAGCTGTGCATACGCCTGAAAACGCACACAGTATTACAAGTATAGTGTTAAATAGAATAATTAAATAAGTTTTTATGATTGTGTTTTTATATATGTATTTTTATCCACTTTTCAACAATAATGTATGTTTTTAACCACAATCATGTATTATATTGTTTGAACTCGGTTTGTAACGCACCGACGCCACTAACACAAAATTCTAGGTTATATACCAATATATGATCTAATCATGTGTGTAATTTATGATCTGATAGGTAATTGTGTAACGACAGAATGATTCCAGATGGTTTTAAGTAATCACATTTTCTCAGAACCACATAATATTATCCATTTTGTGGTATTTAGTTTTTTTTTATATATATAGAACTATTTTTTTTTTTTATCTTTTTCCCATTAATCATTTCATTGGCATAATTTCATAATATGTGTCCCGATTCTACCATTTCCCAATATTGTTAATCAAATCTATATATTTACTTTTATAAGTTGAGAAACTGTATAAAATGTTAATTACCGAGAAAAAGAGTGGCGTTCAAGGGAGTTCCAGTCGAAGGATGCACCTTGGCAAGCCATGAAGGGACCAGTCTGGCTCTTCCAATCACACAAAGGTATCTGGCTTGCCCTAACATCGCCACCAACAGTGACGCCACGATACCTAGGCTCGCACCCGCACCGACCACATTCCCTGCCCAACCCCACCCTATCCTCCGAAATGCAACCGCGTACGATGCGCTTTTTGATATCTACAACATTTTTTTTACATTTAATCAAATTAAAGTAAATTGAACCTGCAATCATGGAGTAATTTCTGTAAAAAGATCAATACAAACAAAAGTATAAAAAATACTGATTCAAATAGTGTGTTTAAGCGAAATAAAACTTTGACGTAGATGCTTTTTTTTTTTCCGTCAACGATGCTTTTAGATATTCTCAAAAAAAAAAAAAAGTTTGTGTTACATTTAAAATAAAATACAAATTCATTCAACAAGTTATACAAGCCAACAAATTTTTCTCTCTATAAAATATTTTGTTTCTTCCACTAAATTAAATTTAGCTAAAACTAGCGGATACTCATAAGTGGATGCATGTGATCACATTCGATATATTCGAAGTTAGTAAAATATTCACCAAATTAATATATTTGAACATTTCACTATGCATTACCTCATTGTAGGGAACCATGAGGCAGAGTACGAGAGACATGAGGCAGTAGAGGACGGAGACGAGGGAAACGGAGCCGATGATTCCGATGGGGAGACTAAAGGAAGGATTTTGGATCTCTTCGGCGAGAGTAGAAACGGTATCGTAACCGATGTAGCTGAAGTACACGATGGCAGCTCCGTTAACGACTCCGCGAACGCCGTATGGAGTCAGACCTCGCGGCTCCACAAGCGCCTTGGCTCCGTCACCGTTACTGAATCCGGCGATTATTACAAACCCGAAGAATATTACGTGGAACACCGTCATCACTTGGTTCAGCGTTGAGCTTTCCTTCGTGCTAATATAGTTTTTTAAGAAAGAATAAGACCAATAATTTTGTTATCCTTTTCTTTTTGTTTAGAACTTATGAAGTTATATTATTATTTTTATATGAAATTATGTTAGTAGATACTGAATGGTACATGTGGGTTGAAAAAATTTTGGACATTTTTTTTTTTTTTTTTAGTCAGAGAGATAAAACTCTCTTTATTTGTGTGTTGCAAAAATGAAAATATCAAATTAATTTGAAAAAAAATAAAAAGCCAGAACGTAAAATATTTAACTATAGATAACACTCAAAACACCAATCCCACCAATATCAATTAGACCCTAAAAAATTATACCAGAATTTTATATTTTCAAATTTACAAAGTAGATGTAACGTTAAAGAAATACTAATTATATAGCAAAATAATATATAGATTGGATGAAATAGTACCTATGACAAAGGCAGAGAGTGAGGAGAAGAACAAGAGCAACGGCAGGAAAATCGAGTTCGTTGTAACCTTTCTCGAGACCATTCACTTTGATTCTCCAAGCGTTAGGATCAGAAATGCCAAACGCAGTACACATATACTCTGTGAAGCTTCTCGCAACTGCCGCGTTTGACAAAACGTACTCCAATAGTATGTTGGCTCCTCCAAAATACCCGATAAATTCACCTGCATGCCCCCACGTACGTGTTTTTACGTATGCATATATGTTAGGGTTCATATATATTCAATGAAAATATACACCTTTTCTCAAAGAGACTAAAAGCCATACTTTTTTTTCTTTCTCAAATTACAGTGTCAAAGTATATTTTTCCTTTAAAATGTAAGTTTTTTCATTTTAAGAGAAAAACTACTATTTATCAAAAAGAATGAAAGAAAACGGGTAGGTTTTGAAGGGTCAGATGCTTTTTTTCTGACAAAGAAAGATCGCATATGAGGATGTACCATGTTCTTTAGATCTATCTGACTGTGACAGCTGACAGTTACCTTTTTTACATGTCTTTTTCTCTTCATAAACAATTAATTAATAATTGTGTGTTGGTAAAAGTAAAAATAACCGCACTTATTAGTTTACATTATTTTAATTTTTTAAAAATAAAGAGAGATAATTTTCTTTAGCTAATGTCAAATTAATATTAACGAATATATAATCATACAAAATATTAAATTAAATTAGTTGATTTCATGAGCGTTAGTTGCCATAATGTTTTTTTCAAAAGTTTGTGTTGTTCTCTAATTAAGATCTTAAAGACATGTTTTCTTCTTCTTCTTCTTAATGCTATTAATCTTCTAACTCTCAAACAAATTTACGCTTCTTCATGTCACCTTTTAGTTAATAAATTAAAATGTCACCTTAACTACTTAAAAATCTTGTTTCTAGCCTGTTTGTTTGTTGTCCACGAGCTTATTTCCGTCGTTGTCATTATTATTTGTATGAAGTATGAGAAACTTATTAAACAAGCAAAAGAAAAAAGAAATAAAGAAACTATAGAGATATTTTATGCGTACCGAATGTGACTCGGAGATAACTGAACGCTCCGCCGGCGACAGGGACGTTAACTGAAAACTCGGTGTAACAAAGTGAGGACAAAAGTGCTGAAAAACCGGCGACGATGTAGGAAATGAATACGGCCGGGCCAGAGATATCACGAGCGACGGGTCCGGTTGTAACGAAGACACCGACCCCGAGCATGCCACCGACGCCTAGAGAGACGAGGTCAAACCACCGGAGTTTGCGTTTCATGTCCGCACCGGAACGGAGGCGGACTTGGTTGACTTCTTGGTCAGGAGTCCACGTAGCGAGCATCCTGGACTTGAGCCTGTGTGGTGTCTGTGAGAGGCTGTGGAAGAACTTTGACATGGTTTGCTCTTTGCTCTTTCGTTCATACGATAGTATAGAAAATAAGGTCGTTGGTTTAGCTTGACTAGTGGCTTTATATATTCTAATTAGTAGGCTATTAAATGACGTTCGTTTAGTATGAGTTTCGAACGTTCGATTTAAACTCTCTACATCATTAACTCCTTTTCTGTTCATTTATCCTCCATTACTTTAAATATATATTTTTTGATAATATAGTTTTAAGGGCATCTTCAATGGTGAGAACACTACTTCTAAATATTTTATTTACAGTATTTTAATAATTTCATATAGCTTAATTATTTATTTAGATTTTAAATGATAAATAAAAAATTTGTCCAATCATATATAATCATTTGTCAAATAGAATTGTACACAAGATATCAAAAGTTCTCAAATAAGAATCTAATCTCATTCTCTTTCATATTTTTTCTATTATTTTTTATTATTTAAAACTAAGAACTCATTTTATATACTACCATTATATATGCTTAATCCATTACTTTGTAAGATATTGTAGTTATTTATAGTCAATAAAAAAAATTAGCTCGCGTATTTACCGTTTAATTAAATTAATTTAATAATGTTATATATTCTGGATTTTAGTATGCCGCGGATACTAAATAATAACACATCTGATTTCAACAAAATTTCGTAGTTAAATGTGTTAAAAGGAGTAGAAAATTAAACGATTCATTTGCTGAAAAAGCTTCGTGCTCTACCTTTGGAATTTAAGCTTTTACTCCAAATTCAATTTTAGTAATTAAAGAAAAGAAGATTTTAATTTGACCCCAAAAAAAAAAAAGAAGATAAATAGACATGTCCGTAGGACAAACTGATCGTGATCATTGGGAGAATCTAAGTTGGTGTACTGCGGACCTTATTACAAGCTTTATAAAGTACTTGTATGTCCTTTATTAGTTATTACTAGTACATGAACGTCTTTCCCTTATACATAAACCACTGTTCTCACGACACGTCAACGCAAGTACATACTATTTTTTTTTCTTTTCAATCTTTCTTTAGACCACCAACACATGCATTTGCAGCCTTTCGCAGATCGAAGGACCAAATTCATGATGGATGTACGGGGAAGAAAGTATATACGACTCATTCTTGAAAAAAATATTTGTTTTGATATCCTTCTCTAATTCTTTTTTTTTTGTTTTGAAAAATCCAATCTTTTTTCGTTAATAATAAAAGACACAAAACTTGCATAAAATAAAATTTTCATCCATGAAGACACCCTTCTCTAATTCTTAAGAAGCATCTAATTATATAAATGATACCTTATATAAAGCAAGACTCAGCTAAAATAATTATAAAGAAAAGAAGCTAAAATATTTGTTTGTAGGCATTGTTGAACTTGATTCTGCTGTATACATTCGATGAATCCTAAAATACATTAAACTTTCCGAAATTTTGTAAAACTTATATTATGCAAAGATAATTGTCGAATCGTTCATATTTTCACTAATGACATGAATTGTTAAACAAAACTATATGACTTTCTTAGATAATATGCATGACCATTAATTTCATCACCGTCATCGCATGCTATCTCTTATTAAATCCATATATATGGATATACATGCATCATCCGTAGATTACATTGTAAAAATCTCACATCAAAAATGTGAAGAGGCCAACAGTGATACATTAACGATATATATGACTCAACTCTTATTGTTAATGGATATTGAATTAAAACCTCAAAATTTCTCACACATATATATGCATGTTATTTCAGACTTTGAAGTTTGAATGTGCAGACTATTTTTCTTTCCTGCAAAAGCAATATTATACCTTCATTTGGATAAATCAAAGCGGGTAGTGAGTAACGTTGTTGAAAGTCTCGGAAGAAAAAGAAGAATGTTAATGATCCCTATCACACCTATGCTAATTAATAAAGTGGAATTTTAGTGGATACATAAATTATCAACCCCATTATGATTAATGGAATAGGAAGAGTACTGCAACATTAGTATACAGTGCTTCTTAATCTTATGTATTCTCCCAATGGATCGGGCATTATTTATCAACCCATTATGCTTGCATAAGACCATTTCTTCTCTATTTTCAAATATATATATATATATATATTTTGTAACATCAAATAAATATTCTCCTAAATGTTCTGCTATAAACATGATCATTTACATGCCTTCATTTGAGAATTCTCATCCAGATTGGAAGAATTAATCACCCACCGTCACATGTATTATCTTACATTATCTTACGTGAATCACTTAATAGTGTAACGTGTAGTGTCAAGTATTTGTCTTGTCTTTTTGGTCATTTTGACTGACCATAAAGTGTTTAGACCCGGTCCTATCGAACTCCAAAGAACTTGATGAATAAAATCGCCTACTAGTTAATTGTATTCTGCAAGTGCTAAATGATATGGCCACGACGTTACTTGATATATATAGAGGATATATACTTGCTGATGAGTGGTCAAATAGCTCACAAAAAGTTTGAGAACGTCCACGCCAACAAATGCCGAGCCTCTAAATTAGCATAGATCAACCATGATTATATTGCTTAGTAGCTCATGCACGTGAAATAGTGAAACTAATAGCTTCGGCTCATCGAAAAAATATATATACATATGATTTATTCAGTTTTATTAATTGGTTGACATTAGGATAAAACAAATACTTGGTCTTTAATTTATAGAATTTACATAACAGTCTATAATTATTTGACCTCGATCTTCTGTGTGTGATTCTACATAATATATATATATATATATATATATATATATATATATATATATGTATTTTATCATGTATCTAATTCAGCAACCAATATATATTATTACGGAGGTGAACAAACTATATTTGACAAAAGAAAATTGTAAGTCCACCTTAATTAGATTATCAAAACTGTATAGTTAAAGACAATTATATACTCACAAATGAAATCAAATTCAAAGGACTTCATATTCGCTCGTGGATCTTAAAAAAATTTCTTTTTTTTTTTGTCAAATACGCTAAATTATCCTTAACTTTATTCGGCTAAAATATATAATATTAACTATCAAATTAAGATGAACACACGCCAGTAAAGATTTTCTGACCATCCTATCAATTTTGTTTTCAATTTAATAAATGAATTTTTAAGTGTACAATGATTGATATATTATACATAGATGATGGGAATTACATTGAAATGCAATGGAAAAATACATTTCATTATTGGAGCAGTTCATGAGTAGTTGTGAGCATATATTAATATACTCACAAAACTCTATATTATAAAACAAATTAAATTAAGCATTAGAAAGGAAAATTCTTATTATGCACCTCTATTCGTAGAGAACATAAAAATTGCTGTTATTCGTTTCTTTTCTGTATCAAGAGCCAAAGTAATTTGTTAATTTATGTACCTCGGAGTTCAAGTTCAGATATAAATTTAAGATAAATTATGTAAACGTTAAGACTCTTTGCTATTCAATTTTTATTTTTTATTTATTTTATGAAAGATTAAACATGACCAATACTTTACTCGATCGATCTATATATATACACATACGTACATATAAAATTGAAATACACTTACGCAAATATATATATATATATATATATATATACACATACGCTATAAGAATACGAATATACTGTGTCTTTTTGTATAATGTAAAGTATGTAATGGAGGTGGGACATGGTCATGTCTCTGTCGTGCATATAAATGCATAGTGTAGTGAACCATGGTACGTAAATACGTAGTCATCACCTAAAATATTCTTAAAACTATTTGTCTTATATCCGAAAAATAAATCATCTTTGATGTGTGTTCACACACCTGGAGATTGAATATATTCTAAGATTCAAAATGCGTGTCCTCGACGTGTAAAGTTTCTGTTTGTATATATTTCTCAAGGAACAAAATGGTGTTACTTAATTGACTTAGTGCGTATGAAATCACCAAATGACCATATATTTCTCAAGGAAACAAAGTTCGGATTTCTTTGTCAACAAATTTCCAAATTAATGTATATATTTATATATTATTTCGTATCTGAAAGACTGAAAGAATAATTGGTTTGGAGTAGACCACGGCAAGATAATGTATTAATTAGGGTGAGCATATAATATTGGATCTAAATTCAAACTAGTGTAGTGGTATATTTCAATATACGCGAATATTTAATAAACATAAAAGCAAATAATTATATGTTAAATTTAGAAAATGTGGTAGAAATCACCTCTTTTTGAAATACGTAATTTGCTTAAATCGCCGCTCTAAATTTTCTTATTATTAGCACATTTTATTTTCTTTACTAAAAAACAATGGAAAAACACGTGAACTTCTAAAAATATGTCAAATTTTTAAAAAACTTGTGTAAATTTTGGAAATGCTTGTTAAATTTTATGAAATTTTTTATTCCAAAATATGCTAGCGTAAGTGGCAATGCCATATCAGCAAAGCACAAAAGTTTGATTTCACCTCCCCACGAAGAGTTGAATAAATAGACCAAAGGCTGACAAAAAAATAATCTGAAAATCTCCAATAAAGTTTGTTATAATGTTTGGAAAGTATTTACATTGATGTAAACGATTCATGTTATGGCTGAAAAGTGTTTATGAAAAAAAAAAATTATTATAACAATTTTCCAAGAATTTTGGAAGTTCTACAATCGAGAATGCTTGATGAACATTTGCCTTTGACATTTTTAGTTTCAATTAACAATGCTAACACAAATAAGTTTGTCCATTTAGAAAGTAAAATTTGGGTAAAACAAATACGTATCTGTAAAATGAGCTAACTCATACGTATAAGTTTCTGTTTTTCAAGGGTAATGCTGTCTAGATTTTTTATAGAGTACTTGTCTTAACTATTTTAAGTATTAGTGATTAACTGGTTTATTATGAAATATGTAGGCAGCTTAAGTTTTCAAAAAAAGACTGCTAGTTGCTTCCTAGACTTATGATAAGCTTATAAAAATAACTATCATTATGAATGAAATAAATGTATTGCTAAAAAAAAACTAGATATATATATATGATAGATTAATTATTAATCTAGCAAAAAAGATTTAGTTTTGGATACGAATATTTGATCTTGAGTTTTAGTTCACGTATACTCAGAGTCTATATTTGTATCCAAGTTTGTTTTATTTTTCGTTCTTAATATTTAAGAATTTGAAACAGATCGAAGCCGGATATCTTAAGTGTCTAATGTCTTATAAAATAGGTATTTTGTTTCATAGATCTACTCAGAAAAAATGACATTTGAAAAAGAACATGCATGGCACCACCAAGCTAAAGCTTTACCAAACTATTTAATCCACTCCACCGATATCATGGTCCAAAGATTGCCTAATATTTGCCCACTCACTAGAAATAAACAAAAGTAACTATAAGATTGCTTAAATTATAGAGAAACATAATAACATTTTAAAGAAAAAGGTTATTTGATATTCCGGTCCATGACCCGAAAGCACGAATTCTGCATTCATCTATTATTTTAAATATAGACGACTCTTTATATATATTAAGTTCACGATTTTTTTTATTTTTTTTTTGTTCACGAATTTTAAATTGTGATAGTTATAATGAGTTTCGGTAGAAAGATTAGTGTATCAGTTATATAGAAAATAAAACAGTGCATTTGCGTTCTACAGCTGGATAATCATATATTCATATCATACATATGGTACAATTAATAATATTAGAAAACAAATCTTACGAAAATAGACATTCTTGCAATGGATTGACTAACAAAGCATGTATATATAGGTTTCTCAATAGCATATAGATAGTTTCCAATATATATGTCAGTAAGATCTTCACCATTTGCTCGTGAAATCATCATATTACCCTATTCAATGTAATAATGATGAGGTCCATTTCAAGGTTCTAGACTTCTAGGTTACAAATTAGAGCAAATGATTACTTAGGTTGCCGGGACATTGTATTAACAAAGATATTAACAAAGATATTAACCCATTTAACTCATTATTATCAATTCATTAGGATTTAAGGTTGAGTCGACCCATTAACTTTGATCCATTATGACACCCCTAAATATATGTATATACATTATATTTCATTTCCAAACTCCTAATATATATATACGATATATTTGATTGGAAACTTACGAAATAGTAGAATTGCATTTTCTATCATATATATATATTTTTGAACTAACCTTTTATCGAATCATATTCTACTTTTAAAATACACAACTGTTAAGTGAAGATCTTAGTGACTACCTCAAAAGAATATATGACCGTTAGACTATAACCAATATTAGTTTGTAATAATTTATCAATTTAAAACTTTT
This sequence comes from Crucihimalaya himalaica, assembly GCA_004349715.1. Lineage (NCBI taxonomy): Eukaryota > Viridiplantae > Streptophyta > Magnoliopsida > Brassicales > Brassicaceae > Crucihimalaya > Crucihimalaya himalaica. Next base: position 398,727 of record SMJT01000050.1, read on the forward strand.
ATGACGATTAATGATACTGTGTGTACCGTGTGCTGTGTTTTTTTTTCTTTATTTTGGTGTCTATAATCTAACTTACTATGATATATATTTTCTTAGAAATATTCAACTCACACATTTTTTTTTTCTGTCGATTGTAATTATGGGATGTGGTGTATGTCAAATGTCCTTTAAGAATTTTTTTAATTGATTGTAGAGGTTTTTAGAAAACATTAGTGGACTTTACACATTACTATATATATCATTTGGCGGTTTCCTAATTTGGATGAACGTTTGGTCATTCTTAATGATGAAAATATGGTGGAAGCTCCAAATCCAAGCAATATAATTGGTGTATACTTAACAATAAATTATTATTAATTAATTTATTTGTCTTAATTTGAACCCTAGCTAGTGCCTTAACGTCATAAACGTTTTCTTTTGGCTTATCCTCGGCTATAAAATGCCCACCAGTCCACCACAAGAGCCTAGAACTAAGCCAAGTTGGGTTGCCAAGAAAGAAAAGAAAAAAAAAAAAAAAATCGTCTCTGGTTTGCTTAAAGTTCAAATCAATTACAAAACATTTAAAAGATAGTCATCAAAGAAACTTAAAACCAAGATAAGTGTACCCGACAAGATTGTCAACAATATTTCCGTATTTAATTAATTATCAAACGTTGTACCTTTGATCTTTTTGGACATAAATAATGTTGATGTAACATGTAAAGTTAGAAATATCATGGAACTTAAATTAAACCAAGGTGGTCTGCCATTCATGAAAAGACATCCATGATTTCAAACCATAAATCCTTTGAAAAATCCTATTGGTAAGAGAATGTTGAAATATATTTTTATAAAATGCAAAGGATGAGTTTGGTTATACTGTACACCTTCATATACATACGGGTGAATAGAAATTGAAATTTAGTCAAATGACATATGTATATATGAAAAAAAGGAGACATTGATATTTGTCTCCAATTCATCACGAGCCACCCATTTCTTAGAAAAAAAAACTTGAGCAAATTGATGAACGGGAACCAAAAATAGATAAATACCAAATTAAAATAATGCAATTGTCATGGTTCTAATCTATCACACATGTGTAATTATGATACAGTAATTCTCAATTCCATGTAGATCAATTAGCACCCAAACTACTTACCACTTCTTTTTTTTTTTTTTGTCAACCTACTACTTACCACTTAGAGCATCACTAACGGTGGAGATATTTTTAGTCTCTCAAAAATTAAATATTTTCATTCTTTTTTATATAACTTTTTTATTGAATAAAATTTAAAATGTAAAAAAAAGTACACCAATAACATTAATACAAGTGGCCAAATATGTTTCTCATCAGTTCAGAAATAAGAAACGTCTCTCATCTCTCTGCATCCTTTTTTTATTTATTGTTTTAATATGCAGTCTCTCATCTAGAGACTGCCGATGGTAATGCTCTTAGGTAATAAAATCTTGTTAAAATATTATACTTTTGTCGAGAACATGTTTACGAACAAATTTATCAAGCAATCTTTGGGCCGTTCCAAATTATATGCTCTTTCGTATCACCCTTATATTTTTTTCACTAATTAAGGTTTTAATAAAGACTACATGGATATACGCATTCACAAAACACTTGTGTTAAATTATTGCATAAGTGGGAACCATTGACTTATGTCGAGACCACTAGTTATAGCTTTAGAGAAAGTAAATTATAAAATGGGAGTGAGAGAGAGATAAAGAGAGGAAGAGCTTAATTAGGACGAGTAAAGACAAGTTGACTCATCCCAATATTCCGGTTTAGGAAAAGGGGATGTGGTGTGACCTCATCACGAGTCACCGTACGTCGGCGAGAATAAAAGGAACGGTGGACCTTGTGGTGTAAGTGGCGGCTGTTCTGGTGGTGGGCTACGTACGTTTTATATTCTCCCATCAAAGTTATATCGATTGATCTTATCAAGAACTATTTTATTAATAGTTTATATGAAGAATCAAAGAAAATTGGGACTTTTATCGAGGAATATTTGATATCAAGTTTGACTGTAAACATGTATGTATTTCTATTTTTATCACTATTTAATACTATAAAATATGTACTGATTTGAGTAACTAATCGAACCCATGTGTTGCATACAAATTTTAAAAGGTGACTTAGTTATTTATAAATGAGTTTTTTTTTTTGTTTCTTTCAAGTAAATACTAGTCATAACGTTATCGTAATGTAAATGATTTATTGAACAAATGCTTTCTTCGGATATAAATGTCAAAAGAAAAATAAAATAAGAAAACAACGGAGAAAGCAGTAGAGGCAAGGCATATACAGATCATGTAGAGGAAACCCAGTTGCTGAAACAAAGACATGGCATTTCAAATTAGACTTTTTTTTCCATACAATTAAGACTCGAGTAGCTAGTGCTTACAGTGGACATGAGGAAGACAGAAAGCTAAACAATAAGGTTCTGGCTTTTACACAGAACTCTTCTTGACCCCATCAAACTTCCCACCAAGTCATATAGATCTTTGATCACAACGGATTCCGATTCACATCTTTGTACAGCAGATACCGAGACCTAGTCTTTCCAAGTGCAGCATACCTGAAACAACGAACACTATCTGAGAAAGTGTGGTCGAATGATTTTGCAGGTAGTCAAGACACAGTTCCAAGAGAAAGTTTGAATCTTGCAGAAGTTAGAGAATTTCTTGAAACAGAATAGAAACTCAAGTTGTGGGCAGTCTCTTACCATTGAGGGACAAAAGGAGCCATCCATATGACATCACCGGCCTGAACTGGATACCTATTCAAAGAGAAGATCACATAAAAGTTATAACCACTTCTTGTATCGTGTGGAATGCAGCTGCGGTTGCAGTTTTATTTTGGTAAAATGCTTCTGATCACATTACATGCCAATGAAGGAAACTAAGGTTCTTGGTTGTGCATGTGTCTGTTTGTGGAAATGATCTAACCACATTACATGAATAGGTATCCAGTAATATATCCAAACTTTTGATTTATTAGTACAGCGTCACGTACCAGTTATTGCCCAAGCGATAAATGCCTTGGCCCTCCAAAAGCAACAAACCATGTTGGTTATAATGAACTTCCTGTTAACATTGCAAAATAATATGAGAAGACTAAATCAACAGGTAGAAAAAGGAAATTATGAGCAACGGATGGTATCAAGATCCCTATGGTAATGAAGCTAAAAGTTCCATACCTTAACATTAAGAAACTCTCCAGGCTGAAAATCCATAATCTGCATATGACAGACACAACAGTAATTAAGCTTTAGAGGTCTCAAAAAGCGAAAGGACTCATTCGATCAAGTGAAGTGCTTACATGGATGTTGAAGTCATAAGCAAGGGACATCGGAAGAAGTTTCCGCAGTTCAAAAACCTGTAATAATAACAAATTAGATCTTCAGAGATGACTAATATAGGATCAACTTGTATTACAATGTAAATTGAAAGATTTTAGATGCATTCTGAGAAAAGTGGAGAACTTTGCACATTTACCTCACCAGGAGTCTCGAGTAGTGGTTGTTTGTCTGTGGAGCCAACGATAAGCTCTGTTGAGTGACTTCCTAGATGTTCATACCTAGAGATGTAGCAGTATAGGAGGTGGTTTTAAGTTATAAACTGAAGCAGTATACCTCAAATATTCTTGTCATATTAAGGGGAAGGAGGAGAACCTCCGCTCGAAGACAACAAGTGTTGCAGACTCAACACAGTCCAAGGAATGATAAAAGTTTGGAGGTAGGTATGCATATGAATCAACCTACAGGAAAAATGGATTATCACCAGAAAATGAAGAAACTAGTGGAGAAATCTTGCAAGCATTCACCATCAAAGCAGGGTAGAAACGATGTAACTAGAAGAATACTGCAGTAAGTTATTCGTTATACAATCGTACCGTCAAGTTTTTTGAAGAACTGGATGTGTTAGTGAGTGTCACAGCACCCTCGGCCACAAATACAAGACTAGAAGAAGGTTCAAAATATTGAAAGGAGTTAATAAGCAGAATATAGATCATAAGTGTAAGCATATTTAAAAGAGAGAGCTCATATAAGTAACCATACCGCTCTATGTCCTGTGGAGGTAAACCTGAACTTGACATTTCTGCAAGAGACAGTATAATTAGCTTGATGATCACAACATTCTACGAGTAGATCATATAATGCCACAAATCCTTACACCCTATGTTCTGCACAAAGCAAGAACAAGCGAATGTCTAATAACAACGAGATTGGTGTAGCATCACACTTACAGACACAGCTCGTTCCTAAAGGATTACATCCACATCTAGAGAGTAACTCTATTATGGAGATGAAGAATAACAGAAGGATAATATTAATCCCAAGAACGTGATGTTCATCACTTGTGAGAATGAATTGGTTTACCTTTCATTTTCGCCAAGTACATGACAAAATGGGATCCGGTTGCCGGTGTGATCAAATATGCCCCTAATGTGTTTGTCCTGTAAATTTGAGCAACAAATAAGTGCAAAATTTGCAGAATTTAGTAGCTACAAAATTAAGAAAAGTAGGGAAATAAAAGGAGTGTTATATACCAGTCAGGTAAAGGGCTGTATACATGACTTTCCGGTGTTATTAACGCATGATCTTGTTTGTATACACTCCGTGTGAAACCTGGCAAGTCTACAAAACAACAAAAACATAAATTTTCTGCTTAAACACTTGATGAAGGTCCAAATGCAAAATGCCCAAATTTGATCAGAAAACTAATATAATAAATACACAAAGGGTCTGACAAAGAGACTGTCTCCACAGAACTGAACTTGAATGCTTCCATGGTTATGTCAGCAAATGAGCCAGAAACCCTCTCAAATTAAATACTAATTCAAGTAACTTTTCAATAACTTGATCTCTAACTAGAAATCGAAATCAACCCTATTCGCCAAGACCTCGCATAATAGACTCAAAACAGTAATCGAACTTAAGTAGCAAAAGTATAAACTTCTAATGACACGAAGCTAGAAACGAGTAACTTTATGATTGTTGTAAGGAAACATATGAACCTTGGAGGTGTGAAGGAGAGAGTGTTGGATTCGTGACTTTCCAGTAAATGGGTTTCGTCTTCTCATCCGATTCAGCGATCGAAGGCGCTGAGCAAAACCCATCCTCGCTTTTCGAAGCTTTACAAAAACCTTTGATAACAAATAAGAAAGTTCTGATTAGTTTCACAGTATGCACAAAAACTTATGAAGAATCGTAAAAGTTTCGTACTTACTGATAACGATGAAGACGATGAAGTGAAGAGATCGCATTTTTCTCGTTCTCGCTGTGGATTGAAGGAACAATTCAAGTTCAATGCTTTACTCATTTGATGTTTTCCATTCATGTTTATAAAACTCAAAAATCAGAATACGACAGAAGATTCTTTGCAGTGGATGTTTTGTTTCGTAGCCTCGTAAATAATTCCTTTTTCAAAAACAATTAATAAATCAATTAATTCCAGGCTCCTCGGTTTAACTATTTACCGAATTTACTTCGGTTCAAGTTGGTTTTTCGTATATGAAAAACCGAAACCGGATAAAACTCAATAGTAGATTTTTTCGGTGCAGCGAGAAACTAAAATTATTGGGCCTATAGTTTGAAAATTTTTAGGGCCCATTAAAAAAGTTAGGAATGGATCGTCATTATCGTTTCGTGGTCTCTTTCTCTCTCTGCAACAAAGGAAAAAATGGAGGTAGCAGCAGCGACTGCGACGAGCTTCACAACTCTCCGAGCTCGTACGTCAGCGATAATCCCGTCTTCAACACGTAACCTGAGATCTAAAGCAAGATTTTCTTCTTCATCTTCTCTCAGAGCTTCTCTCTCTAATGGCTTTCTCTCGCCGTATACCGGAGGAAGCATCTCTAGTGACTTTTGCGGCGCTAAGCTTCGTGCGGAATCGCTTAATCCGTTAAATTTTTCCAGCTCGAAACCGAAGCGCGGAGTTGTGACTATGGTACTTGAATTTTATACTTTTCACATCGTTTATCGATTAGCTGAGGTCTACACTGTTAGGATTTTGAACTCGAGGTTTTCGTGGCTTTAGCTGATATTTCTGCTCTATGCTCCCGTGGTAGTGAATTTCCAAAAATTGGTCGACACCAATGGTTGTTCTTAAGTTTTGAACTAATGGATTAGAGTGATCTAGATATAGGCAAATAGATTGCAAGGGGGAAGAATGCTCATTCATTCTATAGCTGAGATTTGTGCTTCTGTGGTAGTGAATTTCCAGAAATTGTATTTGTCGTACTCCCACCAGCTGTGTTAGTTTTGAACCGGCGATATTTATGGATAAGAGTGACTCTAGACCTGTGTAGTCAGATCTCAAAGAATGCTCATTCAATACTGTTGTTTAATTGATAGGAGATGGTACATGTTTAGTTAGAAGGTTTAGTATAATGATTAAATAGTGCAGTTTTGGAAGAAATTATGTGTTATGTGATTGCCTGGTAAAGAAGAAGTTGAGTATATGTCACTTATTATGTGGCAGAGGTTTCACTTAATTGTGTGTGCTACTTGTAACATGCATCAAATCCTCTGATTATGATCAGGATCCGTGGCTGTCATAGAGGATTTGGAGGCTTTTATATTCTTCACATACAGTTTTTTGTCTTACCTATCTTAGTTGGGCTGGAATTTATGGTTGATCAATTCACTGTTGGTGAGCCTTTTCTTTTTCTTTGATTCTTATCATCGTGCTTCCCTCTTATCAACAGGTTATTCCTTTCTCAAAGGGAAGTGCACACGAACAACCTCCTCCTGATTTGGCATCATATTTGTTTAAAAACCGAATTGTATATTTGGGAATGTCTCTCGTACCTTCAGTTACTGAGTTGATACTCGCAGAGTTTCTTTACCTTCAGTATGAAGACGAGGAAAAGCCTATTTACCTTTACATTAACTCGACAGGGACAACCAAGGTACGCTTCCATTGGAAAGTCCATCATATCAGGAACACATGCTTTGAAACTGTGTTTTGTTTCAAATGAATGTAGTCTTCAAATCACTACCTGTTGGTTCAAAATGTTTTAAGAGAATTTGTCTTCTCCCATTTCAGAATGGTGAAAAGTTGGGCTATGATACTGAGGCTTTTGCAATCTATGATGTCATGGGGTAATGATCTTCATCCCTTTTCTCTACTTACTTCTCTCACTTACTTTTCCCCTTAACAGTATCGATAACTAGACTTGAATCCTGAAACTGTTTTCCCAAATATTCAAAATTGCACGTGGAGACAGTGTTCATATTTTAAGCCTATTTTTTGGAGACTTACCAGTTATCCATGCAGCAATCAACTCTTACCTTATCTTTGACTTCAGGTATGTCAAACCACCAATATTTACTCTTTGCGTCGGAAATGCTTGGGGTGAAGCTGCTTTGCTTCTGACTGCTGGTGCAAAAGGAAATCGTTCTGCATTGCCCTCATCAACTATTATGATAAAGCAGGTTCTTTCTGATCGTTTCTTTTAGATATTAGGTGGCGCCTTCTCACTCTCCTAGAAGATTTTGGTTTTCTTATTCCAGTTAGAAGAAACTAAGGCTTACGATACCTAATTTCTGTTAATGCATCGTTTACTCATCCATATATATTCTCTTGTATGTTGTTAACTTTATAGCCCATTGCTCGATTTCAAGGCCAAGCAACCGATGTTGAAATTGCAAGGAAAGAAATCAAGCACATAAAGACAGAAATGGTGAGATAATATATGAATTCACATAGTAGCGAATCAAGTGTTGACCCTTGTGATATACGTAGAATATCTTAGTTTGATCTTCATTATGCAACAGTGTCCAGTCGTATGTGTGATTTGGGTCTTTAAAGGGGAAGATATATATATGTAACATGTAGGCAATGGGTTTATACTTGCAGAATCTTAATATGAATCAACTTTTAGCCATTAATTGCTATGCACTTGCTAGCAAATCTAAAATCAGGCTAACATTCTTTTTCCGATACTTTTCACTTTATCGTCAAACTTATCTGAAAAGTTGTGTCTCTGTTCTATGTAATGTAATGCTCAAGGTCAAGCTGTATTCAAAGCATATTGGTAAATCCCCGGAGCAGATTGAAGCTGACATGAAACGCCCGAAATATTTTAGTCCCAGTGAAGCTGTTGAATATGGGATCATTGATAAGGTATGATATACGACAGAAAAATCCGTAAACATATGAGTAGTTTTGTTTTCCGTCAACATAGAGTAGTTATCTTCTGCATAACTGAATTATTCTCTTTCTGTAATCTGTTTGCAGGTGGTTTACAATGAAAGGGGCAGCCAAGACAGAGGAGTGGTGTCTGACCTTAAAAAGGCACAACTCATTTGAATGTCAGAATTGTCTTCCAAAATTCCATGATTAACTGGTAAAAGCTAAAATTTGCTCGCTGTCATTCTACATATCGATTATAATGATGATGAAATTGCTTTTTGGACTTTAATCTCATATAATTACACAAATCATAAATTAAACACTTCCCGGTGGGCATATTCTGGAATCATGTACCACTTTCGTTCTGTCAAATTTGGACCAGTTATCCCATTGTCCTGCATTTACTAACTAATAGGAACACCTGTAAAAGTTCTAACACTTTTTACACCTCACAAATGGTTTATGATAATTACTTTAGCATTCAAGCAATAGCCTGATAGAAACCCGACAAATACACGGGGGCATATATTTTGTAATGTGATTGCTATAAGTGGCCTCGTGTCTTCTAGTTTTGCATCCCCTTTAGTTCAAATAGTTACTTCCCATTGTTCCTCTGTTGCTCTCTTAGGACCCATTTTATAGTGATATCATTTTCATTGCCCATTATTACAAATTTCACTATTGATGGCCGACACCTATCCAAGAATTATGCTCCTTGAGACACTAGAACTCATATTATTGGTTGTCTTAAAAAAGTTATTAAATATCAAAACCTTGCCTTCTTAGATTGTTTGCCTATTAACACCCACCATTGATAGGTCTTGGTGACTTAAAGTAATGATATTTTACTTCTAATTCTATTGGCTTCTCGTTTTATAAAATTTACTTTGTTATGACATTATCATTATATTATGACTTCTAATTTTATTGGCTCTCTTTTTAAAATCTACTTAGTTATCACATTATCATTTGCTGTGTTTTGTAGGTTGGAAATTTGACCGGTGATCAAAGGGGGAATCGATGAACCATTCACCGGCACAGAAGTGAGGTAAAGTCTTGAAAACATGTTGAAAAGGGTACTAGTAATGCTGCAATTGTAGGGTTATTTGAACAGAAACAAACCCATATGTGTAGGCTTGTGAATGCCTAGAAACAGGATTGGTACATCTTTAATATATGCTTTTAATCTTGTAGAATGAATCAATTTCATTTGCTCGCCCCTAATGCGTATGTGTTCCAAACCAATATGTTTGTTTGTGTTTACACCAAGCAAGAACGTGTACCGTTTCTGGAATTGGATGGAGATAGACATTAAAATGAGCGATGACATGATGACAAAATCCACCAACCCCATTATCTGTATCCCATTTCCTATGAGAAGCCCACACTTGTCACAAACACGAAATGTTGATTTTATTGGACTTAACATGTCAGTCAACTGTTTTAATGGCGTCACCGGTCCCTTACGTGCCGGCGAATATGAAATCTGCCACTGGCCTAAGAACTAACCATGATTTAGAGTTAGGGTGCGCATTTATAACAAAACGAAACGTTGACAAAATAAATTCAAATCGAATCAAATTTTGTTTTTCTTTTCGAGGTGTGTGGAGTCATTGGACTTGACTGGTGTGTCAGAAATATAACAGAATAACTGAATAATTGTTAGAGGAAGGAAAAATTATAAATGGCTGAAAAGTTAATTTTAAAAAAATTTATAGGTTAATCACATTTTGTTTTTCGAGTGATATAACTAACACATTAGCTCTATATAGCGAAATCATTTTTCCCAAAAACATGACAATGTGAAAACTTGATGAATATTTTGAATAATAAAAAATAGCGAAATCATGATTTTTAAAACGTCGATAGGTGGTATACCATTCATCCCTATTAGTTTTCTATATTTCAAATTTAAAGGTTCATCTAAACACAACCAAAGATATATAATATCTATCAACCGAGAAACAAAAAAATATTAAACTTAAAACTGATTTATGGTGGGTTAAGTGGTTAAAAAGTTTACACTGGCCCTTTATATTAAGAGGATCGAATGTTCGGAAGATTTATTTTATCTTTCAATTTGAGAGATACGGATTCAAGTACTGCTCGACGATATCAAATAGCAAGAGAATCTAGCTCTTAAGAATAATTTAGTTTGGATTGCAGAATAAACAAAAATTTAACTAAATTTGAACCTAACTCTAAATGAATCCATAAAATCAGATATGTATTATTTATAAAAACTCTAAATGAATCCAAGATTTCCGGTTATTTATTTTATTTATAAAAACTCATATTAATTTTATTTTCAATCAAATTATCTGGACATAAATGAATTTGTTGGTTTTGGTAACTCTCTCCAAGCCGGAGAAAATATAAACTACGTAAGTCAAACCGATGTATTAACTTCTAATTCTATAACTAAATTATAATGGTTACTACAGTATTTATCTGGCTGTAGATTAAGGATATCTGAATTTTGGTAAACAAACTCGATCCGTTGAAAAATACTTGTGGTAGCGATGATGATTGTACAGTATAGAAACTTCCCTTTGAAGTGAATCTCATTCAAAGGAATATTATATAATTTGTGAGTTGTGACAAAGGGAATATATCTTAGAGGCTAGGGGACTAAAAATCAAATACCATTAAGTGGATTACAACCAAACCAACAACAAAAAGGGTTCAATAACTTCTCTACTAATTCTATTCAAATAAGACTTATAGTATCCTTTTTGTCTTTCTCTTCTCCTACTAATCTTACTTATACTATAAAGCTAGGCTGATGCTAATATCCTACCACTTAGTGTCTTAGTCTTATTGACATCACTAAAATTAAGATATACACATCTAAGAGCAACTGTTACTTACGTGGTGTGTTTATCTTATTTTACTTAGTTTATGAGTTTTAGAAAGTAAAGTGCTATTTAAATTTACCATATCTATGCAGTGGTAGGTTAGTAGCAACTTGTTTGTAACTTTAAAATGTATTTTCTTTCACGTCGTTGGAACAAAAAAAAAAAAAAATCATTGGTAACACATCTGACTGATCAAACTCAAAGATCATCCAAATGTAGACGTAGGCTTACCGGATCCAAACTCGAACAACATGCTATTGAAGAAAACTATTTCGAGGAAATTAACAAAACCATGTTTTCTGTCTAAATATATATTGGTTACAACTTGCAAGGGTATGTCTTTAGATTAAACATAAATGTTATTTTACAAAATCCTAGTATTACTAAAATGCTAATAGTGAAAAACAATGAAGGCTTGGTGATTCCAAAAAATAGCACGCTTGGCATATTCTATTGAGTTCATTCATTCATTCAATACATCAAACAGCTAGTCGCAAATCAATCTATTAAGTATTATAAGGTGTCATGAACTTCTTGTTTTGGAGGCACGACCTATCATTTTTTAGATAATTTATTACTATACCAAAAGTTATATACCCCACCACCATTGCATATTGTATCAGATATTTTGGATATTTCCTCATTCTCAATTTTTATGCACTATAGATAACTTTATAAGAAATCTACAATCATCCCCAATATATATTTCAATACATAATGTTTACAAATCGTTTATAGCGAGAAGGCATCACCCAAAAACTAAAAGCAAATTTTGGTATGTGAATCTCCAGTTATAAGGAATGGAGATGATTACATCGAAAATAGGTTCATGGTCTCGACCTCAATTAAAGATAAAATGGACCAGAAAATTATTCCATTTTATTCACCATAAATTATAAGAGATAGTCCATTAAGAGATTCATACTTGATATTTAAAAATATATTATTGGGTAACGAAGACTAAGATCTATTCAAATAATAAAAATGCGTATAATAAGAATCTATTTTGAATCTATTTTGAATCTATTGGGTCGATGCCAACTCTACCGCTACATTGGGAGATGAATGATGTAAACATTTATTTTAACATTTGAGCCGATCAAGTTAACTTAGAAAATTGGGTAATGCAAGTACGCGTTATAGCTAATATATATTTGAGTTTGGCTTTAAGCTTTTTGCCAAGTGGAAAGTAAAAAATAGCAACGATGCTCTATCAATTGTATAATATATATCTTATATAATAAGCACCCTAGCTTCAACTATAAATACCTCTTCTCCTCTAGCTATCTTCACATATCTTTTGCGATACCAAATTATATTATTTTCTCTATCACTTGTTAAGAAAAACGGTTACAATATTAGATAACGATATGAAGCAATCTCATGTTTTGCTTCTTCTACTTGTTCAAATCATTGTCTTTTTGCCTCTCCATTGTTTATCCGACGGTTTTGTCAGCTCTAGAGCTACTTATTATGGCAGCCCTGATTGCAAAGCAAATCCTCGTATGTATTTGAATTATTTATTGCTATAAATCGAGTACCTTAACTTTTATCATTTTTTTTTAGGTATTCGCATTACTGGTAAAATATACACTAGTATAATAACATCTCATTATGAACCTAAGCTAAATAATATATGTATTATCGACGTATAGGTTTATCCAAATTCTTAATATATAATTGAAACAATTCCATCAAGTGTCCGTATCTTCAGTTCGAGTATGACAGTACGTAATTAGTAATGAGACATTTTCAAGAATCCGTTAGTATTGGATAAAATGCCAAGTAGTTTCTATTACGAAAAATATGTTACTTGTTGATGAGAATAAGAATACGTAATTAATTAATGATCGAGTATTAATTACGCAGGAGGAGCATGTGGCTATGGAGAATTTGGAAGAGATATCAATAATGGTGAAGTGAGTGGTGTTTCTTGGCGCCTATGGAACAATGGAACCGGCTGTGGTGCTTGTTATCAGGTTTATATATATCATTAGATATATCATATATCATAACATCATGCTAATACTATGTCATTACTAAACTAATATTATTAATTATAAACTATAAAAAGGTGAAGTGCAAAATACCTCCACACTGCAGCGAGGAAGGAGTATACGTAGTGGCTACGGACTCCGGAGAAGGACATGGTACGGACTTCATCTTAAGCCCTAAGGCGTACGGACGTATGGCACGACCGGGCACAGAGAATCAGCTCTACTCCTTCGGTGTGGTCGACGTTGAGTACCAGAGGATCCCTTGCCGCTACGCAGGGTATAATCTGGTGTATAAGGTCCATGAGAAAAGCTATAATCCTCATTATCTTGCCATCCTTGTCTTGTACGTTGGTGGTGTCAATGACATCCTCGCCGTTGAAGTCTGGCAGGTAAATAAATTTCATTAATCAAAGATTTTTACAAACAATATATATGGGGTTTTGAGGGTCAAAATGGTTTATTGATAGGACATATATTTCATTAAGTAACTAAAAACTTATTATTAGTCTAAAACCAAGAAAAAAAAAACATATTATAATTGTCAGAATTTCAAGACCTATAGAATAACCTAACGTTGGATAATTCATGGTAAGTACTTCAATTTAGAATAAGCAATTAAAGTATTCGTGCAAATTAATACGGCCGGCCATTGCCCATTTGCGAATGATAATATAAACCACTAACTATTGATGTAATTAATTAATATGGATAAATATCTTTTATCATAGCTAGCTAAGGCAATATATTTCTTTTTTGGTCAATAATGTTATAAGAGATTGGGTTTGCTTGTGATTATATGAAACAAAGTTAAACATTAATAGATGGTATGCATGTGTATGTATGATTTTAGGAGGATTGCAAAGAGTGGATACGTATGAGAAGAGTGTTTGGAGCGGTTCACGATTTGCAGAACCCACCAAGAGGCACTCTCACATTGAGGTTCTTAGTCTACGGAAGCGCCGGAATCAATTGGGTCCAATCGCCAAACGCTATTCCCGCCGATTGGACCGCCGGAGCCACCTACGACTCCAACATTCTACTTACTTAAAATTCCATTTACAATATCATCAGTGTGTTTATATATATCTTTTATGGTTTCTCTATGTGATGGCTAATATATTTAAATAATGCCCTCTAGAACAATGATAATAAATAAGCGTAGTAGATTCATATAATTTATGTACCGTTTCTTATTATATAAGATGATTGTAATGATTTGTAAGAGTTCGATTTTAATGGAATGGAATAAATCAGTAATTATAAATTTAACCGATGATCAAACTGTTTCCTAAGCACTTTTTTACATTTTGGTCAGTCAATAAAAATCATATGCAGCTTTTTTCATGCGACGCTTCCTGTTTGTCTTTCCTTCGGCGGAATCCTTTGAGACAGTACTCCGGCGTGGTCCCTGATCTTATGCTGATCGGATGATCGTACTTCAACAATGGGAGTCGTCGATGGACACCCTTAACCTGAATTTCATCCCCTTCTGGATTCAAATCAGAGACATACCACTTCACTGTCTCAATCTGGGCGTTATCGATAGCATTGCCCGTTCTCTCGGTGATATTCTGGAAGTGGATTTTGATGCAACCTCAAAGACAAGAGTTGAGTTCGTGAGAGTAAGAATTAATTGGAACGTCGATAAGCCACTCACTTTCCGGCGAAACTTCCAATTTACTCCCGGAGCAAACACAATCCTCAGTTTCTTCTTTGAGCGACTGAGAGGTTTTTGCGAAATTTGTGGGCGGCTTACTCACGACTCCGGTAACTGTTTAATCCAGAATGGCGGAGGCCCTGAAGATTCTGACGATTCAGATCAAGATGATGGTAATAATGCTACTCCAACCACTGACGGAAACAGAGGCATTCAAATTCAGGAGATCAATAAACATAGCGAACCCGTTACAGATATTGAAGTTGACATTGCCTCCCTTCCTCGTGTGGAACAGGTTCTTGACGATGTCGACGAGGAAGAAGAGGACCCAGAAGAAGATGCAGACGAGACTCTCTCTGATATTGATCCACATCCTGATTCACTAGCCCATACCCATTCGGATGATACTGGAAACTATGGCAATGGATGGGAGACAGATGACGATACAACAACTAACATTTTCCCTTCTTTTGTGACCAATACAGGAACTGAGGCAGATACAATTACTCCTCCACCACAGGCCGGTCGTAAACGGAAACAAGACAACCTATTTGTGTTTGATGACCAGACCCAACGAAAACGCCAATCTCCAACACCAATCTTACACAACTCTAGATATGAGACAGGAAGTGGATCGAGAACTCTAATCTCCGATGTTGAACAAGACAGAGCCGCGGTGGGGCCGGTACCACCACCTGATCCATGAGAATTGGTTTTTGGAACTGTCAAGGAATAGGACAACCCTTGACAGTTCGACGCCTGAAAGAGATACAACGGATGTATCTCTTGGACGTGTTGTTCCTAATCGAAATGAAACAACAAGACGCTTATGTAAGGAATTTAGGGGTCAGTTTGGGTTTTAGTAGCATGTGCCTTGTATCCCCTAGAGGGTTAAGTGGGGGTTAGCTGTTTTCTGGAAAAATCATGTTGATGTTCAAGTTCTTTCTAATGATGTAAGACTAGTAGATTTATCTATTCAATACAAATCCTTTAACTACTACTTGTCTTGCATCTATGGACACCCTAACCCAAGTGAACGACATCACTTATGGGAAAAATTACAAAGGCTATCGTTACATCGAACTGGTCCATGGCTTATGTGTGGGGATTTCAATGAAATTTTGAACCCCAATGAGAAGAAAGGAGGACGCCCTCGCCGACCTTATAGCTTTCGAAATTTCCATAATATGGTCACTAGTTGCAATATGACCGATATGTGCTATACAGGAAACCGATTTAGCTGGGTAAGTAAACGCAACCAGACCACGATAGAATCTTGTCTTGATCGTGTTCTTATCAATTTGGATGGGCAAACATCCTACCCAGCATCCGAAACGGAGTTTTTAACCCTTGTCGGATCTGATCACGTCCCTGTCATCATCAATATTGCCGATGTGTTTATCCAAAAACGCGACCAATTTCGTTATGACAAGCGGTTCAATAGAGACCCCTTCTTTGTTGAGGCTGTTAATAGAGGCTGGTCTAGTGCTACTCTAGATAGAAGCGGTGGGCTGTCACATAAATTTCAAAGATGTCGACGTGAATTAGCTAAATGGAAACGATCTTCACAGTCTAATACGGCTGAACTCATCCAACTGCTGAAATACGAACTCGATAAATCGGAAAGGGATCCTAATATTCCTACGACTACAGTCCAAAGTATCCGGCAATCCCTCGCTCAAGCATATCAAGACAAGGAGCAATTTTGGAAGACAAAAAGTAGAAATAACTGGCTCATGCTGGGTGATCGTAATACGAAATACTTTCATGCCGTCTCAAGGACGCGAAAATCACGCAATCGAATCAAATTCGTGTCTGATGATCAGGGTATGACACACTTTCGTGATGACGCTATAGGTTTAGTTGCGACCGATTACTTTACTAAGCTTTTACGTCTACACAACGTACTGACCTTACCGAGATTCTGAATGGCATCATGCCAGCGATATCTAATGATATGAACCAACGGTTGATCTCTAGAGTGACGGATAAAGAAATAAGAGATGCTGTTTTTGCCATAGGAGCTGATCGGGCCCCTGGGTATGATGGATTTACAGCAGCGTTTTATCAACAATTTTGGGATTTGATCGGCTCTGAAGTTTGTACTATGGTTCGTCGGTTTTTTGAAACAGGGGAGTTTGAAAACCATATTAATAAAACCCAAATTTGTCTCATCCCAAAAATCACTGATCCAGTAACCATGACAGATTATCACCCTATAAGCCAATGCACGGTTAATTACAAAATCATCTCCAAAATTCTGGTTACGCGGTTGAAGGCTTGCGTAAGCGTCGTCATATCTGATTCACAAGCTGCTTTTGTTCCCCATCGTCACATTTCGGATAACGTATTGGTTGCTCATGAATTACTCCATGCTTTGAAAGCGAGAAAAGAATGCAAACAGGGGTATTTAGCTATTAAAACGGATATAAGCAAAGCTTATGATCGAGTTGAATGGAACTTTTTGGAGAAGGTGTTACTGACATTCGGATTCGATCCACATTGGGTTCAATGGATAATGGCCTGCGTCCGGACGGTCACATATGAAACACTAATTAATGGCTCTCCCTATGGAAATGTTACTCCTTCACGTAGTCTACGACAAGGTGACCCCCTATCGCCTTACCTGTTTTTATTTTGTGCAGAAGTTCTTAGTCAACTCATTAATAGAGTCGAGGCTAATAACCAGATTCATGGAATAAAAATAACTAGGAATTGTCCCTCCATATCTCATTTATTTTTCGCTGATGATTCATTATTCTTCTATCGGACAACAACGTCTGATTGTGAAAATATGGCTTATATTTTCCAAAAATATGAACAAGCTTCGGGTCAAAAAATTAACTACACCAAGTCATCTTTGATTTTTGGTATGAAAACTCCGGAGTCGAAACGAAGGCATCTACATCAAATCTTTGGCATTACAACAGTGGGTGGAGGCGGTAAATATTTGGGTTTACCCGAACAATTCGGAAAGAAAAAATCGGGAACTTTTTCACCACATCGTAAAGCGAGTTAAAGAAAGAACGGAGGGATGGTCAGCCAAATATTTATCTCCGGCAGGCAAAGAGATATTAATTAAATCAGTGGCCTTAGCTCTTCCTGTGTATTCGATGAGCTGCTTTCTCCTCCCGGTAGGGATTGGCAATGAAATCAATAGTTTATTATCTTCATTTTGGTGGGGGAAAGAACATGGTAAGCGGAAAATTCCATGGGTAAGCTGGAGTCGAATGACATTACCAAAAAAAGAAGGATGACTAGGTTTTCGTGATTTACATAAATTCAACAAGGCAATTCTCGCGAAACAAGCGTGGCGAATTCTTACCAACCCAAACTGTCTGTTAGCGAAACTCTATAAAGGTCTTTATTACCACAATACTTCCTACCTCCAAGCAAAAACACCAGGACGGGCATCATATGGATGGCGTTCAATTCAAGATGGAAAATCGCTAATACACCAGGGACTCCGAGTCCGAATTGGAGACGGCAAAACCACTAGAGTCTGGGAGGACCATGGATTCCCACTATACCTCCCCGTCCAGCCCATGGACCGATTATTGATAATACACTAACGGTGGCTGATTTGTGGTATGCCAATAAACGGGAATGGAACCCTGATATCTTTGAAGGAGTATTAACTCCCGAAGACCAACAACTTGCGTCAACAATGTATTTATCTCATCACGCAACTCACGATTCTTATGAATGGGTCTATAATGCAAATGCTGCCTATACAGTTAAATCAGGATATTGGGTGGCTACACATATCAGACTGCCCGACGAGGATATCATTCAACCTCCATATGGATCCGTGAAACTCAAACAAGAAGTTTGGAAACTAAATATATCCCCCAAAATAAAACACTTTCTATGGCGGTTTCTATCTGGAGCTTTAGCCACCAATATTCAGCTATTATCCCGACAAATTCAAGTCAATCCAGAGTGCCAACGCTGCTGGTTGGCGAATGAAACGACGAATCATTTGTTGTTCACATGTTCGTACGCCCAATCCATCTGGGATGTTTTCACTACTCACTCTGGCAACCAGTTTTCCTTTACTGATACTCTTGAAACCAATATCAACATGCTTCTCCAGTTCTACAAGAATTCTACTGGAATAAATAATCTTTTACCAGTTTGGTTGCTATGGCGAATATGGAAATCGAGAAATGACTACCTATACCAGAAAATCACCCGTAGTCCAGAATCGGAATTTACAAAAGGACTGGATGAAGTGTGTGAATGGTTAGCAGCTACCCAATCGGGTGAGGTCAGTATTCCGGCGGCTCCTACCTATCCGCATCGTCATCAAACTCAAAGCTATCGTCAAAGCGCTTGGTCTCCACCCCCAACAGGATGGATTAAATGTAATTTTGATAGCAGTTTCAAACAGGGGAACACCTACACTGCTACGGGATGGATTCTACGGAACTCTACAGGGAAGCTCATTCTTGCTGGCGGTGGAAAACTCCGTTCCTCCATATCAACACTGCAAGCAGAAGCCCTCGGATTCCTACATGCTCTCTAAGTGATATGGTCTCAAGGATTTCAGTGCGGCTGGTTTGAAAATGATTGTCAAGAACTAGTTAATATAATCAATTTGGGGAAAGATCATATCGAACTAGGGACGATTCTTCATGATATACGACACTTGATGAAACATCTACCTCTATCTTCTCTAGAACATGTAAAACGCGAAAAAAATACTGCTGCTGATATGCTCTGTAGGAAAGTTCATTACTCAACCTCCTTATATTTCTCTTATTCTAATAAAACTCTTAAGTTGTTAAAAAAAAAAAAACCACAAATTGGCGCGATTTTTTTAATTCATACAGGCCCATTAGTATTCTGAAGGCCCGTTAAATTTTAATTAGAATGAAAGAAACGACGACGTATGTAAAATAGAAGAACACGGAGGTTTCTGTTTACTGTACAAAAATGCAATTGAACCAATCGGAGAAATCGGTAGCTTCTTAATTCATCTTCGAATTCTGGTCGTCGTCATCTTCTTCGATCGATTTCGTCAGTTTCTTTCGATTCTGGGTGTTAATCGATTCTGGAGTTCGTCGAGACAAGAGAGGAGTGGAACCCTAAACTAATCGAAAGTCACTAATTTAACCTTCATTGGAAGTCCTTTTGTTCAGTCCTGTCTTTGATTGGGTTGATGAGGTGATGCTTTTAGCTAACTAGCATTGCGTCGAGGTGATGCTGTGAGGCAGAAACTCTTATTTCGTGGACACTGTGGAAGCGCACAGTTAGTAAACTCTTTCAGAAGCGGTCCAGTGAGTAGGAATCCCTATTGGTGAAGATGCCGCAAGTTAAGATCATCGCGAAGAATTTCATGGACATGGTGGCGTCTCTTCCCGCCATCAAGCTTGACAAACTCTACAACAATGTCTTCATCTGCGAGGCCATTCTCAGGTTATTTTTTTTGGTCAGTGTCTTTGTTTTTAATCATGGATAGATTTTTATTATGTGAAGAATCAGTAAAAGTAGTGATGATATGTGTGTTTAGAGGATTTTGTTGCTGATCATTTGTTGAATTTGGAAAAAAAATTTGAAGATCTTACATTCTTGAGATGGTATCAGGTCATTGCCGCCTCTTGCCAAGAAGTATGTATTGCAGATGTTGTACATTAATGTTCCTGTACCTGCTACGATGATAGAGGAGTGGGTCCTCGCTGATGGTGCCTCTAAGCACAGAGTTGCTATTGATCGACTGATTCAATTAAGGATTTTTTCAGAAATTATAGATAGGTATGCGTTCTTGGTTTTTTCTTGGTACTATCATTGTTAAGACTTACTCAGATGTTAGATATTCTCTTGACGTTGGATGTTAACTTGAGTATTCAACCGTCTGAGTTTCATCTTTTACTTAAATTCAGTGTGTTTGGATTGTTTGTGATTGATGTGGCAAGATGATAGTTCTGATTCTTTTTCCTATGATATCTTAAGCTCCTCTTCCTACTTTTGCAGGAAAAAGGGAACCAGTTACAGCCTAAATCCTACATTTCAGAACAATCTTCAGAAACATATTATTTCTGGGTAAAGGCATCTTTACGTTGATGATACAGTCCTTTTTCGCTTTTCTCTAGGTTTTTGGAGAAGATGCTGATGAGCCTGACTTGAATTTTGCAGTGGAGTTTTACCTAGAGAGCCTATGAATTCCGACAATGCCATTAAGCTTCCAAGTCTACAAGAACTCGAGACCTATGCCCTTAAGCAATGGGAGGTGTGTATTTTCTAATTTTTATATTGATAATACATGTAAGATAGAAATAATTGTAAAGAAATACCTTTCAATATGAATTTGGTTTGTATCTGATGATGTGCACTAATGTTTGTCAGTGTTTCTTGCTACAACTCATAAATTCGGGTCAAGGTGAGAAGCTAACTGGCATCAGTCCATCCATGCTGAGAATCTTTCAGCGAGGTTTATTGAGTCAGAGGTAATGTTATTATACACGTCTATAAATGCTTAATGGTGGCAAATAGCCTCCCTATTTAATACAGTTCATGTGATATCGCAGAGACAAAGATGGCCCAAGATTAACTGAGAGTGGCTTTCAGTTTTTGGTATGCAAAATGTGAGTCAGTGATCCTTTATTACTTGTATTCATATAAGTAACCTTATTGACCCTAATTTGCAGCTGATGGATACAAATGCCCAGCTCTGGTACATTATCCGAGAATACATATCAAATGCCGAGGTTTGTATCATGCCTTAACAAGGTTTAGTTAAGTTGATATCTCTATTTCGCTGAATGAATAACCAATGCCATTGTTGTTCAGGAGCGAGATGTAGAACCAGCAGACTTGATTTCGTTTTTGTTGGAGCTTAGTTTTCATGTTACTGGTGAGGTATAACTGAACTTCAGAAAAAAAGTCATTTTTCAAGCGTTCTTCTTCTTTTTGTTTTCACTCTTACATGATTAGCTGGAAGCTTGTTAATTATTTCGTTGAGCTTAAACATTCTTATACACATTGCAGGCATATAACTTAAATACCTTGACAGAGGTTCAAAAAAATACACTCAAGGACCTTGCAGATTTGGGATTAGTCAAGCTTCAACAGGTTAGACTTAGACCATTTGTAATATCTTTTTCATTACCAAATACCAAAAGAAAAGAAACTTTGCAAAAGTTTAAATTAGAGAGATTATAGAACTATATCATATGCTGAGCCAGTTTTTATAATTATTAAAGGGAAGGAAAGACAGTTGGTTTATTCCTACTAAACTGGCTACAAATTTATCAGTCAGTCTGGCAGATTCATCAGCGCGAAAAGAGGTCACACTTTTTTTACTCCCCTCTTGTCCCAATTCTACCTACTACCAAATTCTTGATTTTGCGTATCGTTGCTGTTTGTAATTCCTCATCAGGGATTTATCGTGATGGAAACAAACTTCAGGATGTATGCGTACTCCACATCTAAGTTACAGTGTGAAATTTTACGTCTGTTTGCGAGGTAGTAGCTCCTAAACATCGACCTGAAACTCTATTCTTCTGTGTCTTGAAATCCTTTAGGTCTAAGTAGTTGCTGCTTCATTTTTCCAGGATAGAGTACCAACTTCCAAACCTTATTGCTTGTGCAATTACAAAGGAAAGTTTGTACAATGCATTTGACAATGGCATCACATCAGACCAGGTACCGTTGGTTTCAGTTGAAATTTCTTTTTGAAGTATCCAATACATGATTTTATGCTTACATTTGACCGGACCCATACTATTACTGTCCATGGGATGGTGATCAAATTGCTGATGGTTTTCTTAAAGTTTCTGAATGTTCTTTTTTCCCCCTTTCTTTTGGTTGTCACAGATTATAACTTTTCTCCAGCAGAATTCTCATCCACGATGTGCTGATCGAGTCCCATCTATTCCAGAAAATGTCACTGATCAGGTTTATACACCCTCCTTCCATTTAGTGTCAATTATATTAAAATGTGTATAGGATTGGTTAATAGCTTGAAAAGTGTATACTATCTCCGCTCCTCGATTGATCATGTTTGGCTGATGAATACAAATGCATTGTTTTTGGCAGATACGGCTTTGGGAGACAGATCTGAAGAGAATCGAGATGACCCAGGCTCACTTCTACGATGAATTTCCTTCAAAAGTAACAAACTTGAATGCTCTTAATTTTTGTTTTTCTCCTTAGCAAAACCCTTATAGCAGTAACCAAAACCGTGTAACATCATGTTGGCAGGATGTGTTTGAGGCAGCTTGTGACTTTGCTCGGGAATGGGGAGGCCTTCTTTGGGAAGACTCTAAGAGAATGCGACTTGTTGTGAAATCCGAAGTTCACAATCAAATGCGTGACTTTCTTCATACCCAAAGCAGATAATAAGAAGAAACTCATATTTTCTTCTCTTGGTTAAAACAAAACCCCATGTTTCGCTACTACAAAATATATTGTGTAAGGTTTCAGCAGAAAAGAGAAAGATGTCTTCTTACTTTATTAGTTCCCATAGATTTTATCCTGGGAACACATGTTTTGCCGTGCGGGCTGCTACAAGCCTTAGGGAGGCTGTCCCATTTTTACGGATTTTGAAAAACGGCAAACAGTTTACAGATTAGAGTTGACATCAATCTGAATCAAACTACACATTTCCTAAATATGCACCGACACTTGTTATACTTTTTCTACATTTAAACGCATGCTTTACCGGTCTAAGTTCTAAAGATGGCGAACATTTTTCTTATCCAAAAAGTTAATGGTGCCTATGAAGTTAAAACCTTTGGTGTAAGACCCATTGTCAATTACAGCAACTTATTAAGGCAATAGTGGTAACTGGTAACTGGTAAGTTAATTCAAAATATTCTCCAGTTATGTTGCTAAGTGTAGGTGAAAACAAGGGCCACCTCATAAGTTCTTGCACGCTAGACAGACCAGAAACTCGGTTTTGTTTCTATTTAGTCAACCAAACTCCAAATTATTAAAACCCAGCAAATGCGAGGCTGAGATCTCAGCTTGATCAACTAAGAGTACTTTAGTTGTTGGATGTGTACAGAGACTCTTAATCTATTCTGTGTCAACATGAAGACAAGATCAGCCTTTATTTTGCTTGAGCTTTTTCGTTGGCTGAGGATTCTGAACCCTGGATCTTCTCTCCCGTGTTTGCCTCTGCAGTCACACTTGCATCTCCACGTGCCCGAGCGAGTCTCTCAGCTTCTTCAATCTTTCTTATAGCTTCCTGTTGTGTTGCGTTCATCATTTTCCCCATCGTTTTCTTCTCTCCTTCGAGCTGAATCTCCATTATGGTACCAGCTTGCTGGTCTATTGGTTTGAAGTAGTCTTCAATCTGAGCTTCCTGCATTGGTAAAGACCCGAAACAGACTTGAAACTATCCTAACTCAGCCAAAAGTAAAACTAAAATGAGATGGAAAGCTTTCTAATTTAAGAAACACAGGCTCTGGCGACTGTTTTCGCTCCTTCCTTTCAAAATTTTATGCTTTCAACATCAGAAACACCAAAAAAATAAAAGCTTTTTTGCAGCTTTGAATGCTTTGGAATAAAAAGCACTTGATGGACACGATATCTCAAACATTTTTCACCACACTCAATGTACATATATAGTTGATGTTAAGGAAGTGATAAACCCAATGGGAGTAAAGAAAACCATTTGCACACTTTGGACAGAGGATATAGACAAGAGACTAACCGTATTCTCAATCTGCTTATTCAAATTCTGCATCTCCTCAACCATACGGCGGACTTCAGATAATACAACCTGCTCTGGGAGTCTGTTTATCTCTGCTCTCTTTTGTTGGGCCTGCAAGACCAAAGGTTTGAATCATACTACAATTGTACAATAAATAACAGCCCATTTTTATTCTTTACAGATATTCTTCAATTACCATAAACATTGAAGTACATATTGAACTAAATATTCTACATACAAGTTTATAGACATACAAGCTGCTTCAATGTCTCATACTCAGTCAAGTAGAAAAGATCAACTAAAGTCCAAAAAAAGGCAGAAAATAGGGTTTCATCATCGTATTCTACCATTGTTCTAAGACAATAGATTAAGGCATGGTGAGAAAGGGGAAAAAAAACAAAAACCTGCTGGATACGCTTTTCGAGTTGCAACCTGTAATTCCGGATTCTCCGTTCTTCATACCCAGAGAGGATTCTCACATAAAACATAGCTTTTCTCCCATATTCCAGCAGCTTATTCATCTTTCCTGCAAACCACCTGCGAGTTTTTCTAAACTATTAATGAATAGCAAAACATAACAAATCAACAAGTGTAATGGATTCTATGAAACAAAATAAAATAACAAACCGAAATCTAAAACCTGGCATTGATTGTTCACTAGCAACAAACAAAATAAGAGGAAAAAAAAGAAGTATCCCAAGACATAGCTGAGAAAATTGAAGTAGTATCCGAAGAACTAAGATGTCAGTTATCATCATAGATCAAATGAACACGACAGCTTGTAACTATTATAAGCTCCGATACATAGAATCAAACTATAGATCCAAAACATTCGCATCGAAGACTACGCAATGACGGAAATCGCAGGTCCACGCCCAGCAGATCAGAGGGAATCGAAAAGTGAATTACACAAAAGTGGAATTATGCAACGAACCTTAATTAGGTACTAAATTATCGATCGACAGAGACGGGATTGCTCAAATGGGATAACTCAAAAGACCTGACTCTGCCACAAACTACACAAGCGAGCGACGAAAAACAAAAAATCAGGATTCACTGAGATACTCCGATTGGAATATCTGTAACTGGTACTACAACAGACTGAGGAACTCCGGCTCCGGCGGCAAGGAAACTCCGTCACCGATCTCTCGCTTGACTTGAAAGGGGATATACCAAATTACTTCTCTCGCTCCTTTCGTGGGCTATAAAAGGGCCTCTTTAATTTGAAGCAGGCCTTTTTGGGGCTTGACTCAGCCCGATATGTCCTGCCAATAAAACTCTTTAGCGCTTAGCTTAATTTACACATGTAGCCGTAGCCGTTGTTTGATTCTCGAGAGTCTCACTCACAAGTAGCCGTTGAAAATAAATTTCCTTTGATTAAAAAATTGGAATTTATTACTAGGCTCCAAACTATATAATTAAACCAATAATTTTGATTGAAATAAATAGCGGTATCATATTGAATATTTGATAGCTTACGTACGTGTAAACAAAAAAAAAAAAAGGAGAAATGTTGTGCATTATCGAATATTACTTTGATCAGTTAAATTAAATACGGATTTTGAATCTGTCGAAGAAAACAAAGCAAAATGAGTTGCAATGAAACAAGAAATATTCCTGCGTCAATGATATGATTATCGACGTTAAGCGTTGTAAACTGAAATAAGAAGTTAATAAAGGTTTGGTTCGGTTCTGTGGAAATGCAGGTTTAAAAGAACCGGTTTTGCTTCTTCTTCTTTATCTTCTTTCCTTCAGATTTACTTTACTCAGGATATAAAAAAAAGAGATGCGTCGAAGCTTAAATTTAATATCGTAGTGACTATAATAACCCTGGAAGAAACCATTATTACAGTCCTTTCCTCTTAACGGCTAGTTTTTGTGAATGTTCCTTCATCTTGTCTGAGCTAGACACGCACCAAATCAGACACTACTCACTCTCTCTCTCTCTCTCTCTTCCTCTCAGTGAATCTCTAGTTTCCTGACAATTTCAGTGTTAATGGAGGCATTTGAGCATATGATAGTGGATGAGTTTAAAGAAGAAGACTTTTACGAGACGATTGAAGCTCCGAAGTTTGTAGACCTCACCGCACCAGATCATCGCCCTGAAGGAGATGATCGTTACTGGTTCTGTTCCAGAGTTGGTCAGAATCTTATTCACTCTCTCTTTACATTTAACTTTTTACTTTTGAAATTCGAATCAATCATTAGTATTACTATTAATGTTTCCAGAGATCTGGGAAATTTGATTATGCCATTTTCTGAACATTGCTAAATTAGGGTTTTAGTTAACATTTTTCTGGGAACTACTTAAATTAGATTGTGTTTTGATCCCTTTTGGCTTTTTTGGTAATAATGTGTACTTAGGATGTGATCAAAAGCATGAAGAATTTATGGATTCCGAAGCAATCTACAAAAAATTCGTTCTCAGGGTTAGCTGAAACATCCAAACTTTTTTTCATTTCTTCCTTATTTTGATTTCGTTTAGAAAAATTTCACCAACTTTGATGTTAATCAACATTACTAGGTTATGGCAGCTAGGAGTCCAAGTGTTCGTCTTCGAAAAGCTCTTTACAGAAAGGATTTCAGGTAATGAAATTCAAACTATGAGAAATGGGTCTTTAACTTAAACTTAGAGAGATCATCACTGTAATTCTACATACTTTTGTTGTTACAGTGTAGATCCTAAATGTCCCAACACGGTTCCTGCAAAGCCCTCGAGATCACGTGTGTCTAAATTGGCTATGATCTCATCAATTCCTCAGAAGGGTAATGGTAGTAACAGGTCAAAAGAAGTAAAACTGATTTCCACAAACAAGAATGCAACTCCAAAGACAAAGGTATCATCAGTTCCTACGAAGGCATTAACTGAGAGGAAGAAGCAAATGCAGAGTCCAGCAGCTTTTAGGAGTGTACAGAATCCGAGAAATGCAACAATCAAGGTGTCGGAAAACAGGGTTGTTGCAAAGGCTTTGGTGTTTCATTCTCCAAAGAAGGTGAAACTGAAGAGATCTGTGGAGCTTAGTTCCTCGGTGAAGAAGTTGTGTAGTGGGATGCGGAAGCTTGAGATTGAAAACAAAAGAAACGGTTTAGGGATTAATCATAAGGTTGTGAGTTCAGCTCCATCTAGAAGACCGCTAAAAACACGAGAGGTGAAGAGCCGAGTGTTTGATTCTGTGCGATCACAGAAACAGATCGATGAAAAAGACAAAGGTGTCAGTATTTTAAAGAAGAGGGTTAAGAAAAAGGAAAAGCCTGTGCTTTCCTCTGATCCTTCTAAAGCTCATGAAGCTAATACCATGGAGCTTGAAAATCAATTCTTGTGCTGCACAAGTAGTTTGCCAAGGGGTGAAAAAACTAATGAAAATGAAAAGTTCTTGGTCCTTGACAAATCTGAAGAATTGTCAGACACATTGAAGACTAACATGGACGATCAAATCCAGGCCAGAGAAGATCCTGCAGTAATAAAGGAGAGTGGACTGGATACATCAAAGCAATATCAAATTGCAGAGACTGAGGAAAAGAAAAATGCATTAGCTTTGGAATGTGATGACAAAGAGAATGCTACTATTGCAGCGGATTTAGACAGGGAAGATATTATTGTCAGAAGGGAGAGTGGACTGGATAAAGCAAAGCAATATGAGACTGCAAAGATTGAGGACAAGGAAAATCCATTACCAATGGAGTGTGAGGACAAAGAAAGTGCTACTAATGCAGCGGATGTAGATAGAGAAGGTGATGACAAGGAAAATTCTTCAGCCTTGGACAATAACAGGTGACGAAAATGTTGTTTATTTGCTTTAATTTAGATTTTATGTGCCCACCACCTCACTCACAGATATTCTTGTTTTGTCCCAATCTCGCAGGAAAGTCGACCAAGCCACCTACCCGCTGTTGAAAAAGAAAGTCTTTGGCAAGAAAGAAACTTGCAAAACCACTCAAAAGGTAGCTAAGTTTCTTCTGCATACTTTCTGATGAGTTCTACTACCATCTCTTATGTATTTATGTGTTGCTCATGTACTTTCTACTGAACCAGGCGATGACAAAGGCAGATAAGTGTTTCAATAGCAAGTTTGTTTCGCCTAATACCCGTGTCAAGTATACAAAACCTAAGCTGACGAACCCAAAGCCATTTCGACTAAGAACTGATGTATGATATGCAATACAACCAGCCAAAGAGATTTATTCTCTAATAAGCAACTTTGTTTTGTTTATGTTTTTTTCTGATAGAAGAATATTTACATGTTTCAGGAAAGAAGAATCCTCAAGGAAGCAAACTCGGAGAAGAAACCACAGTGTGCTCTTGGCAAAGATGAAGAAACGACAGACATTCTTGGGTTCCATGCTGAAAACTTGGATCCAAAATATCAGGCAGTTAGAGTAAGTTCTTTCTGAAACAAGAAAACAAAAGCATGTAGATGTCTGATAATCGTAGGAGTATTTTTTCTATGTGACATACTAATTTTAAATGCAGCTGGAGAAGAACACAACTTCCCGGTTAAAAGCTTCTAGAGAAACATCCACAACACTTGTTAGACACGATGCCTCTGAAAATATGGTGAACTGCAAGAGGTAGAACACTGCTTATTAGAAAACAAAGTGCTGCACAAACGAGTTTTGACTTGTCAATAACAGTTACCTATCCTCAGCATGTTATCTGACCATTAATTTTTTGTGCATTTCCTCAGGGTTGCATTAGGTACAAAGAAGAAAGTAGCAAGTAAAAGAAGTGAAACCATTGAGAGAAACTCACTGATGAAAGGAGATTCTAAGGAAGTTGCAATCATCAACAAACCTGCTGTTTGTGCTATTGCTTCAGGGGAGAAAAGACATGCAACTGTTCCAAAGGGACCAAACTTCCACAGTATCCATATCCCTAAGAGCTGTATAAAGAGAGTAGCATCACAAGTCTAAGATCGTCTTTTGAAAAATATATGTGGTTTAATTCACACGAGAATCTTGTAATTCTTTTATGATCTTTGAGAATTAACAAAATGGAGCTTGTTTTAGTGTGTATAAACATGTGCTCAGTTTTTCAGATTGGTCAATACCAAAAACAAATTCAGCTGCTAAATACAAAACACAATGATTTTTCTTTGATAGAGTAGAAAGAACTCATGCCAAAAGCCTTACACGGAAAGTTGAAAGAAGGAGAAAGGGAAAGATACAAAGATGTTCCATTTCCATGGGAAGTTGCTCGAAGAGACAGAAGACAAGGATACATTACTAGTAGCTTCTACAAAACACCTGAGCTGAAGCTTCCAAGTCAGAGCGTCAATCCTATGTTCACCACAGTTTGGTCACATGGTAAATTTGAAGGTTCTTCAGATGTAGTACCTGTCATCTGAACAATAAATCAAGTGGATTTGTTCTGGTAAAAAGTCTGTCCAGTTTTCATGTCCTGGAAAGGATAAAAGATGATGCACAAGCTTACCGACATCCTCAGATTGTTGGTTGTACTATGTTTTCAAAGCTTTGACAAGTGTCTAGAGAACATCTGTCCAACTCTAGCACTTTCTGCAGACTGTTCAGAGTACTATCTGGAGAAGGATAGACATCCCATATCCTTACACCGCATCCTTTTATCCTCTGGGTCGAAGACGGACAGTTATCCATTTCGCATTCATGGCGAAAGCTGTTGCTACGGTAGTAAAAATGAAATTCCAAATAGTTGTAGTCCAATTCTGGTGGAGGATCAAGGATCGTTGACCTCTTTAGTAGGGAGCCAAATTTGGAACAAAGCTAGATGATCCATCTTACATGTGTCCATGTAAGCGTCTATATAAAGCATACCGGTTTTGGCTCTGAAGTACCAGCATACCTCGATGTCTGGAGTATAATGGCAACAGCTGCTAGTTAATGATTCGAGCAAGATGCAAGCCTTAAAACACAGAAACTCTTCCGAAAGAAAGCTCTTGTGTAAAGGGATAACTAAGGAACTTCCGGAAGCTCGATGCGTAAAATTTATAGGCACTTCTCCACTACCTGGTAAGAGAGAATATTCGTTGTCTAGTTGTAGGATGAGTTCCGTCGCATCTTGATCCAAATTGAAGCAATTCTCGACTACAAGACGAGTCATTGGATTGAGGGAAGAGTGAGGTATACGTATACCCTGGAGAGATTCACAACTCTTTGTATGCAGTTCAGTGTAAGGAAACGTTGGTAACAATCCTTCGCAGTCTGAAAAATCTACCATGGACGTTTCAGTTTCAAAATGTTTGGGGAGATGGATTTTAACCTCTTGCAACCACTCATTGTTAGTATAACGAGCTCAGAGATATTCTTAATCCAAGAAGGAACATCTTGGATCGCAGTGTGGCTTAGATCGAGATATTCAATCGTCGTTGAAATTTTAGGAAAAATTCTCAAACGTGAACACTCACCGAGTGTGAGGAACTCGAGAGATTCTAAGTTGACGTCTGTTGGAAGAAGTTCGAGGCTTGTACATCCTCTCATGTTCAGTTCCATCAGTTCATGGAGATTCCGAATTGAAGACGGAAGCATCACCAAACTTTTGCAGCCAATGAGAACCAAATACTTGAGATTGTGGGCGTGTGAAAGATCTGGTATTTCTTTCAAGTTTTCAGATCCTGACAAATCCAACCGCCTAAGACTTCCAAGCAACTTCAATATAACAAGTAAACTAAGGCATTACATTTGAGCGGAGTTTGAAAAAGTTAACAAAATCAAACTAAATTGTACTCTATTCTGTGCAAATGTCCCGTACATCAAACACCCATGCAACGTACGGACCTTTAACTTTTCTATACAAAATGTAAAGGAAAAACGTACGAAATGTACAAAACAGATAAATTAATATACATGGTCTGAAGGGTGTGAAATTTTAACCCGGAATATAATATTTTACTTTTCTATATTAGATGTTGTTTTAGATCTTTATAAATAAAAAATACTACTTTTGTTTTGAAACTTAAATACTATATTTTCATTAAAGATTTTTCATATAATTTTCAGTTTATTCATACTATTTTTATTCAATGAACAAAAAAAAATATCATAAAAAATAAAAAATTTAAATGTTTTTTTAATATGCATGAAAATTTTAACCGTCATTTACTATCGTAACTATCAAAACGTTATTAGCTATCATTTTTTGTTGCCGACATTTTTTTTTGTGTTCAACCGTTTCAAAAAGACTATCAAGACATGCAGTAGTACCTATAGTAATATTTTAACAAAACATCAAGAAAACCATTTGGATAAACCCATGGATATGGATTAGAAGCCATTCTGGTTCTAACATACCTTCATTGGGACACAAATCAATCATCATAGCAAGAAGAAGAAAGTCTCCAACTCGTAGGCATAATATGAAACAATGAATTTTAAAATATTTTACCTTGTCTCCTTCCCATAGCTTCTCAAGCTTGCTGTTTTCCACTCTGAGTTCAATGAGATATTCTGTGGGGAAGTTAGAAGTCATACACCTCATCGAACAACCATTCCAATATAGTTTAGTGAGCCCATAGATATTCTCAATCCAAAAGCAATCTTGTTCTATCTCAGTATCATTTAAAAAGAGTGTTGCGATGTTCATTGAAATCTGAGGAAAACTTCTCAACCGTGAGCATCCTTCGAGATTAAGGTAGTAAAGAGATTGTAAGTTGAAACCAGTTGGAAGAACCTCGAGCTTTGAGCATCCCTTCATATCTAACTCCATCAATTGAGGGAGGAAGTGTCACCAAAGATATGCATCCTTGAAGAATCAATTGCTCGAGATTTATTGCATTAGAAAGATCTGGGATTTCTTTTAAATCTCTGGAAAATGCCATATTCATCTTCTTGAGGCGTCCGAGTGGCTGAAAACAAAATAGGATTACAAAAATGCACATATTCTGAAACTTTTAGTAAATCATAAATTAAGCTTCCAATATATTCATTAATAATAATTACATAATACTTCATATGTTTTTCAAATAGTGTTATTTTGACATGTTTCACATGTAAATTTCTAATATGTCATTCATAAATACATGCAAAACTAAGTAAATTTCTAATATGTCATTCATAAATACATGCAAAACTAAGTAAATTTCTAATATTTCATTCATAAATACAGTAATAAAATTTCTCTTTCTAATTTATAAGCTGAAACAGTAAGATACAAGAAATTTAGTCTTAAAAATTTATTGAAAATACAAAATGATATTCTTTGTGAAACAAAAATAAAATCTTAAAACGACACTATTTATGAAACAGATAGAGTAATAATTAACAAAAAAAAAATTAAAACGGAAAACTAAGTTACATTTATCTATTTCAAAACTTTAAGAAGTATAAAAATTCATTTATCTTATTTATCTAATTCAAAAAGTATAAAAATTCATTTAACACTGAATATAAAGAATTAAAACTTTAAATAGTACCTGAGTTCCTTCCCATAATTTCTCTAGCTTACTACTCTGCATTTCGAGTACAACCAGATACTTCCCACTAAAATTAGAAGGCATACACTTCAGTGGATACTTACTCCAATTTAGCAATCTGAGTTTATGAGGCAAACAAACAAGGCCTTCAGGTAAATACGATAGGACTTCACCAGTCTCCTTTGACCACCCCGGGTAAAATTTTAGATATCGGAGATTATGCATCCTTTGGAACGATTTTTCGTCTATAATAAAAGGCTTTAATATTCTTGATGGGATAAAATCTATGGCTAGAACATTTTCTGTGCCCTGAAAACAATATCACCACAAAAGAAGATCATTATCTTAACAATCAAGAACTATTCGTCAAGCACCAAATATCATGCTAAAATATAATTTCATATAGTGTACTGTCGGGCATGAGAAGCATATTTAAGACACTTACAGTATTGTTTTTAAGTACTTTACGGATATCTTCAGCATCCACCAAGAAACGACGTTCTCCAGGATATTTGGACTCTGCACGAACAATTTCTCTACCCAGGATCTGTAGCAAATTGTGCATCTCTACAATGTTGTATGGTGGTCTTATACGTATCAAGGACTTATTAGCCATCACTTTTAGCCCAAATTTAACAGTAACACCGAGCAAACTTGTGATGTAACTGACTTCCTTACGATTGAATAAACAAGCAATGTAAAGAAATATATCTTGATCTTCACCGTGTAACCCATCATAGCTTACTCTTAGAGTTTTTACAATATTCCCGTCCATACTGTTTCGGAGCCTAGTCAGCATCTCCATCCACTCCTCTTTGTCCTTTCCTTTCAAAGAGGAACCCAAGACATTGAGACCCAAAGGAAGTTTACCCGCAAGGTTTGCAACTTCAACTGCGAAATCCGCGAAACCATCAAGTGGAGAGTTCTGCCCAAATGCACGTCGACATAGCATCTGAAGAGCCAGATCTTCAGATGGGAACTCCACCTCATAAACATACTCAATCTTGTGAGCCTTAAGAAGTTGTTTGTCTTGAGTGATCACAATAACTCTGCTCCCAGATCCAAACCATCCAGTTTGTCCCACCAAATTCGTTAGTAGCTCTACATTATCCACATCATTAAGAACGATAAGAACTTTTTTGTTCTTTAGCCTTTGTTCTATCACACCAAAACAATTTATATTTAAATCCTTTTGACAGAGAATTTCTGACAGAAAACGTTGTTCCCAGCACAACTTGGTGTCATACTCATCCCCGTTTGTTCGCCTATAGTCATTTAGGAAAACGCGATAGTGGAACTGGCTAGAGAGTTGATTGAAAAGAGCTCTTGCTATAACAGTCTTACCAATCCCTGAAGGCCCAACAATCCCCACCATTCTCACTCCCCCATATTCCAAGCACAACATTGAATTCATTGCCTCTATATGACCTTCAATCCCGACATAATCAGCAAAACCGTTCGATGGTGTAATAAGTTTATTCGACACATCGTTTGCAATTTTCTCAACCATGTTTGCTTCGTTATCCCTAACCAAAAGAAACATTATTATAGAATACACGACCATAAATTCAATAGTATAATGTCAACAAGGAAGACATTAAATAATGGAATCAGAAACAACATACCAGTTCCGCAAGTCCTCTCCAGCCATATTTGCTACATCTGCCAGAGCTCGAATCCAACGTTGTTTCTCATTATCTGTTTTGCTACTGCATGTCTTTTCAAAGGCTTCACCGAACTCTCCTGTCTGTTTTCTAACGTCAGAAGGATCAACGTCGTAGAAAAGTGGTATCACCAGTTGATCAAACTCCATATAGCAGTTGTGTATCTCGACCAATTCATTTAAGCACCACGTAGAAGAAGCATAATTTTTAGAGAACACAACGACGGCGATCCTCGATTCTCTTATTGCGAACAAAAGTTGCTGAGAAATTGGGCGGCTTCTCTTGATCCCGTGGTCTGCAAATGTAATGATTGACTTGCGATCGAACTCTTTAAGAAGGTAACTGAGGAATGATTTGCGCACATCTTCCCCTCTAAAGCTCGGGAAGACATCATATCTCCAGCTGCGAGAAGAAGAAGCCATGAGAGACGACGATAGAGAGAAGAGACAAATCACATTCTGATGAGAGAGTAATCATTTGGGAATTTCTCGCTGTTTAAAAAGCGAGAAGATAAACTTCACGTTCGTTTCATAGATTACGTGGGGGAGAGCAAGAAAACTTCAAGGTTTACTCGTATCAGCAAATTGGCCGGCCAAGGACTATTCCTCTCTTACTCTTGGGTTTTAATTAAAAAATTAGCAAAAGAGTTGATAGAAATAAATTGAAATGAAACAGAAGCCGACAACCAAAAAAAAAACGGAAATAACGAAATGGGTCTAGATGCAATGTTCCATATGCAAAATTGTTCATTTGGTAAAAATCAGGATGCAATCTTATAACAAAATGAAAAAAAACTTGAACAAATCACAAGACATGTCTTGTTAGCTTTTTTTTTCTTTAAGCTAGTGATTTGTTTTCATAATCAAGTCAACTTTCCAATAAAATAAATAAATAATTAATCTTAGAGTTATTTTAGTCAATTACTTGTTTACAATAAATAAATTAAACATATTATTTTTGTGAGACTGATCAACACAAAGTCAAGTTGTTAAATCCAAAATAACACAACTCTTTTAAGTCAAAAAGAAAAAAATGTCTCATATACATCAAACTTAGAAAGCCACCGGGCAATAGCATATGGTCTACCCAAGTTGATCTTCAATTAGAACAGAATTAGCTAAAGCAGTAAAGATGTATCAGTTCCCTTAAAATATAGCAAGCTCAGGTTGGATTCAGTTTCAGAGATTATACTACTATTTGGATATGGATTGACTTGCCAGAGTTCTACACGTTCCTTTAATCGTCATATTCGAAATGGGACTACAATTTGTACACTGGCAATGAGAATTATATATGTTACAGCCACAAAAAGGTTATGGTACGTAGCAAAACTCAAATTTGACATCCTCGAACTCTCGAAGTCCAATTCAAATAAAGGATCATTGACTTCTTTTGTAGGGAACCCAAAGTGGAACATAAGCAGATAACACATCTTACATGAGTTAATGTTAAAGTAAAAACGTTGCATGCCAAATTTTGCCTCTAAATTAAAGTACCATGGAAGAAAAAACTAATAGTCATCGATCTGAGGTTATAGCACGATGCGAACCTTAAATCCCAATTTGTTTAAGGTTTTGCCATCCACTGTTTTTACTGCAATTGCTACAAAAAGTTTAGGCATGTATTTTACAAAAATGAGTCATTATAATGATTTAAGAAAATGCATATACACTAGCTAGTGCTGTATCTAAGAGATTTTCTATAATGCTTTTTCAACGTATGATTTCTATTATTATTAATACATATTGGAAAATGGTTGGGGCAATTCAAATTGACAGTCATGTGAACGTCATTTTCTTTTTAGCTGTCCTCTTGGGTCGGGCATATCTATATTCCCTACCATTTATACACTATACCCACCCTCTTTCATATTCTTCCATTGTCAAATACAACATATTTGAATTTTTCTCATTTTTCATGAATTTTTTTATCTAATTCATCTATTCTACACCTCTATGAAATGAAAAGATAAATAAATGTAATTCATAGAGAAATAAATTATTATGTAGAAAATTTCAATGACAGCTTGCAATTTTAG
Source organism: Crucihimalaya himalaica (assembly GCA_004349715.1). NCBI lineage: Eukaryota > Viridiplantae > Streptophyta > Magnoliopsida > Brassicales > Brassicaceae > Crucihimalaya > Crucihimalaya himalaica. The sequence goes on from SMJT01000050.1 coordinate 435,119, forward strand.
CTTTTTCCTTGGTTTGTCTCTTTTAATTCTTAGGAAGAACATTTTCTATTTTTTTAGTCATCAAAATAACATTACGGGTAGTGTGTAAATGCATAAACGTTTATCTTTTCTATTTCTTGTGATTAAATACATCGATATCATCAAACTAACAACGAGAGGTATTGATCATGTTGTATTATTGCCCATATTAATGTCGTCCTTTGACTACGAATGTAATGTTCCGTGATAATATAGATAGAAGATATGAATTACATCACATACAAAGTCTCTCTTCAACAAGAGACACGAGTCAACGATAAACTTGTTAAGAAAATAATGCAAACAAATGTCTGAATCGTACATATCAAGCACAAACTCAAATATGATAAAATGATGAACACTAATAATTCGTGGAAAAAAAATGAAAGTAAATTACAAGAAAACGAGGCCGACCAATTCAATAATCATCTCAAACAAGGATAAAATGGGCTGCAACAACTCCAACAACGCACGAAAGTGTGACGACGTTGTTTTTAACATTGAAAGCTCCGGAATCTGGCGAGGCCGCCATCGCCGGTGGCGTAGGTCCCGGAGAAGGTGCAGATTCCATTCCGGGTGGCATCGGCGGCGAAGCATCGGAAACTGTTGATGGGCTTGGGCTTGGGACCATTGGGCTAGTAGATGGAGTCATTGGCATCATTGGTGGTGCAGCCATAGGCATAGGTGGTGGAGTCATCATAGGCATAGGTGGTGGAGTCATCATAGGCATGGGTGGTGGAGTCATCATTGGCATGGGAGACATTGCCGGAGGAGGAACCGAGCTTCCGCCGCCACCGCTAGACATAGGCGGCATGGACATTGAGCCAGAAGGAGCCATCATGGGAGCTTGAGCTAAAGAGAAAGGAATTAAAACCATAGACAATGTGAGCAAGAGGAAGGCTTGTGAAGAAGAAGAAGAAGCCATGGTTATGTGTGTTTGTGTGTGGAATAGTGGTTTATGTAAAGTGATATATAGAGAGAGATATGTGAGAGTAGTAAAATAAAGAGGGAGAGAGAAAAGTGAAGGTTCTTTGTGCTATTAGGATATATATTAGAGATTATTTGTTTTTGATTTTTGGATTGTTGGATACATTGTGTGACACGTATTAGTCCATGGATAGGTACGAGATGCTGATTTATTTTCCTCCACATATTGGAAAGAAAAAAGGATGAATATTCCAAAGTGAAATTTCATTGTAGGTACATATAGAATAGTCAATATACGTGAAAATGGTGCTATTATGATTACAATGCCTTTTATTTTTATTTTTATGCTTTATATTTCTTTTATAGCTTTATAGTGGAACGATCAATAGGTCGGATTCACGGATTGGTTTTGAAGGGGTCATATCATATTTATTAGAACAGGTCATTAATGATGTTAGCCATTGATATGCTTGCTAGAACGATGATGTTTTTTTGGGATAATTTAACAAAAAAATTATAACCATATCAAGATACTCTATAATATTCTCAGAAAAAAACAAAAATTCATAGGAAAAGATAAAAGAGCATAATGCTATGTTACAAAACGAAAAACAACAAAGGACCATTTGTGTTGTATTTGGTCACACAGCCTTATTTAGCTCCACGGCCAATATTATGTCCGCACTTACTAACCAACATTTTGGTTACCCCATACCATTTCCTTTGTCTCTCACGAGCACTCTTTGTCCCTCATTTGCTATTTATCCATCTTTACATTATACCATCATAAATGCACATGTTTGATCCATTCATGATCCAGCCATCCATACATATATATATATATATATATTAGGATTGACGAGGATTAATTGTTGTTTCTATTACCACATACATACTTCAGCTTTCTCATTGTATGTTGTAAACTGAATTGGTTTATCCGAATCGCAACAAATCTGCTTCTCTTGAATAATTGCAATGCTCTAAAAATTATCTGCAAGACTATGATCAATTCACGATATATAGTTTGTCTAGTGGTGCAAAGGTTGATTCTGCTAGAAGTAAGGTTTGAGTTTTTTCACTATAACTTTAATTGTACAAGATTATCACGTTTTTAATCTAGTGATTAGTTTAGATCTTGGTCTAATTAAAATTTTCTGGTCGTAAAACAAATTCGGCATCTATGTCTAGCCGTCTAGGCACACTTGGCGTCGAACGCCATTAATCATACTCCATAGTCCAGAAAAAGAACTTGAATTCACTATATGTAAATCACTATTAGCCATGATATATATATGTTCATGCCATAAAAAATTTTCAATATAACGTAAGGTTTACAGGTGCGCATATACAAAAGACTGGTTATATGGGCTCATTTAAAATGGGCCTGTAGACGCGCATGAGGCCGTGATCATCCCAGCTGACAGAGAAATGAGCGGGAACATTTATGCTACAAAAAAACTCGAAACAAACATCACACGTACCGCACGTGCCATTCTCCCGCTCCTTCTTAATTTGCCCCCAAATCTCAAATTCTCAAATCCCTAGTCTCACTCTCTCTCTCTCTCCACCTTAGATTCACAGCATTTGCAATGACGGAAGACTCGGAACCGCGTCAACTCGGGAGTTCTACTGCCGGAAGAGAGCTCATACCTCTTGGTCTCTCCGAGTCAGACGGCAACGACAAACTTAGCTATTATCTGCAAGCATTTGAGTTATGTCGTCTCTTACTCTCTGCCGGTAATCCAGAGTCTATTACAGATCTTTCTTCAAAGTGTACATACTTCCAGTGTTCTCCTGAGCTTGTCAAATTTCTTTGCTCGATCCCTAATTCACCTATTTCCCTTGCTGGAGATGGATGCACCGTCACTCTCTCGGGCGAGTTTCTCTCCGCTCCGGCTATTTTCGCCTGTAGTTTTGGTCTGCCGGAAAATTTTCTGTTTGAACAATTAAGGCAATTTATGGATTCGAGATCTTCCAATCTAAAGCGAAATAGTCTTGGGCGTATGGGAGGTACTAAGTTCTTGCAATTTTTCAGTTTGGTAGTTATATTTGGCATCTGATATTGTGGTTTGGTAGTCACACTTTCATAGAGATTCTCTTCTCAATTTTGGGTTATTTAATGAAAATGTATCAGATAATGAGGAACAAGAGGAGCTGCCATTGCTTAAAAGAAGCCGAAAGGATGAAGACGATGTAAGTAATCTCTTATTACATGTGAAGTTCTCACGGTATAGTTTAGTTTCAAATATTGGGAGATTGCTTATTGTTTTATTGATTTGTGTTTTTCTCTAGGTGAAGTACTCTGTAATGGATAGCAGACCTAACGACATACCACCTGTTACCAATGGATCTATGCTTGGGACTATCATAGCTTTTGATACCCAAGCTTCGCGTTTGAAGTTAAGGACACATAACCGAGATATAGTGGCTTTTGATTATAATACTCGGTGTGGTCCGCAGACTGGAATTTTTGGTTGCGAGAATTTTGCTAATGCTTCAGTGGATGTCAATTCTATTTATTACTTGGAGGAAAGAAAGCACGATTCACCATCTCCTCAGAAGGCTGAATATAGTGAGAAACTTGAAAATGGAGATTTTCAAATTGCTGACAACCAAATATTATCCGAAGAATGTGAGGACAAAAACAGGAAGGATCTCTTCCCTAAGGGGGAGATGCAAACTCCCAGTGTGCAGTCTGACCCAGCGATGCCGTCAGAAAGTGAGTCAAGATCAGTGCAGATTGTGGAGGACACTGAAGAGTTATTTGTCTTGAATGGTAACCCATTAAAGGAAGAAGATCACACTGTTAGCACCCCTGTCAGAGGGCTGCCTTCTGCTACAGCAGCTAATCAAGATAAATCTTTGGTACAAAAAACTCAGGATCAATGCAAATTGCCGAGAAACAGCAAAACATACAGCTATTCCCCTGAGAAAAAACACACCAGAAAAAGTAAAGCTATCCAGAAGTCAAAGCAGAATTTTAACTCCGTTCTATGTAAAGATAAGAAGGTAGACATGTCTCTTTCGTCTAGAGTGAGTCCCTTGCAATGTCACTTCTTATTGTGGCCTTTATATAATGCTAACGATGTTAACACATTTGCACTGACTTTTAGCATTAATGCTCACTATATTAAAAGTTCTCATATATGTGGTTTAGGATCAGGTAAAACATAACACAATTCCAGATTTTGATTCTTACACTATTGTAGAGGAAGAAGGTTCAGGTATTTCTTGCCAGACTATTTCATTTATATTCCCTGTTCTGTTGAAACAACTTAACTGGTTATCGACTAATCACTGGTGAAATCCAAATGTAGGTGGCTACGGGATTGTTTATAAGGCAAAGAGGAAAACTGATGGAACAGAATTTGCCATTAAATGTACGGGAAAGAAAATGATATTTGGCTAGATTTTTTCACTGCGTCAGTGTTTAGTTGGAAGACTTGCCTCATGTGTTTTCCATGCAGGCCCTCATGCTGGCGCTCAGAAGCACTATGTTAATAATGAAATCAGAATGCTTGAGCGTTTTGGGTAAGTAACTAAGTATGATTAGGCATGAACCTTCCACATTTAAACATAAAGATCTGAAATTGCTAAAAAATGTTGGTTCATTTAGGGGGACAAACTATATAATAAAGCATGAAGGCTGTCTCAAGAGTGGAGATTCTGATTGCATCATCCTTGAGCACCTTGAACATGACAGACCTGATTCATTGAAGAAAGAAATAGACGTATATCAGCTACAGTGGTACGGCTATTGCATGTTCAAAGCTCTATCAAGTCTGCATAGGCAGGTAATGCAGATTAGGACTGAATTATTTTTAGCATTTATATTTCAATCACACAACTAACCAGTTCTATTTTTCTATTCTGCAATCTTGAAGGGTATTGTTCATAGGGATGTTAAGCCAGGAAACTTCCTCTTCTCTATGAAGACCAACAAAGGCTATCTCATTGATTTTAACCTTGCCGTGGTTAGCATTTTTTTGGCACCCTTCTCTTATTAAAATTTTCCTAGCAATGGTTTTTGGTTAGTGTTTCTTACAAAAGAATTTGAGGTAACGAAAAAATCTGATTATTCAATACTAAGGTCAGTCATCAGTGTCTAACAGAGGCACTGAAAGACTTGAGGGGACACATACGTTTATGTTAATATTTACTGTTATGTTCCCTTCCCCATCCACTGATAGTAATCTCTTTTTCTCCTGTGTGGCTCAATTAGGATTTGCACCAGAAGTACAGGAGAGCAGGTAAACTTCTCCCCTCATGCATATGTGCTGTACTTGGCTATAAAATATGGAAACTAAAGCCATCTCTTTATATGTTCTGTAGATAAATCAAAAGCAGCTTCAGGTCTTCCAATTGCCAGCAAGAAACATCATACATTAATTAAATCACTTGATGCGACAAACCGAGGGAACAACACATCTTCTCAGAAAACTTTAGCGCCCAATAGTCTCAAGAAAGCAGCAGGAAAGACAAGAGCTCAGAAGGACATGAGCAGATGGGAGAGACACAATGGCCAAGGGGCAGAAGGGTCTGGTTTAACTTCAGCTAAAGATGTGACCAGCACAAGGAACAACCCTTCAGGTGAAAAGAGGAGAGAGCCTTTGCCATGTCATGGAAGAAAAGCGCTTTTAGATTTTCTGCAGGAGACAATGTCTGTTCCAATTCCAAACCATGAAGTATCATCCAAAGCTCCTACGTCTATGAGAAAACGGGTAGCTGCTCTTCCAGGGAAAGCTGAGAAGGAACTTCTTTATCTGACCCCAATGCCACTGCACTCTAACGGTCGGCCTGAAGCAGGTGCAGTTCTGGTGTAATCATTGACTCTTGTTTTCGTTTCAGAGTTTAATTTAAACCCTAAGAATATTTTTTCTGACTTTACTAGGGGAAGTAAGTCAGAAGAAAGATGGTCCTTGCTCAGGAACCAAAGGCTTCCGAGCTCCAGAGGTACATCAACTGTAACTATCGTTCACTTCCCTTAATACTAGTTAAACCCATATGAAAATCTTGTGACTTGAGACTTAAGTTGTAGGCCTGAGCTTGGCTGAATTGGTTTGTGCAGGTGTGCTTCAGATCTTTGCACCAAGGACCTAAGATAGATGTGTGGTCTGCGGGAGTTACTTTGTTATACCTCATAATGGGAAGGACACCTTTCACTGGTGACCCTGAACAGTTAAGATCTGACTTGACTGAATACACCATCACTCGATTCCACTCCTTTTTCTGTCTTGCCTTCTTACAACGACCTTGTGATTCCCAGGAACATAAAGGGCATTGCGCAACTACGAGGCAGTGAAGAATTATGGGAAGTAGCCAAGTTGCACAACCGTGAATCCTCTTTCCCTGAGGTAACATCTCATTTACCACCCTCCTAAACTCTCCATTCATTTGATTGCTGCATTTGTGTGACATAATATACATGCTCTGTTCTTCTTTGCTGCCAGCATTTGGATTCAAATATCACATAAAAGGGTTTTCATTGTTAGCTTTCTTTTGCTTGTACTGCACTCCCAGAACATGATATATCTTCAAAATGGATTCACATAGTATTTGGTGTTGTTGTTTCAGGAATTGTACGAGTCAAGGTACTTGAAGGGGATGGAGTTGAGAAAATGGTGTGAACGTAACACAAAACGCAGGGAGTTTCTAGATGCAATTCCACAGTCGCTCCTTGACCTCGTTGATAGATGTTTGACCGTTAACCCGAGGCGACGAATCAGCGCAGAGGATGCTCTTAAGCACGACTTCTTCCATCCAATCCATGAAAACCTTATGAACATAAGTTCGTTATTAAAATGATTGTTTCCTAATTTCTTTCATATATATGGTACCCCATGTCTACATTCAGAATTACATTTAGGCACATAAGGTTTGTAAAAATAGAGTTCAGCAAATATGAAGTTAATAATCTGTATAATGTCCTCGTATTGAAAGTCTTTTTAGCCGGGATAAAAAAATAGCAAGCTTAACATTACCGACAAACGCAAAATTAGTATCTTCAAAATATATGTGAAAAGTTGCTTTGGAGGAAGTTTCTCTATCACTTTTTTTTATTTTATTCTAAACTACTAAAAGAAAAAATTGTACAGTAAGTCTTGGAGCAAAGGAAGACCAAGTTTTTCCTCCATTTCTCTATCTTTCTCTCTCTCGATCTATGTATTGCTGATCTGATCTACTTATCTTAAAAAACTTTGTCTCTTCTCCCTATCGTCTCCCATGGCGGCGTCTTCTTCTGGCAGTCGGAGATACGACGTTTTCCCAAGCTTCAGTGGGGAAGATGTTCGCAAGACGTTCCTCAGCCATCTTCTCAGGGAGCTCGACCGCAGATCAATCAATACATTCAGAGACCACGGGATCGAGAGAAGCCGCTCAATCGTCCCTGAGCTCTTATCGGCGATTAGAGAAGCGATGATCTCAATCGTCATTTTCTCTAGGAACTATGCTTCTTCCACGTGGTGCTTGAATGAATTGGTGGAGATCCACAACTGTTACAAGGAGTTGGATCAAATGGTGATTCCGGTTTTCTACGACGTTGATCCTTCGGAAGTTAGAAAACAGACCGGAAAATTTGGAAAGGTATTTGAAGAGACATGCAAGAACAAAACAGAGGATCAGCAACAAAGGTGGACGCAAGCTCTAGCAAATGTGGCAGATATGGCCGGAGAGGATCTTCGGAACTGGTATTTTGATTTTAAAATCGGTACTTATTGTTTTAATTGATGGATGAATTATCTCAAATACTGAGTGATTTTGCTTTTTAGGAGTGTTCATTGTTGACGTTTGACTATCCCTTCATTTTAGGAGTGACGAAGCAAGCATGATTGAAAAAATCGCCAATGATGTTTCCAATAAACTCGTTACAACATCTAATGATCTTGGCGACGACTTAGTTGGAATTGAAGCTCATTTAGAGGCATTGAGATCATTGTTGTGCTTGGAATCTGAGGAAGCAAAGATGGTAGGGATTGTCGGAACTTCAGGGATTGGTAAGAGTACCATAGGAGGAGCTTTGTTCAGTCAACTCTCTATCCAATACCCCATGCGCGCTTTCGGAACTTATAGAAGAACCATCCAAGATGATTATCGCATGAAGCTGTCTTGGGAAAAACAATTTCTCTCTGAAATCTTAGGTCAAAAGGACATAAAGATAGACCATGTAGGTGTGGTGAAACAAAGGTTAAAGCATAAGAAAGTTCTTATCGTTCTTGATGATGTCGATGAACTAAAGCTTTTAGAGACTTTGGTGGGAAAAACTGAATGGTTTGGACCTGGAAGCAGAATTATTGTGATCACTCAAGATAGGCAACTCCTCAGGGCTCATAAGATTGACGTTATATATGAAGTGGAGTTCCCATCAGAAGGTATTGCTCTTAAGATGTTATGCCGATCTGCTTTTGAGCAAGACTCCCCACCCGATGGTTTTATGGAGCTCGCAGTTGAAGTTGCCAAGCTTGCCGGAAACCTTCCTTTGGGTCTCAGTGTCTTGGGTTCGTCTCTAAAAGAAAGGGACAAAGATGAGTGGATGGAGATGATGCCTGGGCTCCGAAATGATTTGGACGGAGATATTGAGAAAACATTAAGAGTTAGCTACGATAGGTTAAATAAAAAAGATCGAGAGTTATTTCTGTGCATTGCATGTTTTTTCAATGGTGATAGAGTCAGTTACGTCGAAGATTTACTTGAAGATAAGGTTGGGCTTAAAACGTTGACTGATAAGTCCCTCATACGTATTACACCGTACGAAGCTATAGAGATGCACAGTTTGCTAGAGAAGTTGGGTAGAGAAATTGATCGTGAAGAGTCTAATGGTAATCCTGGAAAACGCCGATTTCTGGTTGATTTTGAGGATATTCAAGAAGTATTTACAGATAAAACTGTAAGTTTATTGGCAGCTCCCTTTTAATGCGTGACTCTATATGAATATAATCGTTATATGGTAATTGATAAACTTTAACAATTGTTGCAATTGTTAAGAATATAGTTTTCATTGGATATTTTTCAGGGGACAGAAACTGTTCTCGGAATATGTCTCAACTCATTTTTGGATAAGCGAATATCAATAGATGGAAAATCGTTCGAAGGCATGCGTAATCTCCAATATCTAAGAATTTGGAGAGAAATGGATCAACCTCAGAGCCTCGTTTATTTGCCCCGTAAACTCAGATTGCTAAAATGGGATTATTGTCCGTTGAAGTGTTTGCCTTCTAATTTTAAGACGGAGTATCTCGTTGAACTCATAATGGTGAGGAGTAAGCTTGAGAAGCTGTGGGAAGGAACTCAGGTACTAATTCTAAATTTTATTAGTTGTCATATTTTTAGAACAGAAGTGTGGTATATTTATTAAACATATATATGTTAGAAAAGCTAAAAATGAATCTGTTTGAAATGTTTATGAACGTGTGTATTCTCTTTTTCCCTATTTTGTTTTCAGCCACTTGGAAGCCTCAAGAAGATGATTATGAGTGATTCCCTATTTTTGAAAGAAATTCCAGATCTTTCTAATGCAATAAACCTCGATGAATTAAATCTTTATGGCTGCACATCTTTGGTGACACTTCCTTCCTCGATTAAAAATGCCATTAAATTGAGGACGTTAAATATGTTTGGTTGCACAAATTTAGAGAGTTTTCCAACTGATCTCAACTTGGAATCTCTGGAGTACCTCGATCTCAATTATTGCCCAAGTTTGAGAAATTTCCCTGAAATTAAAATGAGAAATTCAACCTCTTCGCCAGATGGAATTAAGATCAATGTAGGAGATTGTCTATGGAACAAGAATCTCCCTGGACCCGATTGTGTCGACTGCCTTATGAGATGTATGCCTTGTGAAATTCGCCCAGAGTATCTCGTACGTCTCATAGTGAGAGGCAACAAAATGCTTGAGAAGCTTTGGGAAGGCGTCCAGGTACATTGTTAAATGTTATAGCATTTGCTGATTCTTGTTTAACCACTAATTAATTATAACCAAAATTGTCAAAATGGCTTGTGATCCACGGTTTATACTAACATACATACATATGTCTTGATTATAATTTTTTTTTAAACGTATATAGCTATATACTTAAAATAATAATGATTGAAGCATAACAATGTTCTTTTTTATATATATTTCTGTTTCAGTCGCTTTCAAGTCTAGTAAAAATGGATCTGTCAGAATGTGAAAACCTGAGAGAAATTCCAGATCTTTCAAAGGCCACCAATTTGGAGTGTTTGAAACTCAACAATTGCAAAAGTTTGGTGACAGTTCCTTCTACAATTGGGAATCTCCATAAATTGGTAAAGTTGTACATGGCAGATTGCACAACGCTGGAGGTTCTTCCAACCGATGTCAACTTGTCATCTCTCCAAATCCTCAATCTCAGTGGTTGCTCAAGTTTGAGAAGTTTTCCTCAGATTTCATGGAGTATCGAAAGGCTCTATCTAGAAAATACCGCCATTGAAGAAGTTCCCTGCTGCATTGAGAATTTCTCGAGGCTCACTGTACTAATGATGTATTGTTGCAAGAGGTTGAAAAACATCTCCCCAAATATTTTCAGACTAACACGTCTTGGGATAGCAGACTTTTCAGACTCTAGAGGTGTCATCACTGCATTGAATGATGCCAGTGTGGTGGCAACAATGGAAGATCACTTTTCTTGTATACCATTTTATGAAAACATTGAAAAGAGACTTATAGCTGGCGAGTACGAGGATGAAGATGAAGATGAAGATGAAGATGAAGATGAAGATGAAGATGAGGATAAGGATGAGGATGAGGATGAGGATGAAGATGAAGATGAAGATGAGGATGAGGATGAAGATGAAGATGAGGATGAGGATGAGTATGAGTATGAGTATGAGTATGAGTTATTTAACTTCCAAAAGTGCTTCAAATTGGATATAGATGCGCGAGAACTCATCATACGATCATGCTTCAAGCCTGTGGCTTTACCAGGTGGAGAAGTGCCTACGTATTTCCAACATCGAAAATTTGGAGATTCCCTAACTGTCGCTTTACCTCAGAGCTCTTTTTCTCAAAAAATCTTTCGATTTAAGGCTTGCATCGTGGTTGACCTTTTAACCAAGGGCAAGGGTTGGTTTTCAGATTTGGTGGTTAGTGTTCGCTTCAATGGCATAGAGCATTATGGAAGATTATTTGAAGATGCAGAAATGCAGTCGTGTAAGACGGATCTTCTGATTCTATGTTCCTTCAAGTTCCAGCCTACAGATCTTCCATCTAAATTGGCTTCCAACGATGTGGAGTTTGAGTTTTCTTTCTTGAAGAAGATAAAAGAATGCAGTGTACAATGCTTGAAGATTAAAGAATGCGGTGTACAAATCTTGAAGATAAAAGATGATAGTGGTGGAAGCTCTGAAACAAAACCTCCGGATGATAGTGATGGAAGCAAGAAACGGATGCGAGTAAGCCTTTTCCATAATTAGAAATGATAACTATATATAAAGCTATCTCTTTATTTTTATTTTTCCAGGATCAATACCATGGCGACAGACTATTTAACAGAATCGATGGTTTGATTTATAATGCAGATGACATCGGGAACATCTGAAGAATATATTGTAGCGGACACAGGATTGGACGCTCTAAATCAAGAGCTTTCGCTAGGGCAGGGAGAAGCATCATCAGTTTCTTCTTATCCATGTCTGGAGGGGGAAGCTTTTTCCATAATAACTGAACAACAAGATGTAGTTATTCCCATCTTGTATCCTCGGTAACTGAAACTTCTTTTTATTCTGGTTCTGTTTTGGGATCAACTTGGGAATGACCAGAATCCTTTAAATTCTCCAACTCCGGAGCCTGAAAATGTTAGTAATTTCTTCTTCGGATTTTTTTTCAGGGAACTGGAATAGGAACAGGAACAGGACGTGTTGGAATACTAGAAAGGTTGCACAAAGCTAGAGAGTTTTCCAACTGATCTCAACTTGGAATCTCTGGAGTACCTCGATCTCAATTATTGCCCAAGTTTGAGAAATTTCCCAGAAATTAAAATGATAAATTCAACCTCTTCGCCACATGGAATTAAGATCAAGGTAGGAACAAGAATCTCCCTGGACTCGATTATCTCGATTGCCTTATGAGATGTATGCCATGTGAAATTCATAGAGCTTGAAGTGAAAGGCAACAAAACGCTTGAGAAGCATTTGCTGATTCTTGTTTAACCTCTGTTTACAACTAATTAAACATAACCAAATTGTCAAAATGGCTTGTGATCCACGGTTTGTATTTACCTACATAATTATGTCTTGATTATAAATTTATTTTAAACGTATATATATAGTTATAAAATTAAAATGATAATGATTGAAGCATGACACTTTTTTTTTTTTTTTAAACTAGGGATAAAACCCGCGCGTTGCGCGGGTGTGTTTGCTATTGTTTTTTTGTTATGTATTTTTATGTTTGGCTATTTTATTTATTATATTAACTTTGGTAGATGTAGTGTATACGTGTAAGGTTTTAGTAGGATATGTTAATATTTGAGACGTCTTTTTATTCATTTTTTTAATGAGTTCAATCTTACATTTGATGTTATTATTTAGAAAACAATATTTTAGCTGATATTTTTTTAAAGGTTCTTACTTAAGTTTGAATGAATTGATGAAATGTTTTTTTTATATATAATACTTATATTTAAACATTCTTTTCATTTATTAGTATATGTATGGTAAATATATGTTTAGTTATACTTTTAACAAATCATTTGAGACATTGTATTTGATGTAGGAAATAGTGGTTTTAACATCTAACATCCCAACCATGTTTATATCTTTTATAGACAATAGTCTATGTATTATTTAAGATTTTTTAGTGTTTGATAGTAAAAATCTTGAAAGTAAAAAAAAAAAAAAAAAAAAAAAAAAAAAAAAAAAAAAAAAAAAAAAATAATAATAATAATTAATAATAATAATTAATAATAATAATAATAATAATTAATAAATAATAATAATAATAATTAATAATAATAATAATAATAATAATAATAATTAATAATAATAATAATAATAATAATAATATAATAATAATAATAATAATAATAATAATAATAATAATAATAATAATAATAATAATAATAATAATAATAATAATAATAATAATAATAATAATAATAATAATTAATAATAATAATAATAATAATAATAATAATAATAATAATAATAATAATAATAATAATAATAATAATAATAATAATAATAATAATAATAATAATAATAATAATAATAATAATAATATAATAATAATTAATAATAATAATAATAATAATAATAATAATAATAATAATAATAATAATAATAAATAATAATAATAATAATAATAATAATAATAATAATAATAATAATTAATAATAAATATAATAATAATAATAATAATAATAATAATAATAATAATAATAATAATAATAATAATATAATAATAATAATAATAATAATAATAAATTAATAATAATAATAATAATAATAATAATAATAATAATAATAATTATAATAATAATAATAATAATAATAATAATAATAATAATAATAATAATAAAATAATAATAATAATAAAATAATAATAATAATAATAATAATAATAATAATAATAATAAAATAATAATAATAATAATAATAATAATAAAATAATAATTAATAATAAATAATAATAATAATAATAATAATAATAATAATAATAATAATAATAATAATAATAAATTTATTATTATTTTAATAATTTTAAAAAAGTCTATTTCATTACTTTTTAAGTTATATTTTTATTAAAAGACTGATATGCTAATCAATTTTTTTTGTAATAATATATCTTCAAATTGTAGAAAATAATTAATATTTTAGTAAATATAAACTATGCAACCTTTTTATATTGGGAAGGCAATTCTTAATTTATTTTATTTTCCTTAATCTTATATTGTTACTATTTTAATAAATTTTTATGATTATTTTATATTAAGATATATTTCTAATTCTTATATAATCATATGGATAAAATCATAAAAACTCTTTATTATTATTATTAATTTTTTTTGAAAAACTTATAATTATAGGCATAAAATATGTAAATTTCAAATTATATCCATGATTATGAATGTGTATATTTAAGTTTTCTATTTATAAAGTAGAAAATGTTATCTAAGGTTTTTTGATAGAAAGTAAAACATGAGATATAGAAAGTAAAACATGAGGTATTGGGCAAAAATATATTTTGATAACATATATTACAATCATAAAAGGTAACTAATAATTATGCTCTTAATCCAAAAACACAATGAATAACTATTTAATCCAAAAACACAATGAATAACTATTTTTTCTTTTTGCCATTACAAAAAGAAAGAGCTTTCTTCGCTCTTCTTTCTTCACTAAAAGGAAAACTTCTATGAGCAGAGAGCATTCTCAATTGATCTTTATCCGGCCGAAATTGTGTTTGTGTATCACTATTCCTCCTCGGTTAAGTCTGACGATTTCGATTTCGGAGTTGTCTTCAAAAAGAAAGTGGTAGACAAAATTCATAGTAAAGTGCGATGGGCTCGGAATATTTTCTTTTTGGCAAGATGACCAGAGGCTCCGACCAGCGTGATACTAATTGTTGACTGGTGTTCGCCGCCATCAGATCTCGCTGCAACCTTGTCTGCTCTAGTGTAAGAATCGTTAACAGTCCTCCGTCTTTCAGAAATCAATCCTAAAGAAATCCTCCGTCTTTAGTAAGAACTTATGTAAGTTACTGACTCTGTGTTCTGGCGAGGAATCATGTTCATCAGAAGCAAGCGGCTCGTTCCAATCAATCAATGCGGTTCTCCACCTTGTTATTTTGGAGCCATGGTGATGACCTTGTGATGTTTTCTGGAGATCATTGTGTGTAGCGTCCCAATTATGCATATGATGCAGAACCCAAGAACAGGAAGCAGAGAAGTTAACAAAACACTTGCGTTTAACTGAAGAGAAACATTATTACAGGTTGGAAAACACACTAAGTTGAGTCGAGATCCACAAAGAATCTAATGGAAGGGGTTTATAGTAGCACCACCAATGCATCACTTAAACACATGAATCCAAAACACAGTAAGAAAACAGAATATACTAAAAGGGTTCCACTATAAGTCAAGAACATGAATCTGAAAGCAAACTCAAATCATTAGCACTCTTGGAGTGAGTGACAAACTGACAATAGGGATATGTTCTTACATGGGGCAGATTTTGGTGACTTTTTCCTGAAAGATTATCTGCAGTGCTAATAGCGAAACTGTATACATCCACCTTATGATTGTAGTGTTTCTTTTCGCCAATTTTAATCGCTTCATAGCTGAATAACTGAGAAACAAACAAACATGACAAACCAAGAAAAGATTTAAACCTAATTATGTATCAAGAAACTTGAAACGCCCACCTCCGGAGCCATCCATCTGTAGGTACCAGCCTCACAGGTCATGAAACCTTTAGTATCTTCTTTAGCAAGTCCAAAATCAGCCAACTTTACATGTTTCTGATCACTGGATAGGAGCATATTACCTGTACAGAAACCAATCTTCCTCAGTTTATTCCACTTTAATTGATATCCCATATTGACTAAAAAATGAATCATTTTACTTGGCTTCAAATCACGGTGAATGATGCCATTTTCATTCAAGAACTCCATTCCCCGAGCAATGTCCAAGGCAAAGCTAATCGACAGCTTCAGATCAAGAGGCTTTGGACGAGTACTCAACATAAACTTATGAAGAGTATTGCCTTCCATGAGTTCAGTAATTATCATCAACTTTGGTTATATGCAGGCCCCAATAAATTGTTATCAAAAGGATCTCAGCTAACAATACATTGTGAGATTACCAACGGCCTACGAGATAAGGCTAACACATGAAAACAAATAAAGATCAAAGGCTCTATATTACCTGCACAATATTTTCATGTTTAATCTTGGAGAGCAGCAAAACCTCTCTTTGAAACTTCTTCTTCTGCTCAATGCTTACAGCAGATGTTCTTTTAGGCTGGAAAATCTTAACTGAGACAGGGATAACTCTCCTGAACCTATAATCACCAATAGAGAAATATTCAAAAACTTTAGCAGATTACCAAGACGTAAACTTTAGCAGAAATATTCAAAAACATCATAAGCAGAATACCAAGACGTAAACTAACAAAAGTTGAATAGTTAGCTTTAGCAGGAATTGCAACAACATCTAAGCCATCCATTTTGTTTGTTAAAAGTAATTTCTGGTGGAAATCTGCTTGAAGTTCGGCTATTTTATAGTAAAACTTGAAGACACTCAACAGTTTACGTTTAAGAAATTAAGAGGAAGAAAAAATTAAACCTAATAGTATTAAAGCTAATTGAAGGATGAGATGAGTGATGACCTTTACAATTTTGAAACGGCTGCTGGGTGAGGCCAACGAACAAACTTCAATCTTCTTCTGTCAATTCTTCTGTCGGGTAAAGTTTTACCTATTAAAGATGATACAAACCATATGGATCAACTATTGGGCTTAACAAAATAAAAGATGGATTCGAATTGAGCTTGAGATTTACAAACACATCAACATCTATGGAATTTACGAAGCTGATATGTCATCGGGCTTAAGAGTTGCGAATGAATTTCCAATCGATGGATTCGGATTGGGCTTGAGATTTACAAACACATCAACATCTATAGAATTTACCAACCTGATATGTCATCGGGATTCAGAGCTGCGAATGAATTTCCAATCCAATGATCACATCGGAACAAAAAATAAGATAAACATTTGTTTAGATTCAGAAAGTGAGCTTTGTGAGATACCACATAGCACACGAATTCTTATTTCTGGAGGTGTTAATTGAAGAACATGATTAAGAAGATTTACCGAGTGAAAGAGTTCTAGCCTTCCTTGGAGTTTCTCTCTTATATCCGCTCTCTACCAAGTGGCTAAAGCTACCAAACACAAGAATCGTGAAGTTTGGAATATTGAGTACACACAAACACAAAATCCCCAAACGAACCAAACCTGCAAGAGATTAGCAATTGTCTCAACGGTGGCAGTTTTGTTAATCCCAACTTCATAGCTTCTAACAATGAACTTCTCCTTATACGAAAACCCATCTTCCATCAATCGACCAAATCGGAGACGATCCGCAAGTCCCAACAAAGCCATAAAGGCTCTCAGATCTGGGACTTGAGATTTACAAACACATCAACAAACACATCAAATCTGGGACTTGCGAGTTGCGAGATTAAGATTAAACGGTGGACGAAATCAAGAAATTAGAGATGTAATTAGAGTGGAATCAAGAAACGGTGGACAACAGATTCGAGAGATATAGTTCATTCGCAGAAACGGGAATCAATAGAGTGGAAACGAAAAGTGGAAACGAAAATGAAAGAAGAAAAAAACTGACGTGGGACCTACATAAAATAAAAAAAAAGATGCTGATTTAGATAGCCTAAATGGAGAGAAAACTGTGCTATTATATATACTCCCTCTGTTTCACAAAGAGTGTCATTTTAAGGTTTTATTTTTGTTTTATAAAGAGTGTCGTTTTGTATTTCCAATGCAGATGTTTGGTAAATTTTACAGTTTTGTCCCTACTATTTTAATGTATTAACCAATAAAAAAAAATTGTATAAATAATTAATAGAGGGTAAAACAGATAATTTAATGGTTTTTTTGTGCAAAAACAACGACACTGAAACAGAGGAAGTATAGATTTCTGTTTCGCTTTCAAGTCTAGTAAAGATGGATCTGTCAGAATGTGAAAACCTGACAGAAATTCCAGATCTTTCAAAGGCCACCAATCTAAAGAGTTTGAAACTCAATAATTGCAAAAGTTTGCTGATGTTTCCTTCCACAATTGGGAATCTCCATAAATTGGTAAAGTTGTACATGGCAGACTGCACATGGCTGGAGGTTCTTCCAACCGATGTCCATTTGTCATCTCTCAAAATCCTCGATCTCAGTGGTTGCTCAAGTTTGAGAAGTTTTCCTCAGATTTCATGGAGTATCGAATGGCTATATCTAGAAAACACGGCCATTGAAGAAGTTCCCTGCTGCATTGAGAATTTCTCGAGTCTCACTGTACTAATGATGTATCGTTGCAAGAGTTTGAAAAACATCTCCCCAAACATTTTCAGACTGAAACGTCTTAAGATCGTCGACTTTACAGACTGTAGAGGTGTCATCATGGCGTTCAGTGATGCCAGTATGGTAGCAACAATGGAAGATCACTCTTCTTGTATACCATTATATGAAAACACTGGATATGAACGTATACGTTACTGGGAGGATAAATGTTATTCTAGCATATTCATCTGGGCATTTAGCTTCCAGAACTGCTTCAAACTGGATAGAGATGCACGAGAACTCATCATACGATCATGCTTCAAGCCTGTGGCTTTACCAGGTGGAGAAGTGCCTACGTATTTCCAACATCAAGCTTATGGAGATTCCCTAACTGTCACTTTACCTCATAGCTCTTTTTCTCAAAAATTCTTGCGATTTAAGGCTTGCATCGTGGTTGACCTTTTAACCACGGGCAAGTATTTGGCGGTAAATGTTGGCTTCAATGGCAGAAAGTATTGGACAACATTATTAAAAGAGGAAGAAATGCTGTCGTGTTCAATGGCAGAAAGTCTTCTGATTCTATGTTCCTTCAAGTTCCAGCCTACAGATCTTCCATCTAAATTGGCTTTCAACGATGTGGAGTTTAAGTTTTTTTCGTTCAATAAGATAAAAGAATGCGGTGTACAACTCTTGAAGATAAAAGATGATAGTGGTGGAAGCTCTGAAACAGAACCTCCGAATGATAGTGATGGAAGCAAGAAACGGATGCGAGTAAGCCTTTTCCATAATTAGAAATGATAACTATATATAAAGCTATCTCTTTATTTATTTTTTCCAGGATCAATACCATGGCGACAGACTATTTAACAAAATCAATCGTTTGATTTATAATGCAGATGACATCGGGAACATCTGAAGAATATATTGTAGCGGACACAGGATTGGACGCTCTAAATCTGGAGCTTTCGTTAGGGCAGGGAGAAGCATCATCAGTTTCTTCTTATCCATGTCTGGAGAGGGTAGCTTTTTCCATTATAACTGAACAACAAGAGAGTTTGAAACTCAAGTATTGCGAAAGTTTGGTGACGGTTCCTTCTACAATTGGGAATCTCCAAAAATTGGTGAAGTTGGAAATGCAAGGATGCACAAGGCTGGAGGTTCTTCCAACCGATGTCAACTTGTCATCTCTCAAAATCCTCAATCTCAAAGGGTGCTTAAAGTTGAGAATGTTTCCTCAGATTTCAAAAAGTATTGAAACACTCAGTTTCAGTGGGTGCTTAAAGTTGAGAAGTTTTCCTCAGATTTCATGGAGTATCGAAACACTCAATCTAGATGACACCGCCATTGAACAAGTTCCCTGCATTAAGAATCTCTGGAGGCTCAATGTACTAACGATGAGTGGTTGCAAGATGTTGAAAAACATCTCCCCAAACATTTTCAGACTGATATTTAAGTATGCGTATGTGTATGAGGATGAGTTATTTAGCTTCCAAAATTGCTTCAAACTGGATAGAGATGCACGAGAACTCATCCTACGATCATGGTTCGAGCTATGGTCGTCTTACCAGGTGGAGAAGTGCCTATGTATTTCAAGCATCGAGCTTATGGAGATTCCCTAACAGTCATTTTACCTCAGAGCTTTATTTCTCAAAAATTATTGCGATTTAATGTTTGCATCGTGGTTGATTTGATGATGATGATGATGATGATGATGATGATGATGATGATGATGATGATGATGATGATGATGATGATGATGATGATGATGATGATGATGATCCTTCATTGTTGGATTTTTGGATTAGCTTCGATGACGCAATGTATTGTTATTCAAGTAGAGTATATGAGTCGTTGAGTAAGACAGATCATCTGGTTTTGAGTTCCTTCAAGTTCTGGACTCAGTTGGTTACATCTAAATTGGACTTAATTCAAAGATGATGTGAAGTTTGAGTTTTCTTCCTCCAAGAAGATAAAAGAATGCGGTGTACGACTCTTGTATGTGTCTCCATATCCAGATGATAGTGATAGAAGCTCTGAAACAGAATACAACCATGGAGAAAAATATGATGTTGTAGAGACTGGGAGAAGCAAGAAGCGGATGCGGGTAAGCCTTTTGCCATACTTAGAAATGAAAAATAATAAAGCTATTTCTTTATTTTTATTTTTCCAGGATCAATACCATTGCGACGGACTATTTAACAGAATCGATGGTTTGATTTATAATGCAGATGACATCAGGAACATCTGAAGAATATATTGTAGAGGACACAGGATTGGACGCTCTAAATCTAAGGCAGGGAGAAGCATCATCAGTTTCTTCTTATCCATGTCTGGAGGAGGAAGCTGTGTGTGTTGATCCCATAATAACTAAACAACAAGATGTAGAAATTCCCATAATAGGCTATGAGCGGGTAAGCCCGTTGGATCAAGATTATGCCAAAATTAATACAATAGGGGTGAGCTATTTAATTGAATATATTGTTTGATTTGTAATGCAGATGACATCAGGAACATTTGAAGAATTTTTAAACTTACGAGGCCAAATAGTAGCAGACTCAGAATTGACGGATCCAAATCTGGAGCTTTCGTTATGGCAGGGAGAAGCTTCCGCTCGTGTTTCTTCTAGAAGTAAGATAATGTCGTCATCAGTTTCTTCTAGCAACTTTCAAGGTGATGGAGCA
This sequence comes from Crucihimalaya himalaica, assembly GCA_004349715.1. Taxonomy (NCBI): domain Eukaryota; kingdom Viridiplantae; phylum Streptophyta; class Magnoliopsida; order Brassicales; family Brassicaceae; genus Crucihimalaya; species Crucihimalaya himalaica. The sequence goes on from SMJT01000050.1 coordinate 455,770, forward strand.
TCGTTGTCTCTTTCCCTTTCTCCTTCTAATCCATATCTGGAGGAAGAACCTTTGTGTGTTGATCCCATGATAACTGAACTACAAGATACAGAAACACCCATCGGGGATCCTTCATCATCTCCACAGCTTTTCAACTTCTTAAGGTAACTAAAACATCTCACAAGACGATTTCATAATTTTTCACACAACCTATTATTTCCTGCAGGTGATGGAGATATTTTGGAGAACCAGAACCGTGTACGGCTCCAACTCCGGGGCCTGCAAATGTTTGTAATATCTTCTTTTGCTGAAAGTAGAAGAACTCTCTTCTCACTTCTTACATCTCTGTGTTTGCTTCTTTGAGAATTTTGCTTCTACTGAATGAATAGTTTTGGCAGGTTTTTAGTTAAATTGAATTTGTGAGCTTAGAGTTTGCATACTTGACACAGGTTCAGGTAATACCCAAAACAATCTTGCCTTTTGAAATAACATATTTGCAACCTGTCGGTTAAAGTCTGTTTCCCTTAAGATATCAGAATTTGTGTAAACAAAAATGTATATTACAATTTCACAAGATAATTATCAACAACCAGAAAAGTGTTTGAAAGAATTTTAAATCTCAAGACCTTCGTCATCAGCAACATTTGCATCGCTGATTCCTTGGCGTTTCCTACACTCACAGTAAAAAACGGTGATTACAACATAACTCAGCACCAGCTCAGCCCCATACATACAAACCAGCTTCCACCCGTCCCACCCACCGGCCACAACCACCGACTTCCACCACGACCCTGAGCTCGAATCTAAATCTAGCTCCTTTGCCACCTTCTCCATCCCATGACCAACGAAACTCGATAGAAACACAAATACACCTGCCAAAGCCAACCCCGTTATCCTCCTCTCTTTCATCAGGGCGGTTCCTTCCTTAATCGCATCAAAACCGTATCTTTCTTCCAATACAGAGACTACGAGACCAAGCCCTGTTATAGCCATTATGTATACCTCAATGCCGAGACTCAAGACCATGATGATATAACGCCATGTGGGTGTGTAACCAACGAGAGCGGATAGAAACATGGGAATTGGTGAATAGAGGAAGAGCAGACCATAAACGATGATAGAAGTTGCTGTGACTCTCATCCACGATGACTTCACTGAAGCAAATGACGACTTTAGAGACGGATTTAGGCCTTGGTGTGAAAAGGAAGTTGATGTAATGATGGTTACGGAGGCGATACAAGAGAGGATAAAGGATGGGACGAAATACCGTGATTTGAGGTGTAAAAGCGAGATAGCGTCTTCTCTAGACTCTTGCCAGATCTGTCTAGCTTCAAACCGAGTGTGCACGACGTTGGCTAAGGCTTCTAGACGAAAGACATGGTTTTTAAGGCGAAAGGATGTTAGAGTTAGGGAGAGGTGTAAGGCTGCGAGAGGGATCGCTATGAGGGCAAAGACTGGGAATAAGATGTGTTTGTTTCTGAAGAGAATTATGAAAGAATCAAGGAGTGTTGTGGTGATCCGCGTGGAAGAACCAGGTCGCTTTACCTCAATCATGATTTCGAAAGGCACATAAGAACCTCCTTAAGCTTCAACTGCTGTTGGGAAACTCAAATCTGAGTCGATATTCTGCTTCTAGAGAATGTCAGCTTGTATGAGACCTGTGGTAATAGTGAAAGCACAAAACTTTTAGCGACTGAGAGAATCCATACAAAACACAGACAAGACAATGCGTATAGCAAAGGAATCATAGTCATCTGGAAATCACAGTTTTGCCAAAACCATATGAAAGAATGACACTTTAAGCGATTATTCCAAAACAGAGAACTTAAACAAGTGCAGAGATCAAACATAGTTGACCAAACATGTTAAGACGTACTCTACATAGCACGAAGTTTTCAGATTTCCAATAAGCTCGAGTTCCTTAAAGGATTTAAACCCTAATATATAAGTACGAACTGATGATATCTTGTCAACTTTAAATCAAATCCGATGTTCTTTGGACCAAACGTGTATGAAGAAATCAAACAATCCATCGAGAGAATCAACGAATCCAAAACAGAGATTCCCAATCTACGGCTAAGCAATTAAGTTAATCAAATGTTTTGACTTGACTCCGATCTAGTTTGAGATTGAGACAAACCTGAAAGATTCGAAAACACCGAATGGTGTAAGAGCAAGATCGAAGAAGCTTGATTGGGAGGGATTCATTGAGAAAGAACAAAAAGTCAAAATGGGGTTTTAAGTTTAACTACTCTGTCATAAACTCGTAACTCTTTCTTCATTTGTTAATTATATTATCTTTTTTTTTAACAACTTGTTAATTAATTATCTATGTGCAATTTTGCACTAATGTTTATGTTTATTTTTATTTTTCTGTTATTTATTTAATATTAGGAGTTTTATTTAATGAAGAAAAATATAAAAAAGAGCTTTAATTAATATATTACTCCTATTTGCTAGGGAAGCTTTTCTGAAGTAAAAAAAGAAAAATTAAGGGAACTTTTCATATTTTTCAATTTAAATAAAAATTAAGCAAAATCCATTTTTCAACTAAAAATGCAATCAGTTGAATACACTAATTAATAAAATCTTTGTTTGCTCCTAAACATTTTTTAAAAAAGGAAAAAATTACAATCCAATTAAATCGGGGGATATCTTCCATATATTACTTGTCTCTGCTGCTGTTAATGTCATTGTTGTCAACATCCAAACCGTCAATGTTCTTGTTGTTTATGTCATTGGGATGATCCGCACTGTTATTGTTCTTGGTGTCTGAGCTATTACAGCAATTCTCAAGGATGGTATTGCAGTTGTTGATGGTGGCTGCGTCGACAAGTCCATGGTTCCATAGTTTTATCAAAAACAATCTCCAACTCCTGGAATTATTTACTTTTTTAGAAACGAAACAAAACTGATAGTGTATAATGTGTTATCAGTTATGTGTGTATATGTTGGTGTACTTATATAATAGTTATGGAGATATTACCAGAAGAGTGATGAGTGATGGTGCAACTCTTTCTCGTAATATCTTGAAAATGCTTCACATGCCCAAGGAATATGACCATCTGCGATAACCCTGCACCATAAATCATAATTTGATTTGAGCATAATGTTCCATAAACCAAAATCATTACAAAGGTATGTAATGTAACACACAAGGTCTTTTTGTTTCAATGTCATTGCAACAGACAACAAACTTGAGCCTTGTGAGTGTGTGTCTTCAAAGTGTAAGAAATGTAGTTACCTTTGCTTTCTTACAAATGAGTTCCAGAGATGCATGAATTGCTTTTCGTCTTTATTCACATCCACAAAATCATCAAGCATCTGCAGCTTTTTTGAGTTTCAAAAGCCATTAGCAAGTTACATCACATACCATTTTCCATTGTCTATTTAATGAATGCAGAAAGAAATCATGGAATACCTGGCGATCTTCGAAATCTGCAACGTCATCATCGACTTCATCCTCGCTATCCCGATCAGACATTACTTGCTCAAGTGCCATTGGCTTAAGACAGAAACAAGCAGTTTTTGGTTAATGGCAATAAAACAGAGACAACATGGACAGCACTATTCACGTAGATACCAACAGAAGCAAAGATACAAATTTAAATGAGAACAATCAAACCAGAGTATCGTAAATCGCGACCAAGTATGCTTTGATAAGATATCATAGCATGCAAATTAAAGAAAATGTTACAGAAATAGGTGAAGAAACTTGAATCACCTGGACTCTGTGAGAATGATAGAACTGGCGTTTCTGAAGAAGTAGGTGGCTGAAAGAAATTTTCTCGGTTTATACGGCAATACAGTAAACACTTATCCAAAATAGGAATGGTGAATTATGATAAATGGACTGTCATGATGAACAAACCTTCTAGCCTCTAATCGCTCAGCAGATAACTTTCTTGTCTTAGTAGCAGGGACCACAGCTTCGCTTGTTAATATAACTTTAGCATCAGCGCCCACAGAAGAGTGGGCTATGGCTGGCGGAGTGTTGCTAGTCATCTCGAATTGTCCAGCAAGCTCTGTTGCCTCGGTATATCCTATACCATGGTTTCCTGTAGCATGCCATTCATTTTGTACATCACATTCTGGTAAAATCACCCTCGCAAGAAGAATGCAAGGACAAGTACAAAAACTGAACAATCAAGCAATTGTATCTTCTCCTGTAATATGAAGTTCTAAGCCACAAGGAATACCACAGAAGAAGATGTGATTTTACCATCATTCAGCAGGGCAATTCCATTTTCTGTGCCATTAGCTAAACTGGGTGATTCCAACGGTAAAAAGCGTACTTTAAGTTGCCTAGTGTTATTTCTGCCACCTCTTTGTCTACGCTTACGAGGTTTCGAGCTGCAAAACATTATGGTTGGGTTTATAGAGATGTGCGGACAAGAAAAGCAAAGAGTTACTGCTATTAAGGTATTTTATCAAGTGGTTCTGAAAGTTACCAGAGAGAGAAGGGCTCAAATTTATCATCATCACTTACTTCTTCCTGGTACAAAGAAGGATGGAATATAAACTACATTTTCACCAGCTATAGGATTTCCCACATTACCAAGTTTAAAGTAACTGACCTCAAATAGGAAGGAATTAAGCTTTACAGAAACATCAACTGTCTGGTATTCTTCCAAAAGCTACAATAGGAAAAACCCTTTTTAACTATGATCTCATTAAAAAAAAGGCATAGCAAAACAAGAAATTCCATAAAACCACATACCTTGAACTCAAATTCAAATAAATAATGAGATGAATTCAAATGAAATTGCAGCCCCTGCATAGACAAAAAACAATGGGTTGTAAGCTCCATTTTGAACAGGTTTTCTCAAATAAGCACACACTCAGAAGTTAAATAGGAGTAAGAAGACAAACAACGAACACAAAAATATGTAAAGTATACAGCATGAAACAGCAGTAGCATTTCACAACCGCACACTGCAAGTATACATATGAAAGGCCTCGGAAGAAACCTCATTTGTAATAGTTGCCCACCTTGAAGCTACCACATAGCATAAAGCAAAATGGACAAGAACAATCCTCCCTAACTGCATGACAGTACAAAAAAGATAGTAAATAAAATAATCTAGAGAAACATAGAAATTGACATCGAATTTTGTCGAAGAACAAAAATAGACTCACCTTCAGTTTTCTGTAAAGTGTTATTACAATCCTTATAGTTGAAAACTACCATCCCAGTAGATCTTGACCTAACCAAAACACAATTTTGAAAAATGTAAGTGTATAGCATGAACAAAGAAGAAACCATTCATTATGTCCATATCCACTCAACAAAGATAAATAAGTCATCAGCTTCCATATTATAAGTAAGATAAATAACATATCACTGTAGCAACTACATTCAAGAAGAAATTCATACTTTCTTTTGCGCTTTGCTCCAATTTTGTAGTTCAAGCATCTTGGAAGAAATGATGGCTGCAACAACAAACAACAAGTTCAAATAATTTAGGAGGCAAAAGAAGCACACAGTCTTCCATGAGTCGGACCATAATCAGCTTAGCAAACCCAAACTATTAGTAGGCAATCTACACAGGAGATTAAAGGAAATATTGGATTCAGTCGTTACTGAGCTAAATTGATGAGAGAGGAAGGCAAATCATACGTTGCATAGAGAGCGAAGGTGAAAGATGTTGTATAGTCGAACAGGTTTACAATATATCAAGAGATTCTCATCAGTTGAAATCACTTCCTCCGGTGAGGATTTCGCGCGACAATTTTGCCTACACATTCTTGTTCAATTACAATCAACAATGTCCAGAGACGATTATGAGGTTAGTGCAAACTCTGAGGCCTCCCCGAAATTAGAACTTCTACGTCATAGCAATCAACTCGATGCAACAACTAGATCCGGCTCTTCTGGGTAAAGTTTCTGTAATAAAACCGGAGCAATTAGGACTATCAATGGTCTAAGAAGAAAATTAAGAAGCAGATCAAGGAATAACAACAAACGGGCGTTGAATCTACAAACAACTTATAATATCTTATCATGGCTCTGAAAATTTAAATATTATGCTTCTAGGGAATGTCTTGTATTGAGGCCTATGTAATAATGAAAGCACAAGACTTTCGGCAACTCAGAGAATCCATTCAAGACACAAACAAGAGTAGTGTATTGCAAAACCGAAAAACTTTATCTAATGCCATATAGCAAAAGATTCATACTTATCTGGAATTAACAGTTTTCTCAGGACCAGAAGAAAGAATGACACTTTAAGCAATGATTCTAAATAAAAAAAGAAACTTTGTTCAAACAACAAGTTGAGAGATCAAACATAGTTGACGGAAATGTTAAAACTTTCTCTACATAGCACGGAGTTTTCAGAGTTACAACAAGTTAAAGTTACTTGAAGAATATAAAGCCTAATATGCGTACGGAATTGATGATATCTTGTCAAATTAAATTCAAATTATGTGATCTTTTGGAGCAAATGTGTATGAAGAAATCTTTAAAAAATCCATCGATATCAAACATTCCAAAGTAGGCTCCGTTTCCTAAAACATCAGTCCATAGAAAGAAAAAAAATGTAAAATTCGAATCCGGATCTACTGCAAAATTTCAACTCTTACAATATAACGGAAACAATTAGGTTGATCAATTTTTATTACTTGACTCCGATCTAGTTTGAGATTGAGACAAACCTGAAAGCTGCGAAAATATCAATTGGTCCGTGTAAGAGCTAAATCGAAGAAGCTTGGGAGAAATTCTCACTGAGAAAGAACAACTAGAATAAATAAAAAACTTTTTTAAGTATTTTTCTAAGTCTGGGCCTAACGGCCCATATTTTAAACCAATAGGTATTATTGTGAGTCAATAAATAGTTCAACTTATTTAACTGGACAGCTTAATCCACTAATGTTTCTAAAAATCATTTTTCCACCTCTACCATGGCAGTACAACTAACTGAGACCGACTTGGTGACTATTAGAGGATTTAGAACCAGATTAATCATCTTAAGTCTAGTATTATTGATAATATCTTTGATACTAAGAAAAGAATCTTCATGATCGTCGATTTTTATTGTTATTGTATTTACATAAATAATCGAGTATTCAGAGTTTGGAGCAGGTTTCTTTAAAATAAAATTTATTTTCTGTTATTGATATAAATTACTGAATGTCTATATTCTAGGATCCCTTTGGGTATAGTTGCACATAACATGGAGTGTTTTGATTTCATTGTTTACCAATCGAAGCCTAAGTAATGTTTTTTTTAATTGAAATGATTATTATATACTAAAAATCTTACATTTAAATAAAAACAAAAAAAATGGGCTATTTAATCAAACGTTATGCAAATAAATACAGTGAGATATTTAAACATATATTTATGAAAACTAGAGATCCTTTTCTCAGACATGACTATGAATGTGTCATGTGTGTGTAAAGAACAAAAAATTGCAAGAGTTACGTATGGTTTACGGCATCACTGGCAGTAAAAAGTTATTTCCTTTTCCAAAACTGAATACGAGTTCCCATGGAGACAACATTTTGCTTCTTGAACTCAACTCCTTAACGCTGCTGCCAAATTCCAAATCCATCACCGGTTTAGTATTATATGAACAATTTTAAACCATAATTAACATAAGATTCTAACATTACAGAGACATCCCAATCCTTATTATATCCATATGGGTCTTTGTGAATTTCTAATTAAGTTTCACAGATCAATTATGGATTCACAGAGATTAAATCAATTTTTCGGTTTACCTGAATGAGAGAAGAGCCAGAGGATTACGACACAGAGAAGAAGAATAAGAGGAATGAAATGGATGACATTTTCTGCAGATCTGAATCTTGATTTCTCTCTCTTCCCCGGTTGAGAATTAGGATCGTACCTAGGCAAATGCAGCTCCACATCATCTTCCATAGCTGCAATGCTCTGAGATCGAGACGGCGACGGTGACTTCGCCGGAAATTGATCAAAAACTCTAGAACCACTCGCTGATCTACGCATCTCTCTCCTTAACGCAACTTGTCAAGTCAAAGGTCGAAACTTTTTCACACAATAACGCATTTAATACAATCGTTACGTCAGGTTTGACCAATGAGAGAGTCAAAGCTCTTCTCTTTTCACCAGTAATCGCCACAAGAGCAAGACCCATCTTTGAAATGGTGAAATCTTGTGGTGTCTCTTACCATGATCTCTCGTCTCTCTATCTCCGAGATAATTTTGATTGCTTTATGACAATCACCACAGATTCTTAAGTTCTTGAACACTTGTATCTGTGAACCTTGAGGGAGTTTTATGCAACCAAATGCAACAGCTAACTTCTCGCTATGCCATAACAATAGCTTTTCCTTTTCCTCTGCTTCTACATTGTGTAAAGCAAACTCTAGCTCCGGTTTGTATCCAGCTAATTTCATCTTCTTCTTCAACTCCTTCAGTTTCTTGTGTATTAAGTCTAGTTCCGGGTGAATCCGATCACTTGATCTGAAATGGTGAACCTTGTTTCGAATCTCGATCCAACTGTATCCGGGTACCTGAAACAGTCAATTGAATACATCAGAGTCTTAAAAATCGAATAAAGAATCGAACTTTGAGTCACTCTACCTTAACAACATTGCTCTCTTTCATTCTCTTGCGAACCCTTGCAACGTCTTCCCAAAGATTTTTTGATGCGTAGATATTTGCGAGTTGCACATACCCGGCTGCATTTAGCGGGTCTAGCTCAAGCAGTTTCTCAGCTGCGAATTCAGCCAATTCCAAGTTCTTGTGTACTCTACATGCCCCTAAGAGCGTCCCAAAGACTGCAGCATGCGGTCTAAACGGCATTGATCTTATCAGTTTCAATGCCTCCTCCAGCTTCCCAGCCCGACCCAAAAGATCAACCATACACGTGTAGTGATCAGGCCGCGGTTCTACCTTGTAATCTCTCACCATCGAATCGAAATACGCCATCCCAACATCCACTAATCCAGCATGGTTACAGGCCAGTAAAACCGCAACAAAGGTTATCCAATCCGGCCTGATCTTGTTATCTCTCATCTCACGGAACAAACACAGAGCCTTGTCCACATTACCATGCTGAGCGTACCCGGAAATCATCGCATTCCATGCCACAACATCTTTCTTCTTCATCGCCTCAAAGAGTTTCCAAGCATCACCAAGTTCTCCACATTTGCAGTACATACTGATCAGAGATGTCAATGCGGTTACGTCATTACACAATGTAGATTTACACACTATCTGATGGATTTGCCTCCCTAACTGTAACGCTGATAATTCGCTGCATCCGAGCAATGCGCTGCTTAGTCCAGACGAGTTAGGCCTAATTCCTTCCTCAAGCATAGCTCTGAAAAGCTTCAATCCATCTTCTGGCCAAGAATTTTCGATATAACCAGAGATCATAGCATTCCAAGTTACAAGATTTTTCTTCACTGTCATGTCTTTGAACATTGCCTCAGCTACTTCAACCTTCTTAGCTTTCATGTACCCTGTGATCATCGCCGTCCACGCCACAACACCTCTAACTGGAGCCGCGTTAAAAAAATGGGATGCCATTTCCAAATCCCCACATTCGATGTATCCAGAGATCATGGCATTCCAAGAAACCTCGTTTTTATCCGTCATGGCGTAGAACAATTCCCGTGCTTTCTCCATTTCGCTTCTCCGTGCGTACCCTGAGATCATCGTGTTCCATGATGCCGCATCCTTGAATGGCATCCGATCGAAGAAGCTCTGGGCGTTCTCCAAGTTTCCGTTACGAACGTAGCAAGACAACATGATGTTATAAGAGAAAGTATCTGGTTCAGGGATTTCATCGAACAGTTGGTGTGCTTCCATCATTCTGCTTGGATCTTTAGAAATCCCCACTAGCAGAGAATTCCAGGTAACAGTGTTCTTAGCTCTCATCCCGTGAAACACTCTGAGAGCTCCATCTATATCTCCTGAACGTACACATCTGCCTATAATCTTGTTCAACGGAAAAATCTGGTCTTCATCAGAAGGTTTAGTCGTAGTTTGAAGCGTCAAGTTATCGGAGCGAACCAGAGATGGCTCTGGCGATGAACAAGAGGTAGACGAACACGCTTCCACCAAAATGGCATTTGGATTCTTCACGAAGCACGAAAAGAATCGAAATTTCCAGCGTTTGAATGGCTGATGAATGTTGAAGCGAGGAAGCATTTTTCATGGTTTATGACAGAACAAAAGATATGTTCAAATCCTACAAAACCTTAGGTATATCCGTATATGTAGTAGCAACCATTACGGGAATCTGAGTTTTCTCAAGCAATCGATTCGACAATCATTCACAACTCTTGTTAGAATATAAAACTTTGTATCTTATAGCTACAATGTCAATATTACTGATTTTATGACATCTAAGAACACGATCAGAAATGAGAGGAAGTGCTAGAGTTATAAGACTCACAACAACTCATAACATTAGATATGTCCGTCTCAAAACATGTTTCATAAATAAGAAAACAACAAAGAAAAACAACTAGAAGACTAAAATGGTAAAATAAAAGAGTGTAGTATCAGAAGTAAAGAAAACTATCAGGCGTAAGTTTGCATAAAATCTAAAAACTGACGACACCTAAAACTTTACACCTGGCAACGAGAGACCTGTAAACAGTAAACCCTCGCACAAAATCCTAAAGGATGCTGCACGAGTTTCAGACGTTTTCGTGGATAGATCCTACTTGCCCCCAAGAGATGGGAACTGAGCTGTATCTCCAATGGCTGGCGCAGCGTCATCACGGTAACCACCAAATTCACCACTAGAAACACCTCCACGGCCACGACCACGTCCACGGCCACCACGACCTCCTCGGTAGTAGTTCTCACCCTCAGCTGGCTTTAGAAACTCATTGATGCTCACAGCCTGCAAATCAGAAAACACATCAACAAGCAAGCTTATTGACTTCTACAAAATGGTAGATTCAGACAATGATTTAAAACCTTCTTAGCCTTCTCTTCTTTGTCATCTTTGCGTTTGTCCTTATCAGAACCCTGGGAAATAGATCAAAGAAAGGTTCAGAATCGTTTAAGCAAGTTAATAGACGACAATAAAAAATGATACAGGATCTTACCAACTTGATGAAGATTTCATCATTAGACTTCTTGTTTGACAGTTGTTGCATTGATTCAAACACTTTAGTATCAACTTTTCTCTCAGAGGTGGTCGATGATTGAAGTGCCTTTTTCTTCTCCTCCAGTATTTTTTCATACTCATCAAGAGTCATCTCCTATTGAAACATAAGTCAATAAGCAATCGATGAGAATAATAACAAACCGATACCAGTGAAGGGGTAAATCCACTGATTTGAGCAGCTTATAATGGAAAAATTGAGTTCCATCTCCTATTATATCATGAACCAGTGTGAATTAGTAAAAAGGAGCCTAGCATTTCTATTCCATTCTCTGCTTACCTTATCCTCAGGCTCTGTCTCCTCAACTTCAGCAGTGTTCTCCTTGTTAGCATCAGCAGCTACATCATCAACAGGTGGCTTCCCTCCAACCTTCTCAGTGTCAACACCAGCTACTGCTTCAGTCTCGCTTAAAGATCCAGAGAAGCTTCTTTTAGTCCAAATTCCCAATCACAATCACATAAATACATACATTTTTAACAAATACAACAAACCATAAACAGATACTTACGCAGCCAACTCTTCCCCTGGAGTTCCCCAATTCCCACGACCAGATCCATCACGTTTGAAGTCACTCCTATCGAAAAGATAAATTCCAACTTATGAGATTGATACAGTCATTTCAATGGCAGAATATGCGACGAAGACCACAACAACAAAGAAATGAAAGGGAAGTAAAACTGACCCTCTGCCAGTTCCACTACGACGCTCAAATGTCCTTCGAGAACGTTCACCTTCACCACCCTCATTGCTGAATCCACCACGACGACCACCACCACCTTCACCACGGAAAGAACCACGAGGAGCACCGCCACCACCACCACGCCTCTCATAAGAAGACTTTGAAACCTCTCCTTCCTCTGACGGTTTAGAGTATCCTCCTGAATATCCATTGTTACCATCATCACGGTTGTAACCACCACGACCACGGCTAAATCCTCCACGGCCTCCACCACCACGCGGAGCATCACTCCTTGCCTCTCTCACTAATCAACAACATCAAAACTAATCAGATACCAATCTCAATTACTCAAACGAAAATACACAATTCCATGAAAAAAATCAAGAGAATCCATAACAACAATACAGACAGCTTACTCCAGTAATAAAAATCGAATTTTTCTAATTAAATATTGAATATGAGAAGAAACCTCACCGGCTTGAGCAGGAGGAAGTGGTTTTGAAGGAAGCTTAGGAGCTGACTTAGCCGGTCCAGATTTCTTAGACTTATCAGTTTTCTCGATGGAAACGGCGAGCTGGCTCGGATCCTCAACATCATCACCCAACAAATCAAAAGGGTTCAAAGTTGCCATATCTTAAATCAACCCAAGTGATCAAAAGCCCTAATTTTATTTCACCCAGCGACTAACACCACTAAAGATTAAACGAAGTCATCGATTAACAGATCTAAGAACAAACGTCAGAATGAAGAAGACGAATTGGCTTTACAGGAACTTGTTGGGTTGGTAAGATAAAGATATGAAAGAAAAACAAAATATAAATGCAAATAAAATGTGGGAGATATGTATATATATATATATATATTTTTTCTTTGTTAAAGGATAAATTTGGAGTGCCAAAAAGTGGTGGTGACTAACCTAATCGCTTCAAAAATCAGGCTGGCTCAGTGACTAGGTGTGGACAATTGTACGATGAAATCCATATGATGGAACTAGATTTAGTCGTACGACACACAAAAAAAAATACAATAACTTGGCTGAGTTAGCTCGTTATTGGCCGTTTGCACGAAAATATGAAAAACATCTCATTATTGGCCAAACATACTATTTATTCTTCCATGGTTCATTTTAGTAAAATTTAGTGATATAAACCCAATTTTATACTTTTAAACTATTTTTGCAGCCCTATGAATAGTATGTTTGGCCAAAAATACTCATTACAATCTACAAATTTTTAAAGCATTATGAAACAATTTTTGAACGATAAGACTATTTAGGTGATTGAAAGGCGACGGTGATGATGATTATACTATCCACAGAGGTAACGGTTATTAGCGATTGAAAATAATAATAATAAATTATTTTATACCATTTTGAACCGCTAAATCGCAAGATTTCAAAAACGGTTTCTACAAGCGTTTGTGATTGCGAGCGGTTACGGTTAGAAGAAAGAAAAGAAAAACCATTATTGGACTTAAAAAAATTATATATATTTTTGTATCACGTTCTTCGTTCTTAAATCTTAATCAATTTTTGTAACCATATTCTTTCAATTTTGTTTTCTTCTTTTTATTATTATGGTTTCCACACAAACTGCTGAAAATCAAGAAGCAAACGTAAATATAGTACATCTTTCTTTTTATTCATTAAATTTTGTATAACTCCTTGAAAGTTTTTCATGATATCCTTCTTTGCAATATGTATTGTTTTGAGCATTTGATTGATGTTATTTGTTTTGAATAATTATATAGTACTTTAATAATGATTTTTAGTTATTAATTATGTTCAACTTTTTTATTCTATCATAATAATATAATTTTGTGTTTTTATACTTTTTATAATAATATATTATATTTTTTAGTTATTTTAAATTAATCGATGTCGTACCCGCTGGTCAATCAGTCGTAAAATTTATGCAAATACACCCATTTTTAACGTTAAAACAGTCGTTCAGAACGCTAATAACGCTAAAAATCGCAACCACTTGTTTCCACAAACTCTGGCAATGGCAACCCACTGCATTTAAACCAACCAAGCCTTATAGTATTAAATTTAATGGCTTAAACACTTAGGTGATAACTGGTTCTCCCGCTACCACCCGTAAACGCTGCGTTTGCAGGTGGTAGCGATTGAAAACAATCAAGAAACCCGCTTTGAACCGCTCTAAATCGCCAGATTTCAAAAGCTGCTTCCCGCAAGCGTTTGCGGTTGCAGGCGGTTGCGGTGGGGTAATAAAAAAAAATAAATTTAAAAAAAAAATCATAGCTGGAATTAAAAACAATAAAATTATATATTTACCTCTCTATATAAATATATATATTGTATCAGGTTCTTTGTTTTTAAACCCTAATTATTATTTTTTAATCATATCCTCTCTATTTTGTTTTCCTCTATTATAATTATGACTTCTAAGTGAACTTCAAAAAATATTCTTAAGAATATTTATGACCAGTTTAGAATTGATTTTAAAAAAAATCATAGCCGAAATTAAAAAAAAAAAATTTATATATTTACCCTAATATATATATATATATATATATATTGTATCAGGTTCTCTATTCTTAAACTCTAATTATTATTTGCTAACCATATCCTCTCTATTTTGTTTTCCTCTATTATAATTATGGCTTCTAAGTGAACTTCAAAAAATATTCTTAAGAATATTTATGACCAGTTTGGAATTGATTTGAGTTGGAGTAGAGTCAAAAGTCGTTTGTATTCATTGAATAAAATTTATAATATTTATAAAGGCAATCAGGAAAATCTACGAATTCAAACACATTTCTTATAATTTGTCACATTACTTGATACAATTTTTAGTGATGAACCAAATGCATAATTAATAAAAATTTCACTATAAAATTTATTGGTTTTAAATAATTATTAAGTACTTTAATTATGGGCTTTAATTATAAACTGTGTTTAATATTTTTATATTTTATCATAACAATATAATTTTTTGTGTTTTTATATCTTTTTATAATAATATATTATATTTATCTTTATTATTTTTTATCTAACCGCTGATGCACCTGCTGGTTAACCAGTCGTAAACCTCCCGCAAACACAGTCATTTCCAAACGCTAAATCAGTCGTTCAAAACGCTTAGAAACGCTTGAAACCGCTTGAAACCGCAACCGTCCGCTTACGCAAACTCCCGCAAACGCAACCGCAAACGCAACCGCAACCGCAATCGCTGCGGTTAAACCAGTAAGGCCCTTAGCTGCGTAAGCGATGGAGTGCGAACAATTGTATGACAAAATTCAAAAGATGAGCTATATTTATCCGTATAATGTAGTGATTCTAAAATCAATTAAAATAACAAAACTTATTGGTCTTTGCACCCAAAACAAATCTTATTATTGGTTTAAACATAATACTCTTCCATGCGCCATTTTAGTAAGATTTGATCACTTAGCAACTTAAAACGGCACTTTCAATTTTGCAATTAGCATGTTAAAGCATGCTAATATGAAAATACTTATTACATTATACAAATTTTTAATGCATCATGATACATGAATCTATCTTTATACTACAAGTCTACAAAGACTATTTTGTTTTCTAACATAATATTCTGATGCCCAAATGTATACTCAATTAATTGCAGTACAACTATTTTAAAAGATATTTTCACACATATCAACAAAACAAATAAATTTTCTGTTTTATCTCTTTTTAATACACTCTATAAAATTTCTGTTAATACAATAAAATAATAGAGATATTGATTAGAATAATAAAATAATAACATAATACACTCAGAATTATTGATTAGAAGTCTACCCTTAATAAATCTATATATTTAAACTATTTGCCATTAAGATTTTAAAAATATATTTATCTAAATAAAATTTAATTTACTATAAAAATAAATAAACATCAAATATATTAAAAAATTAAAAATTTATTTTTCAAATTCGAATTTTTTTTAATTAAAATCTAAAAATCTAATTTAGATACGTTTATTTAACATTTTTGTAATTTATTTATAAGAAAAAAGAAACTAAATATAAAATATTCAAGTAAAATTTAAGTTATTATAAAAATATTTTTAAAAAATTTAAATATATTTAGAGAGAAAAATTATTTAAAAAAATAGAAATAATGGAGAACATTCAAGTAAAAGTAATACTATAAATAAATAATTTTAAAAATTTGAATAAATTAAGAGAAAATATATTCTTTAAATTATTTTTTAAAAAATAAAAAAAGTTAAATTACTCTAAAAATTAAATATTATTATAAATTATTATATAAAAAATTATATAAAAAATTACATAAAAAATTATTATATTATTATAAATTAAATATTATATAAAAATTATATAAAAAGTTAAATATTATTATAAAAATATATTTAAATTTTTTTAATATATTTAGAGAAAAAAACGAAAAAATGAAATAATGAAAAATATTCGAGTAAAAGTAATATAAATAAATAATTTAAAAATTTTGAATAAATTAAGAGAAAAATATTACTTAAATTATATTTAAAAAAATAAAAAAGTTAAATTACTCTAAAAATTAAAAATCTAAAATTTTATACTGCTAATAAAAATTAAAAAATAACCAAAAAAATAGTTAGGTAGTTTTCTTATGATTTTGTGGCGATAAAGTCTGCTTATTTTTCTTAAATGTTTATTTTATACACACAAAATATTACGATATATATAAAGATTCTTTCAAAATTTTGAATTAATCCAAATTTAAATTAAGTTAATATTCAGCTTTTAATAAACTTTATTAAACAACACCATTTCTTAGAAACAAAACTGTTATATTCCGCTACTACTTTTTTCAACTCTGTCATTTATCAATTTATCTATGTAAATATTTTTTTATTTTGCTTTAAAATAAATATTAAAAACAAAATAAATATCAAATAATTAAATTTTTTAAAAAAAATTTGAATATATTAAGAGAAAAGAATTACTATTTAAAATTTTTAAAATTTAATTAATCTTTAAAAATTATAATGGTTTTTAAAAAAATTCAAAATTCAAAAAAGTTGATTTACTCTTTTAAATTCTTTTAAAAGATTAAGTAAATTTTAAATTACTATTCAAGAATATTTAATTAATAGAAATGAAAAGGTCTATTCTTAATTATATTTTTTTACAAGATAAAATTTGAGTTTTAGATTTTAATTCTTTAAATTATGCAATTATCGATTTGTTTTAGTTTTCTTTATATTTCAGGATCAAAAGATTGATGCTCTAATAGATGATGCATTCATCTTGGATAAGTTTAGCGAACTTTATTATGGTTCATTACCGCTCTATTTTTAATAAATTTATTTAATTAAAAAGATTGCATTTTAGGTTTTAAAAAAAAAACTAAAAAAAATATTTGTATAAAATTTAAATTACTATAAAAGTTTTTAAAAAAATCTTCGTTTATATTTTGAACATTCATTTTTCTTGGTTGAGATAAAGTTTATTATATCATATATATTGCTTTTTGAAATATTTTAACTTTATTATACGATAATTATATAAGAATGATGAAATTTTTTAAAGAAAATGAAAATTTATATTTCTACCAAAAACAAAATATGAAAATTATAATATTGTGATATAATGTTTTTGAAAAGTCGTCTGATATATATTTGATATAATGAAAAAAAAATATATATATTAAAAAATATATATTAATTATTGTGTGTAGATAATTGTAATTTATAATTGTCTTTATTTATAGTAGATTGAAGAATATCAAGATAATAACATATAAAAATATTAAATATAGATTATACCATATATGAAGAATTTTGAACATCAATTTGTTATACTAAAACTAGACAAAAGACACAAAAATTTGAATCAATAAACAATTACTAAGATTTCTTAATCTTTTATCAATTTCGGATGAATAATCAGCAATAAAACAAATTTGAAAATGTGAGATATCACATTTATTACCCTCAAAAACAAAAATGTCATTATCTCTTAATATTTTTTTCCGCACATGGTGCAGAATAGCTTCCTAGTATATATAAAAAAAATTATACAAAAACAAAATTTTAAGTTGTAAAACAAAATTTAATTTGAAATAGAGAAAATATATATATTAGGTAAGAGATCTTACATACACATGCATATTTTTACTATTTAATTTTAGTATCTTTTTATATATTAGTCTATAGACATTTGATTAACTTATTATAGATTTAATACGTTTAAAAATTACAAAGTTGTGTTTGGTTTTACTATACATAATTACAATTTTATTAATTTGAATTGTTAAAAATAAAAATATTGTTTCATTCTTGGGTTGTTATGTTTAATTAATTGAAGATTATTAAAAAAATTATACTGATTTTATTTATTTATTTGTCTAGTATAAAAAATTTAATTATGATTTATATAACGATATTAATCTTAAGAAAGTAATTTTGTTGTTTAAATGCATTAATTTTTGTTTTATATATTTAAAGATTTTTTTTTAAATGAAATAATTATTTCTGATAAGGTTAAGATTCTTAAAATATATTTGACAAGTTGGTTAAAGAATAATTGAAATATATATTATTTAAAATTAAATATGTTTGCTAATAAGTATAGTTGTACTGTACTAAATAAAAATAAAAAAAAATATTATGGATTTGACACCACACCAATATTTCCTTTTTAATATATAGAATATATAAATATATATTCATAATTTTGTAAAAATATAAAAATATAATGTAATACCAACACTTTTTTATTTCATCTTTGTTTATTTGGCTTCCATGCAACGTCAGTTTTTTTATTATATATACAACTTTTGTGGGAAAACACTTTAAAAACAAACGCCAAAAGTCTAAATTACACAACTTCTATTATCACCAATGGCGAGAAAGAAATCATCACAAACAAAATAAATAAATAATTCCCCCCCCCCCCCCCCCCCCCCCCAATAAATGAATACTTAATCTTAAAAATAAATAAATATAGCAAATTAAAAAGTAATAGAGAATAAATCAGAGCTCATGACGAGGACGGACTAGGCAAAACATCTCCGTAATCGTGAACAGTACGGTTAAGTCTTAAAGACTTTCCTGTGTACAAAACCTTGACGTTTGACCGTTGCTCATCCAACAGTTTCCTTAAACTCCGCTTCGCATTTGCCCGAAACGGACAGTTAGATGCTAAAAACCCGTCGACCAAGTGCAAGTACGCCTCCAGGTCATGACAACACGCCACGTCAGCGTTCGGTTTCAAGTACGGAGACATCTTCATGTCTACACGCAGCTCCGCTCCCACATGCGAGTAAGCCCATGGATTGTTCCTCTCCACCATTTCCATTATACCCCCTGGACTTCTCCCGTTATTACGATTCTGCCCCTGCTTATCATTATCGGAGAATATTCCGGGGACTTTCGTCACCACGTCTTGGCTGTTCACGACACGTAGGACTTTCACTCCCTTTGAATCCAGTCGATCGGCGAACTCGCGGTTCCCTACTCGAGGCCCGCCGAAGGAAAACACCGCAACCGGAGGCGCGTGTGGGACACGCTCTGCGATGTCATCGGCGGTGAGAAGCGCTATTGCGGCTCCGAGGCTGTGTCCGGTTACGCTTATACTCAGCTCCTCTCCTGCGTAGAGCTCGACGAGCCGGCTGATCTCACCGACCAATGACTCGGCGAGGCTTGGCCCGTGTTGGCTACTCGTCGTGTAGAGGCTATTAAATCCGCATTCCACTTTGGGCTGAGTCGGGTCGGATGAATCGGGTTTGGGCTCAGGCATCGAAACAAGATTGGGCCTGAAATTCTCTGACCATTCGAGCAACGTGGCGGTTCCACGAAGCGCGATGACGATCTCCCTCCTTCCCATCCGTCTGATCTCCCTCGGATCATCACAAACCGCCACGTAACCAACCCAGCTCGTCTGTTTAGTCATCCACCGTAGATCCGGTGCAACGTCATCGATCCATTTAGGTAAACGAACGGATGACGTGGCGTAAAGACTCTTCGTAACTTTAAATGACCCATCAGGTAACGCCACGTGTCTAGGCGAACCTTCCGGGTCTGAGTGAAACGCGTGATAAGCTGCTTGTACAAACTCTCCGTACCGGACAAGCTCTCGTCGGAGATCCTCGTCTAATGGATCCAACAACCCGGCCCAGTTATTTAACCCGTGTAGCTCCCTCCATTTAGACCCGAGTTTACTCTTCGGTGAACGTTCTTCCGATGACTTCGATAGAAGCCTTTGGAGCCGCTTCAGATTCTTTGGAGACATTTCGTCGACGGCTGCTTTCATCTGAGGCCAGATTCGCGCCAAACTCAAACCTCCGAGTAGAGACGACGTCGATGTATTCGTCTTCTCTTGTCGAGAAGATACATTTTCGAGATGATCTATAGAACTCGACGAAGTTTTAAGAACGCTTTCAAGGTTTCTGAGATGTTCTTTGTTGGTTATTCTCGCCGGAGAAACAGAGAGCGGCTTCGTTGGGATCAACGTTGAGGTTTGGTTACTGTAAGTGAAACAACTGCGTTTTGCGTTGAATATGTCGGCGTTAGGCGTAAGTGTCTGCATGTGAACTATAGAGAATGAGAGATGGCTCAAGTTTTGATGGGACAAGAACAGAAGATAGAATGAAACTAAGATTGGTATTTAAATGAAAACGTCAGAGGTGGCTGTGACGTAATTTGTATTAAGCCTGGAGTTTGAATATTATTACCATCTTGACCCTCGTTTGTTTGACTTAGACTTTGTTTTTATTTGATTTATCCATTCTGTTTGTAAGGAATATTGAAATCTTAGGACTGTATTGGCTGGCCATGTTTTAGGATGTTTGGACCGTTTCCATGATGAAGTCTTCAAAAGTTCCGTGTGTTTTCAAGAAAAGTCCTGATAGTTTTCTTTGCACATGCAATGATATCATATTACAGGACTACAAAGGACCAAATAATCCAATCATATTTCAAATACAATTATTAATCAGTATTCTCAATCAAAACTCAAAATTAATTTGAGGACTACATTGTTTCTTCGACGATGGATATTTGCCTTTTTGATGGACGAGTTTGATTTTTATTTTATTTTCGGTCAGAACGGACGAGTTTGATTTGATAATCTTTATGTGAGTTAGATAGAGTACATAGGTTTTGGTCTATTAAGCCGTCTTCCTAGATACTATGATGGTCGTATTGTCCTATACATAAAGGTATAGTCGCTATAGTAGGAAAAAACAACGAATCCTCTTTTTATAACTCCATAAGAGATATAAAAAGTTTGCAAGAGCCAATTAATTTTTGCTGTGTGCTCGAAAGTTTAAAATTTAAACAGTGTATTTGATACCCTATTTAAGTATCTAAATGGAGATTAAGATATATTACTCCAACCAGTTCTATCAATTTTTGTAAGACCGGTTTTAAGATTTTTTAAGATTTATGTTATGAATTTATGATCATGTTGTCTTGCATATTTGTCTCCAATTAACTGTAAAAAAATCGAACGTCCAAAAGTAATGTTTTAAAAGAAAACTGATGGAGTTTAGATGTAAATTCGTTTCGGTCTTGAAGAAATTTGTCTTATAAATTTTACATAAACAATTAAACTTACCTAAATCCATGATTTTTTTTTTCATCTTTTCTTTCTATTCTCAACTTTGGTTTTGTCATAATATTTTTTTTTCTCGAAAAATCATTTGAATTGATGTAAATACTCAATTACATCAATTAATGGCAAAAAATCACTTGATATTTCCAAGACAAAATGTTTATTTGCTAAATAATCTTACCTCATTTATGAGTCAATCTAGGGTTGTTTTGCAAAAAAAAAGAAGAAGATTATTTTACACACTTATATGTATATAAAATTATACTTCACATGTAGAAAAAGAAATTGCATGTACCAGAAGAAAAATAACAGTATGACAAGCATTTAACTATGTATGCACATTTTTTGGTCTTAATTAATAATGAAATGTATGTACATTTTATTTGCTATTCAACAAAATAATTAAAGGTAGTTAACGGATAAAACTAAAAATAACCAAACTACGAATTCAGGGTATCGCGTAAAACAACTAGCGTAGGATGAATTCTATTAACTTTGACGAACTAAAAGGACTTTATTTCTCATTAACAAAACAAAATAAAAGGACTTTTGTTTCGATTATGATATAGAATTTATGTGTTGGTCAATTCAATTTATATATTTTATTTTTGTACCAAACCGGTTGTCGTTATATACGAACTTTAGGTGTGAAAGTGATAAAGTGATTGCAGTACGGTTGACAACCTTTTACCAACCTACCGTGCGGTCCAAGTGTGGCTTCAAATATATTGCATTTCACACAACTGTGTCAAACATATTTAAAAATAGCATGTATTATATTTTACTATTTACAACAGTAATGTATTCCCAACAATATTTCCTTGTTCGTTTCCATAAGTCATTGATTATTAATTTCCCTCTACTATATATGTGGATACTTGTGTTTCTTGACGGGCTCCAAAGATTTATAAATCATTATACCGTATTTTTTTATATGATGTCTAAATTTTTGAAAACATGTTTGGAAAACAAATAGGTTTCTTGTGAATTGTGTTATACTAGTAGTTAGAGTATATTAGTGTTTTTTTCCTTCTTTTTTGTGGTATTAGTCTCCTTGGTGAATGAGATTTACAAATTTACAACACACAAATTTTTA
Source organism: Crucihimalaya himalaica (assembly GCA_004349715.1). Classification (NCBI taxonomy): domain Eukaryota; kingdom Viridiplantae; phylum Streptophyta; class Magnoliopsida; order Brassicales; family Brassicaceae; genus Crucihimalaya; species Crucihimalaya himalaica. The sequence goes on from SMJT01000050.1 coordinate 478,185, forward strand.
TCGTTGAAAATTTTATATTATTTGTAGTAGAGTTTCCGTTCTTCGCTTAATTTTTTATTAAATCGTAAAAGATTCGACCGTATAAAACCAAATATAAACATAAAAATATTAGAAAACTGTACTTTTGCCTAACCAGTTCAAACGTTTGACAGAAACAACAAATTTCATGAATTTTTCTTACATTATATTGTAGAATTGTATAAATGACATCTTGTATCCAAACTCGACAACCGTTCAACATAGAATACTATACCTTCCAGCGTTGTAGAATTATGATTTCCAACACTTAATTTGTGTATTTCTAAAGTCTAAATCTTACACACGAACGTAAAAAGTTTTAAAATGTATTGGTCAACTATTATTAGCAATAGTTATTCTATATTCATCTACAAATGCAAAACATCAACTCAACTCAAATTCGAGGTTCATCGATTTACGGATCCATATTTTTTAGTTATAAGTTTACAAAAATTAAGATCTTGTACGGAAAAGGGAACAAGTCTTCATGTGTGATTGTGAAACGCCACAGCTACGACAGCCTGACATCAGTAGTTTAATTAAACAAATATACTACTAATAAAAATAACAGGTCAAATATTTATGTTACATATCCAAAATACATAAGACATTAATCTCATATTTTTATGCATGCATGGTAGCAGGTCAAATATTCATGTTGCAAATCGTAAGCTTTTTCCACGAGACCAAGAAAACTGGAATCATATTTGGAATTTTTCAAATCACATGTTAGACCAATTTATACATACACTCACCAACAGTTATATATGTATGATTTTTGTTTTTATTTTGTAGATACAGTTTTAAAGTAACGGTGTTAAATATAATTGTTACACGTATCAATTTTAGCATAGACTGGAATTTGCAAATGTGAAAATTGTAATTATCTGTTTGTTTCTTTTGTTGGCCATCACTCGATGGCTTTTGAAGAACTCTCAAGTCTCTCAACCAAGCGTGTTGAATTGAACCGTGACGGTTACTGTCCAGCTCAGCTGTCTTAATGACACTTGGAAAAATCAGATCTGTCCTAATATTGACTAAACTTCTACTGTTGTTCGTCTCAATAGACGCAATAGCAGCCATTTAACGGGCTTAATAACTAATTAGCCTGTAAACGATCTCTAAGAAAACCTGTTTTTCGAAATGTAATGGTTATAAACGTTATAAATTTATAATGTATTTTATACTAGCCTTTTTTTTGCATAAATAAAATAATTGGTTAGAAAACTAGTTCAGTGTAAAAGTGAATGTTTGGCTAGAAAACTACTAAACTAGTTTTGTATAATTCCATGCATAATAAAACTAGTTAAACATAAAATAATTTGATGATACCCGTGTTATTTATTTAAATAATTGTGGTTGAAATATTAAAACTGATATTAGTATTTTGGTACTATTTTCTTTCTTTTTTAAAAATTGAAATTTAGCTGGACTATTATTTGTTTAATTTTTAAAAATATGCTTCTAATTAATATATATATATATATTCTATATAATTAATCGATTTTATGCCTAAATATAAAATAAAAAATACTACAAATTTGTACATTTTAGTGTCATAACACTACTTTATTGCAGTGTTATATTTACAATTTTTTAAAAAGGCACTTGCACCTTATATTTTAATGAAGTTAAAAATACATGAAATAAAATAAAAACACTCATAAGCATTAAATTAACAGAAAACTACAAATATTTATTATATATTATATATATAATTAATAATATTCAAAACTGAAGGTAGAAAAAATTACAAAAATATGTTAAATTAAATATATAAAACTTGACCCGCAGTTGAACGAGACATAACGAAGTCGTAGCATGAGAATTACAAACTTTAGGAATTAGCATAATTAGGGGAAAAAAAAATGAGAAAAAAATTGTTTTGCCACAAAAGCGCCACCTTAATTAAAATTTGGTGATAAAAATATGATAAAGTTACATTATTTTACAGCATAAATCTTTGGCTTGGTCAATGTTTACATATATAACAAAATCTGAAGGGAATAAATATTTACTGAAATATTCGAATACCCATTTTTTTAATGTTCATCAAATGGAATAAAATATTCAAATCCCATTTTGCCTAAATAACACATTAAATGTTAAGTCAACAAAAATAAATTAAAAAAAAAAACTTGAAATGGCATTTTATGCTTTACAAATGGTTTTAGTAATGTGATAAAATATAAAAAATTAACTATAATATAAATAAAAGTTGTAGAGCATAGTTGGAAAATATGGGTGATGGTTTAAATAGTAACAAAATTATACTACATGAAAATGATCACTTGCTTACATAAAAATATCAAAGAATATTAAAACGAAATTAATAAGTGCTTCGTATGTACGTCGAGTCTGCTGGATATTAACGAGGGTGTGTTGTTTTAACTTATAAGCATGTCATCTTGTGATGTGACTTTTTCTTTGCATTTCTATTAACTTTTTTTTCTCTCTCCTTTAAATGAAAAGTGATCATTTTCATGTAGTATTAATTTTTTTTTTACATAAATATTATCTGTTAAAACAATTTCATATTTTATTAAAATAAGTTTATAAACTCAGGATTGACGATCCAAATTGTTTGCGCAATATTAGGAAACTATATGAAAATAATAAATGCTTTGTGTGTATCATCACAAATTGTTACCACTTATTTTAAAAATTTTTAAATTAGTCATTCCAAAACTAACAAATTCACAAATCGTTTTCTACAATAATTTCTATGTATTTTGCAAATATCAAAAAATACAAGAAGAAACTATATAATAAATGCTTTGTATGTACGTCGAGTCGTGGTGGATAACGAGGACGTGTTTTAGTGTATAGTCCTGCCATCTTGTGATGAGACTTTTTTTTGCCTTCCTTATGATTTTTTTTTCTATCTCTCCTTTAAATGAAACAAAAGTGATAATTTTCATGTATTATTAATTTCTTTTTGTCTGTTTACATAAATTTTACTATCCGTTAAAATAGTTTCATATTTTATTTTTATCAAAAAAGGAAAAAATAGCTTTATAAACTCCAAATTGTTCGCACAATATTAGCAAATTAAACTATATGAAAATAATAAATGCTTTGTCTGTATCATCTCAAATTGTTACCACTTTATTTTGAAATTTTTCAAATTAGTCATTCAAAACTGACAAGTTTACAAATCGTTTTTAACGATAATTTCTCTGTATCCTGCAAATATAAAAATTACTAAAAGGAACAATATAATAAATGCTTTGTATGTACGTCGAGTCGTGCTGGATAACAACGGGGGCGTGTTTTAGCGTATAGTTAAATGAAACAAAAGTAATAATTTTGTTGTAAAAGTCATAATGTCCGCAAACGTTTTCAAAATATTCGGAAAGTTTTAGATGTGGAGTCAACGTCACGCACAATAATTTATTTCTCTATATATATGTTTTGTTCGATGATCATTTTGATTACCTCGAAACAAACACAACAAAACATAATAATAATATCTCCTTCTCCCTCAGTCTATTATTTCTCTTACGAGTATAATCATTATCACTTATCTTCAATAATTTCTCCATCATAAATAAAGGTAAATAAAGGTAATACTTTATAACACATTATCAGCACGATAACTCTAAATAATTTTAGTTTTCATATGTATACTTATAATACCCTATAATGGACGGTTTTACCGTCTAAATATTTATATATGCTCATGGTCGGTTCTGCCGCCTGACAATTTATTTACTGCTTTAATATGGATGACTCCGTCACCATAATTATTTATTAATGGTCGATTTTACCGCCTGAAAATTTATTTACTCGTTTAATTATTCATTTACATTTATGGTCGGCTCTGCCGCCTTAATAATTTATTTACTGTTTAAATATGATTAATCTTGTCATCATAATTATATTATAAATTGCTGTTTATTTTGTGGTTATTATACAATATAATTAATGGCATATTCTATAAACTTATATTTGAACTGGTAAATATTATCTGATTAATTTTTCAAATATTTTCAGATCGATTTCTTTAGAACCGTTATTTCCAACGGTTATATTTAGAAAATAACATTAAAAATTGTCAAATTTTTTTCAAAAATTTCCAACGGCTAATGAACAGTATTTTGCAATCTATAAATATACTCATTTTTCACTCATTCTTTCACACAAAAAACTCATCTTCTCTCAAATTACTCTCAAAGAATTTTCAAGATAAAAAAGAATTTTCAAGATTCAAAAAGGATGTCTCGACTTTTGTTTATTCTTAGTATAATTCTTATCGTTAGTGCTATTTATGGAATTTCCGTTGGAAAATTCACTCCCGGAGAATTTATCATAAATATTGTTTTAATCTTTTATGTAATTATATTTCTTGTAATTACGCTATTTATATGAGCGTTTTTATGTGTGTTTTAAAATAAACTCAATAAAATTCTAATATTTATTAAATTTTATAAAAATAATAATAATTAATAATAATCGCAATATCTTATATAAAATTTATGATTAATAAAACTGTTAATTTATGTTTACAGTTAACAATGTCCGAACTTGGTAAAGCTCGAGATGGCTGCCCTTGATATCTCTGGAAAAAATTATATGACATGGGCAGTGGCAGCAAAAATGCATCTAAAAGGGAAAAGACTCCTCGTTACCATCGATGAATCAATAAAAACGACATCGAGGAGGAAAAAAGCACAAGCCATGATATTCTTATGCCATCACATCCATGATGGTTTAAAAAGATGAATACATCACAAAAGAAGATCCTGCAGATCTTTGAAATCACTCAAAGATAGGTTTGATCACCAGAAATATGTGATCTTACTAAAGCCAAACATGAGTGGTTAAATCTCCGGTTTCAGGATTACAAAAATGTAGTGAATATAATTCCGCTTTATTCGGAATCGCTTCCAGGATGGCATTATGTGGAGAAAAAGTAAGTGAATATGGTATGATTGAGAAAACTCTCCAAACATTTCATCCGGGAAAGTGTAATCCTACAACAACAATACCGGGCCAAAGGATACACTCTTTATTCAGAGCTGATGCAAACTCTACTCGTTGCAGAGCAAAATAATGAACTTGTGATGTTAAACCATCAGACTCGTCCAACTGGATCTGCTCCATTCCCAGAAGCGAATGTTACATCATCCAGCCATATAAATTGGCAAAGACATCGGACACGGCATAGGTCGTGGTTGGCGGTCGTGACGAGGACGGGGGACGTCGGTCGAGGACTAGGACAAGGAAGGGGTTTCGATTCAATGATTTTAATTCCAGAAGGAATTAATAAAAATTAGCAGAGAAACAAAGTTGGTGGTACAATGAACAAACATTTTGAAAATATTTGCCACAGATGTGGAATGAAAGGACATTGGTCTCGTACCTGTCGTGTACACCAAAACATTTGTTGATCTGTTCAACAATCTCAAAAGAGAAAAGAAGAGAAGGTGAAACAACTTTGTTTTCGATGAAGCTGGACCCTCTTTCAATGGCCTTAAATGATGATGCACATCTCGACATTTCTGATTTTCTCGTTGGTCCTGAAGACATCAACGCACAAGATGTGGATTAAAAATAATATAAACTTCTATCGTTTTTATAATATAAAAATAATATTATATGTATTTTTATTTCTAAAGTTTGTTGTAAAATATTTTTTAAGTACTTCTTATATTTTCAGTGTTTGCTACGTTGAGTATTTATTAATAAATATCTTATAAATTTCTTTTTTTTTTAATTCAGATATGTCAAATTCTGAAACTCGGGATGGGAGATTTATGTCTGGTGAGACAGTGCAAACACGCACACAATACTTAAGGGATAAAAAATACTTTCTCCTCTCTAAAATAAATAATTCCGCCGGAAGCGTGAATACAATATCTGGAAATGCAAAAATTATTATAGGCTCCGGAAGAAGTCAGTCTTTCTAATGCCAAGGGGACAAAATTTGAAATAAATGATGCATTATATTCCCCTAAATCTCAGAGAAATTTAATAAGTTTCAGAGATATCCGTATAAATGGAATCACATAGAAACCATGAACGAAATATAGCATTGAATATCTTTGCATCACAACAATAATTTCTGGAGAAAAGTTGTATTAGAGGAACTACGAGCATTATCCTCTGGATAATATTCCACAAAAATAAATATGATTGAATCATATATTACAGTAAACCCGCAGTTTACTAGTACTTTCAAAATTTGGCATGAACGGCTTTGGACATCCTGGTTCAGTCATGATGCGGAAAATTGTGAAAAACTCTAATGGTCATCCATTGAAAACTAGAAGATTTTTTCAATCAAGCGAATTTTCATGTAATGCTTGTTCTCAAGGAAAACTCATAACTCGGCCATCACCAGCTAAAATTAAGAATGAATCTCCAGTATTTTTGGAAAGAATACATGGTGATATATGTGGGCCTATACATCCACCATGCTGGCCATTTCGATATTTTATGGTATTGATGGACGCATCCAGCAGATGGTCACATGTGTGTCTACTGACAACACGAAATATGGCTTTCGCAAAATTTATTGACCAAATAATCAGGTTGAGAGCACAATTTCCTGATTACACCATCAAGAAAGTTAGGCTTGATAATGCTGGTGAATTCACTTCACAAACTATTGTATGTCAATAGGAATTGATGTTGAACATTCGGTCTCCCATGTTCATACGTAAAACGACATGGCTGAGTCTTTAATAAAACTACTGCAATTAATTGCAAGGCCATTGATATTGAGAACTAAGCTCCCAATTTCTATATGGGGTCATGCTATCTTGCATGCTGCAAACTTGGTCCAGATACGACCAAGTGCATATAATAAATATTCCCCTTTACAATTAACATCTGGTCAAGAGCCAAATGTATCCCATCTCCGTATTTTTGGTTGTGCGGTTTATGTTCCTATAGCCCCACCGCAAAGAACAAAAATGGGTCAGAGAAGATTGAGAATATATGTCGGGTATACATCACCAAGTATTATTCGGTATCTTGAACCGCAAACTGGTGATATGTTTACGGCTCGTTTTGCCGATTGCCATTTTAATGAAGATGAATTCCCAGCATTAGGGGGAGGAATTAAGGAGGTTCCAAAAGATATTACATTGTGCACACCATCTTTGTTGCATATAGATCCCCCTACAAACCAACGTGAACTCGAAGTTCAGAAAATTGTACACTTACAAAACATGGCAAATCAGTTACCAGATGCATTCACAAATACAAAAAGGGTAACAAAATCATATATACCCGCAGCAAATGCTCCATCAAGAATTAATGTTCCTGAAGAACAAATTGATGAAAACAAAGCAAATGAAACCAAAATGCAGTTGAAAAGAGGGAGACCAATGGGTTCTAAAGATAAAAATTCCCGAAAGAAAAAGAAGTTGGGAGAACCATATGAAAAGGTTTCAGAAGAACTAAATAAAGAGAAAAGCCTCGAAGTCGAACATGATACAGAAAAATGTGAAATTTCTATTAATTATGCCCAAGATGGAAAAGGATGGGTTAGATATGAAATTTATGATGAGAATGAAACATTCTCCTTTTCTGTATCCAAAGAAATTGATAATGAGAATGAAGATCCAGACCCAAGGTCCGTATCGGAATGCCAGAAAAGGCCCGATTGGGAGAAATGGCAAAAAACCATGAGAAATGAATTACTCTCCCTTAATAAAAGAAATGTCTTTCGACCTGTTGTTATTACACCTAAAAATGTAATACCGGTTAGATGCAAATGAGTTTTTGTGAGAAAAAGAAATGAGAATAATGAAGTCACACGATATAAAGCTCGACTTGTGGCACAAGGATTTTCTCAAAGACCATGAATTGATTATGAAGAAACATATTCCCCGGTTATGGATGCAATCACATTTAGGTACTTGACGAGCCTAACGGCATCGAAAAATCTAGATATGTACTTTATGGATGTTGTGACTGCATACCTATATGGGTCACTAGATAGTGATATTTATATGAAAATCCCAGAAGGATTCAAAATCCCGGAAGGATCAAAAATCCCAGAAGGATCCAAAAACATTTGTTCGATCAAATTACAGCGATCACTATACGGATTAAAGCAATCCGGACGCATGTGGTATAATCGCTTAAGTGAATATTTGTTGAAAAAGGGATATACCAATAATGTGATATGCCCTTGCGTATTCATTAAGAAATCTCAAACCGGATTCGTGATCATAGCTGTCTATGTTGATGATTTGAACATAATAGGAACACATATGAAAAAAGAGTTCAAAATGAAAGACCTTGGAAAGACAAAATTTTGTCTCGGACTTCAACTAGAGAATTTCCAAAATAGAATATTTGTGCATCAGTCAAATTACACTAAAAGAGTGTTAAAACGCTTCAATATGGATAAAGCAAATCCTTTGAGTACTCCGAAGGTAAATAGATCACTTAATATTGATAAAGATCCATTTAGACCTTGTGAAGATAACGAAGAAGTTCTAGGTCCTGAAGTACCTTATATGAGTGCTATAGGTGCACTTATGTACCTTGCAAATTGTACTCGGCCAGATATAGCATTTGCTACTAATCTGCTTGCAAGATATAGTACATATCCAACGCGGAGACATTGGAATGGGATTAAACATATTTTTCGTTATCTCCAAGGAACAATTGATTTGAGATTATTTTATCACCGAAACTCTGATTTTGATCTAGTTGGATTTGCAGATGCAGGATATTTATCAGACCCGCATAAAGCTCGATCGCAAACTGGATATGTTTTCACTATGGGAGGTACTGCAATCTCCTGGCGTTCTCAGAAGCAGAAATCATTGCACTTCATGAAGCATGTAGAGAATGTGTATGGCTGAGGTCTATGACACATCACATACAAGATGCTGCTGGGATAATCAACAACAAAAATCCAACAATCTTATATGAAGATAACGCTGCATGTGTTGCTCAAATAAAAGAAGGCTATATTAAGAGCGACAGAACAAAACACATCCCCCCAAGATTTTTCTCCTATACTCAATAACTCGTGAAAAATCGAGAAATTGACATCTAATACATTCGTTCAAATGAAAATACAGCAGATCTTTTTACTAAGGCGCTTCCTACTACAACATTCAAGAAACATATTCAGAATATTGGAATGCGTCATCTATGAGATTTGTGAAGAAATGATCATATCCATTCTTCAGGGGGAGTTTACGACGCTGCACTCTTTTTCTCTTATCATGGTTTTTATCCCACTGGGTTTTTCCATGAAAAGGTTTTTAATGAGGCAGTACAAGATACACGTAATGAGGAGTTAATGGTTGTGATGAATACTCAAGACGAAATGTTGACACCATGATCATTCGATGGGGAGCTTGCGACGTTGGTATCCAAGGGGGAGTGTTGTAAAAGTCATAATGTCGGCAAACGTTTTCAAAATGTTTGGAAAGTTTTAGATGTGGAGCTCACGTCACGCACAGTAATTTATTTCTCTATATATATGCTTTGTTCGATGATCATTTTGATTACCTCGAAACAAACACAACAAAACATAATAATAATATCTCCTTCTCCCTCAGTCTATTATTTCTCTTACGAAGTATAATCATTATCACTTATCTTCAATAATTTCTCCATCATAAATAAAGGTAAATAAAGGTAACACTTTATAACAAATTTTTCATGTATTTTTTTTTTTTTGTTTACATACATATTACTATCGGTTAAAACAGTTTCATATTTTATTAGAAAAATCCCATAAAAAACCTCCAAGTTGTAAATGATTTTCAACTTAAACCTTCAACTTTTTTTTGTTCTCAATTAAAACATTAAACTATTAAATTTTCCCAGAAAAAACCTTCAACTCTTAATATTTGTGTTTGAGGTTAAGTTGACTAACGGTCAACGATGAACAGTAACGTTGACCGTTAGTCAACTTTTTTTTTTTTTTAACAACTTATCATTTTGATTGATTAGTATAAGTAGGGTAAAAATATTTAGCTAGCTATGACGGTGATAAAACATAGGTCGTAAACAAATTTTGAGTGAAGCGAGTTATGCGAATGCGGGTTGTGGAGAAAACATTGCGGGTGCGGGTCGCGATATCTGAAAAAGAGGGTTATATAAACCCGCATCACCATTAAAACAAAATTCGGCCCAAGTCAATCTAAAACATTAAATCCAGTACAAAATCTTATTTTTATGTTTTTATTTAATATAATAAAATAAAATAAAACTTAATTGTAGTTTTGTTTCCCTAATAAAGCAACAAGTTTAACTTAATTTGGAGCATAAGTTTATAAGATAGAAAATTCTTATTTATATTAAAAAAAAATTAATTATGTTTTGACTCCAATAGCGGATAACTCGCTTCACTGAAAATTTGTTTACGACCTAAATATTTGTAGCGGATAATCCGTCATGGCTAGCTAAATATTTGTACCCTACTTACATTAATTAATCAAAATGATAAGTTGTTAAAAAAAAAAATTGATTAACGGTCAACGTTACTGTTCATCGTTGACTGTTAGTCAACTTAACATCGGACACAAATATTAAGAGTTGAAGGTTTTTTCTGAGAAAATTCAATAGTTCAAAGTTTTAACTGAGACAAAAAAGTTGAAAATTTAACTTGGGAATCATTCGTAACTTGGAATTTTTTATGAGATTTTCTCTATTTTATTTGTATCAAAAAAGGAAAAATAGCTTTATAAACTCATGATTGACAATCCAAACTGTTCGGACAATATTAGGAAACTATACGAAAATAATAAATTATTTGTTTGTATTATCTCAAATTGTTACCATTTTATTTTGAAATTTTTTCAATTTAGTCATTCCAAAACTGACAAGTTTACAAATCGTTTTCTACAATAATTTCTCTGCATCGTGCAAATATCAAAGAATATTACAGGAAACAAAATAACAAATGCTTTGTATGTACGTCGAATCGTGCTAAAAAAAAGGGCGTGTTTTAGCTTATAGTCTTACAGTATTATCTTCTGATGTGATTTTTTCTTTGCTTTTTTTCACTCTCTCCTTTGAATAAAAAACAAATGATCATTTTCATTTAATATTAATATCAGCCAGTTAATGGGCCTAACAACTAATTAGCCCATAAATGATCTCTAAGAAAGCATGTTTTATAAAACCCAATCATTATAAACGTTATAATGTATTTTATACTAACCTTTGTTTACATCAATAAAATAGTATTATAATGATTGACTAGAAATTGTTTGGTTAGAAAACTAGTTTTGTATAATTCCACACATAATAAAACTAGTTAAATAAAAATAATTCGATGATACCCGTGTTAAAAACGTATTACTAAATTTTATTTAAATTATTGTGGTTTAAATATTGAAACTGATATTAGTATTTTGGTACTATTTTCTTTCTTTTTTAAAAATTGAAATTTAGCTGGACTATTATTTGTTTAATTTTTAAAAATACACTACTAATTTAATATATGTATTCTATATAAATAATCAACTTTGTACCTAAATATAAAATAATAAATACGAGAAATTTGTACATTTCAGTGTCATAACGCTGTCTTCATTTCAGTGTTATATTAACAATTTTAAAAGAAAAACTTGCACCTTATAGTTTAATGAAGTTAAAAATACATGAAATAAAATAAAAAAACACTCATAAGCATTAAAGAAACAGAAAACTATAACTATTTATTATATATTTATAATATATATTATAAAACATATTCAAAATAAAGGCAGAAAAATTACAAAGTATGTTAAATTAAATAAAAAAAACTTTGATCTACGGTTGAACCGTGGGTGTAATCTCAGTTAAGTATATAACATAGTACTAATAAATTGAACAAGACAGAGCGTAAGCGTAGCATAAGAATTACAAACTTTAGGAATTGAGCATAATTAGGAAAAAGGAAAAAAGGAGAAAAAACTTTGGTTTCCATAGAATCGTGAACTCGATTAAAATCTAGTGATAAAAATATAATAAAGTTACATTGTTTTACACCATAAATATTTGGGTCGGTCAATGTTCACATATAGAATAAAATCTGAGGGAAATAAATATTTACAGAAATATTCAAATTCTCATTTTTTCAATGGTCATCAAATGGAATAGAATATTCAAATCTCATTTTGCCTAAATAACACAATAAATGTTAAGTCAACAAAAATAAATTAAAAAAACTTGAAATGGCATTTTATGTTTTGCAAATGGTTTTTAGTGATGTGATAAAATATATAAAAATAAACTATAAAATAAAGGCTCTAAACAAAAAGTGTAAAAAGCATAGTTGAAAAATATGCGAGCTGTTTTAAATAGTAACAAAACTATATAAATTATCACTGTTTATACCGCCTTTCACTTTTTATCTCCTCTCCTATCGCACCTTCTCTGATCCATTTAAAACCATTAAATACATGTACACATTAAAATAGGAAAAAATGTTTCAAAACATAGTTTAATTGTTAAGCATAATTTATTTCTTTCTAATCTTATCATTGAAACAACTTATTAGTACAATAATGAAAATGTATTTCTTTTTTATTGAAAAGGATTTGTTAATAACATGTCTAATGCTTTACGTGGAACTAAACATTATGGTACAGAAAGATTTTACTCGTAGGTCACCAATGCTAATTGCGCTTTATCTCGAAAGATGTGATGTGTTACACAAGATGGCTATCACTGCTAGAGTTACAAGTAATTTCTCATACTCCTAAAACATTATGTAATTAATTGTTCACGATCCAATAACTAGGACAACTTGTTCCGACTAACCAACAGTCCAATATACTAATATACAAACTTCCAAGTATCTAGAAAGGGAGGAAAATACTTTTCTTATGTTTCATACATTTGTGTCTCCCACACACATGACCTGATGTCTAACTAGATTCAAACCTTACATTTGAGATCCCAAATCCTTGCTCCGTTCATATCTATAATTTATGGCGTGACTCATGTTCGTCCGGCCATACATGCTTTCGAACTTATTCAATTTCTCTACATCTTAAACTTTTTTAAAATTTACTCAAACATTGGATTTAATCTCCATATCTACTTGACACTCTCTTTCTCAAGCATTTGGTTCTTAATTTGACTATCCGCGTGGTCTTCTTTTCTTATGACTTGAGCGTCAAAGAATTTTTAAGAAAAAAACTCTCATTTATCTTTGTAAAAACTGTCATGACCATGTTGTTGTTTTAGGACCTCACATGCCTCCCCCGTCAATAAGGATGCTTCCCTATCAAGTGAGTGCTTTTTGTATGCCTCTTTCTAGTTAACATATTACAAAGTTCTATTGGCTCCTTAACAATTTAACCGCTTTCTTTTAGCCCATCTAGATCCAGCACATATGACTCATTGTTCGACGAACCTAACTTTTCTTTACCAAAAATTAAATATTAGTCATAGAAACAAAAATTTACTAATTTATACAGATTTCTTTTTATTTTTAAATATTTGAATACCTTTTAGAACACTAATATTATGTATTTTTATATTTATTTTTTGCAGAAAAATACAAATAAATTTGTATATATAAGGTGAGCTATGTTTTCATGTAGATAACAAAAGTTGGTGAGTAAAAAACCAAGAGTTTTCAACTCCTCCTCCTCCTTCTTGGTTTCCGGCGACTATCTCTCTGTTCTCCGGTGCATCTACTCTTACCAGTCATGTCTTAACTTAGTTTTGCACATATATTCAAAATTCCATGTTAGCGAATATAGCTTCTATATTACCGTGGCATGAGTTCGTTTTCATTTTTTGTTCTCTTTTTAAAGTTCATCATAATATTCTATTCAATTTTAATTTCTCTCTTAGATCTTGATTTCTCATTCGAGGATACAATAATATAATTATAAATTATCTTGTAGATTCAACGTCTTTTGTTGTTATAATGGATCCCATTACGTCAACAGAAACTGAGGTCCCTGCTAAGCGATCAAAGACTAGAAGGTTTGTTGATAGACGTGGTTATAACGTTTGGAAAAACTTCACTTCTTAAACTAAATTTTAGGGTTCCAATTTCATATGTTTATACTTGTCAAACTTTGTATATTGTGGGTCTCTTTTTCTTTTTGAATCAAGGGATTATATTTTTCATTTTTTAGCTAAGCCTAATCTATATATTGCTCTTCCTTCGATATAACTTTTTTTTTATTGAATGTTCTTCTTTTTCTCATTTTTATTTTATTTATTAGTATATATTCTACTTAATTCATTGGATTCATATATTCTACTATATTTTTTAACATTACAGTTAGATTTGTTGTATTTAAATAAACAAATCTTTTATAGATATCAACACAATCTTAAATGAAAAAATCTAATATTTTATTTTTGGTATAGTACACCATATATTGTTTTCAAACCAAAAATTATATCCCTCTTGATAACACTAACTATATACTGTATTTTATCAAATTTTCACATATCTCTATTCAACATAAGTTTTGTATAATTTCTTTCATTGAACAAATTTCTGTATAAGGTTCACATTTCCGAATCTTGCCTTAGGCCCACCCACGGCCCTGGGTTTGTTCATCATGACAGTCATTTACAGGCTGTTATCTTAATTTACCATTTATGTGTTTATTGAAATGTCTTTATTAACCGGGTAATTTTTTTACCAGCCACTTACCTCTTCCTAGACGCCAGTTCTATCACTCTCAAAGCAGTCAGGTGACTCAAGTTTCTTCACCTACTTCTCTTGCATATTCTTTGACTCGCAAGATATGATATGTCTCAACAAAGTAAACTTGGTCCCAATTCATGAAACTCTCGTTCCATTCTTCTCATTCAAATTTGAATATTGGTTATTTCCATGTTGTCTTGCTTTTATTGTCATGACTAACCAAAAACTGCATGTTTTGGTTACAAAGCCAATGTCACTTGAAGAAGTACTGTCCGACCGAGATAGCGAAAATGAAGCCGACAACGTGGCTACACATCTCGAAGATAGCCTGGTATATTCCATGATTTGGTTATTGCTACCAACAACAAAAATGACATACGAAGATACTTGCTAATGACTTTTAAAACTTGTAAAAACTGCAGAAGCTTGATGATTCTATGGGCGAGAAAGAAACTTTAGAGAAATTCATACAACTTTGGAACTCTTTTGCAAAAAAGCATAGGTAAACTATTTACACATGAATACACACAAGTTTACGGTGAATTTAACGTTCATCTCTAAAAACGAAAAGACACGTATGTCTTAATGGTTTTGCTTATGAACTTTTTGGTCAAATCTAATTATGAATTATGTTGCAGGGTTATCGCAGATGCTCATATTCCTTGGGCATGTGAAGCATTTTCAAGATTATACAAGAAAGAGTTGCATGATAACTTAAAACTCGACATGTAATTATCTCTCCAAAATTCTATAAATACACCAACATATACTAACACATAACACATTATATTATAAACAATATAAATTCCAGGTGTTGGAGATTATTCATGATTAGACATTGGGATTATGGACTTCTTGACGCAGACACCATCACCAAATGCAATACCATCATCCGGAATTTTCCTAATAGCTCAGAAAGTGTAGATAATCCCAATGACATAAACAACAAGAATGTTGAAGACATGGATGTCGACAAAAATGACCATAAAAGCAAAAACAAGTAATTGAAATATCTTTGATTTAAACGACGCCACTGATCAGATTGCAACTTTTTATCTTTGTTGTTGTTTAGTAGCACAAAGAGATATTTAACTTTTTACTAATTAGATTTTTCTTTTTAATTTTTGCTAGCGAGGACAACGAAACTACTCAAGTCTTTGAGACTGCCCCTGTTTCAACAGAAGCTACTACACATGCGTCAAGTAGTGGGGAAAGAGATGAAATGGATGTGGGAGTACAAACTCTCGACACAGAATCTTCAAAGGTTTCGAACATGACCTCATCTTTTCAGAGGAGCTTAGGAAAAAGGCCGATCAAACAAACTCAAAAGATGCAAGAGATGCTAGAGATGAAATGGGCTACTCTTTTTGATCGTGGAAGCCCTAGTAGTCGTCGAGGTCATGGTCGCGAAGGCCGAGGTGGTCGTGGTTGCGGAGGCCGGGGCGGTCGTGGAAACCTCATCTAGTGATCTCTAGTTCGCTAGTTCTTCATTTTATCTTCCCCATTTTTTTCCTTATTAGCTTATTTTGTTTCTTCACATCTAGATTAAGTGTATGCTTAATCACTTATGCTTTTTCAAAATGTATGACCCAAAAAGTCATAGCCATGTAACAGTTACTTGTTATTTTAATTTGAATTATCTTTTAGTTATGAGTTTTTGTCCTCCTTGTAATTATGAAGCTACGTCTCCACTTTTCCCATTTTCTCGTTATTATTATATACAATGAAAAGCGCAGACTTTAATCAGCAAAAGAAATCTTGTGTTAACTTAAGCTTGGGGACCTTGTCTGTGGATCTCATCCCAATGTCTCGGACACTAACAACAAGAATATTGTGAATCAGTAAATCGGTAAACGACAGAAAGAGATCTTCCAATTACTTGTCTCTAATGTTATTATCATTGACGTCAACATTCATATAGTGTATGTTTTTTTTGCTGTCAATTTTCTTTAATTTCCAACGCTTCAGACATAACAACAACCAGAACATCGATATGGATGTTGACAACAACAGCAATGACAACAGAGACAAATAATTGAAAGATTTCTCATACTCAATTTTTGGTAAAACTGAAAAATGGGGAAAATCTCCTAATAAAACGAAGAAGTAACCTCTAATAAAAATGGAAAAATATCCTCTAACATAAAGAAAAAATAAGATGGGAAAAAATTTCCTATAATAAAAAGAAGACATAAAATGGGGGAAAAAATCCCCTAAAACAGGAAACAATAAAATGGGAATTAAAATCTTCTAATAAAAAAAGAAATAAAATGGAAAAAATCCTTTTATAAAAAGATAGAAATAAAATGAAATTTTTTTATTAAATAAGGAGAAAAAATCTCCAATAAAAGGAAGAAATAAAATGAAAAAATCTCCTACTAAAATGAACAATCTTCTAATAGAAAAAGAAATAAAATGGGGGAAAAACCCTTAATAAGAAAGAAATAGATCGGGAAAAAAATCCCACAGTAAAAGAAAAATATATAATGGTGAAAATCCAAAAAAAAAGAAATAAAAAGGAAAAGAATCCTCTATATAAAGAAGAATTAAAATATGGGGAAATTCACCTAGTAAAAGGAAGAAATAAAATGGGAGAGGGGGGATCCTCTAATAAAAGGAAGTAAGAAAATAGAAAAAAATCCTCTAACAAAATATAGAAAAAATGAAAAACTCTTCAAATTAATTCTCAAATATTCTCTAATAGAAAGAAGAAATAAAAAAGAAAAAAATCCTCAAATAAAAAGAAGAAATTAAATGGAAAAAGATGGGTCGTCAGGGTGTACTCTCCAAAAACTTTTCGTTAAGTATGTAACCACACGGTTTTTGAAATTCAATGTTTAGCCACATAAAAAAGTATAATTTTGAGGTGTAACCCCATAGCACAGTGTGAATGGAGTATGACCACATTTTGTTGACTTTGACGGTTTAGCTTAATAGCATTACTGTGCTGCTGACGTAGGTATTTTGTATTATAACAAACAAAACTTTAATATATTTTAATCAGTTTATCTTCTTTTATAACATAATGATTAAAATAGAAAACCTAAAATAGAATTCATAATTTAATTTTATAACGGCATAGAATTCTTTTGTAACATAATGATTCAAAAATTATGAATATTAAATATAAGATTTTTGGCGGAAAAATTAAAGAATCACGTTTTTAGGCGGGAAAATTACGGAATCATGTATTTTTGGCAGAAAATTAATAAACATGTTTTTCGGCAGAAAAATTATAAACCAATATTTTTGGCGAGAAAATTATAGAATCACTTTTTGGCGAAAAACGAGAAAATTACGAAATCACTTTTTATCGTAAGATTATCATAAGTACAGCCACAAAATAATCCTTGGTTTTATTTTTTGTGATTCCGTAATTTTTTTGCAACAAAAAAAGTGATATTGTAATTTTCTTGCCAAAAAACGTGTTCACAATTTTCCCATCAAAAACGTGATTCCGTAATTTTTCGCTAAAATACATGATTCTGTAATTTTTTTGGCGAAAAAACGGAAAAAATTACGGAATCACGTTTTATCATAAAATTATCATAGTATAGCCACGAAATAATCCTTGGTTTTATTTTTTTGTGATTCTGTATTTTTTCCACAAAAAAAGTGGTTCCGTAATTTTCTCGCCAAAAAACGTGTTCACAATTTTTTCACCAAAAATGTGATTATGTAATTTTCCGCCAAAATACATGATTCCGTAATTTTCCGTCAAAAACGTGATTACGTTATTTTCCCGCCAAAAACATGATTCCGTAATTTATCCGCCAAAAACTATATATTTAATATTCATGGTTTATAATTATATTATGAATTCTATTTTAATCATTATATTACAAAAGAAGATGAACCGACTAAGATATATTAAATTTTATCCGTTATAATACAAAATACCAATGTGTCCACGTGGTTAATGTGTTTCTTTATCCAAGTATAGTGGCGCCACATCAGCAACACAGTTACGCCGTTAAGCTAAACCGTCAAAGTCAACAAAATATGGTCATACCCCGTTCACACTTTGCCATGGGTTACATCTTGATACTTTGTATGGGGCTAAACATTGAGTTTCAAAAACCGTGTGGTTACAGACTTAACACAAAGTTTTGGAGGGCTTCACTCCGACGACCCGTAAATAGATCATCTATTAAAAAGAAGAAATTAAATGGGAAAAGATCATCATATAGAAAGAAAAAAGAAAATGGAGAGACAAAATCCCTAATGAAAAGAAAGAAATAAAATGGAAAAATAATCGTCTAAAAAATATATATATATAATGGAAAAAGATCATCTAATAGATTTATCTTCACAGATATTTTTACATAGTTACTGCATTGTTCTTTTGCAAATTGTTTATTTGAGACCGCGTATTATTTTGATCCACAGACTTATTCCGTTCCGCAGACTTATTCTGTTTCGCATACTTATTCTGCAAACTTATTAATAAGTCTGCAGCTTAGTTACCGGAAACTTGGTTTAGTAGCCGCTGATTTATTATAAGTCTGTAGTAGCCGCATACTCGTTTTCAAAAAAAAAATAATTACTACACTTATTCAGTTACAACAAACTTATATTAAGCTACATACGTATTATCTTTGACCGCAGATTTGTTTACCAAGTGACCGCATACTTATTCATGCTAAAATAACTTTTATGTTACCGCAGACTTAACCCTGCAGACTTGTTTTCACCTTTTAGTGGCAGATTTATTTCTAGTTACCGCAGATTTATTTCCCAATATGTGGTTTTGCGGGGATACAACCAATGGGCTATACCTTGTCTTTTAGCTTGTCTTCCGGATGTTTGAGAGATTTCTCCATCGTCTCTATCTTCTTATCTATAGAATCAAGTCTTTTTTCGACTCTTACTTCATAAGATGTTATCCTGGCGTCCAAATTTTTCATGTAACCGAACATCTCTTCCATCATCTTTCGAAGTCCAACAACCTATAAACAGTCAAATAAATGATCATAAGTACCAAGATTAGGAATCAAACAAATCTGCAAGTACAACAAAACAAATCTGCGAACTATCAAACAAATTACCATAAAACGAAAACAAATCTGCGAACACAAAACTAAATATACGAGTACATTAAAAGAAATCTGTGAGTACCAAGAAATGTTTTAACTAACCTCTTCATTTTTATTAGGCCCGTCAATAGCAAGAAATTCCTATAAACAATAAAAAATTTACATAAGCGCTGCACCACAAAAACAAAACTGTGAATTCTATAAACCAAATTTGCCAAAACTATAAAACAAATCTACAATAACTATAAAAAAAAATCTGGGAGAACTATAAAACAAATATGTGAGGACTAAGAAATAACACTAACCTCCGAGTCTTCTTGTCTTATGTGTTGCTTCTTCTTAGCCCCATCATCAGCAAGAGACACACTTCTTTCTTTCTTTTTTCTTCTTCTTCTTATATTTTACAACCACAGCTTGGGACACAAAAGATTCTGATCCAAACGATCCTCAATGATATCATCAATCATCTTTTGAAGTCTTGGATCCCGGGTCTGCTCATCATCATTAATCCATTTTAGGTACATATCTTCCAATGGCACTTGAAGCATATGCCTCACACGAACCTATATATAAACCCTCATTAGTCTAACATATGAAAATCACATTACAAACAAGTATGCGGTATATTAAACAAATTTGTGACCACTCAAAACCAAATCTGCGGATAAGTTGTCACACAAAACAAATCTGTGACCACTCAGAATTAAATATGCGAGTACTAAATTGAATCATATTTATATACCTCTCCATGTTCAGCCTTCTCATCTCGTATGAAATCTTCATATCTAAATCCCATACGACATCCTTGCCAGTTCAGTAGAGGTGGACCTTCAGCGATTGTCCTTTAGTAGCCATACTTTTCTCCCAACCCATAAACTGATTAAAACAACCATATCAACAAAACATGAATGCATCCATGTAATGTATAGTTGTTCCCCGTGTAGTTAACAACCTTAATGGAACCTACTAAACTCTGAAACCCAACTCTACCCCACGAATAATTTTCAAATCTCTCTGGGTCGAGCACTCTTTTTGCGCTACTCAAAGTTAGCCTAGATTGATGATTAATCCCAAAAATACCAGCATGTAGGATGTCCTACCATCATCCTCTTCTCTTCACTCAATTTTTGGCAAAATGTTAAAACCTTTTCTAACTCATCTAGAGAAGGTCCCTTCGCAGTGGAAATTTTCATTTCCTTCCAAAACTTCTCAAACTTCTCCTGGTCAGCATCCCAAATGTCCAAAGGGTCAAATGGATCACACTTTAGACCTGTTATATCCTCAAACTCGTGCAGGGAAAATCTAATTGGCTGAGGGAAAATCTAATTGGCTGACCATCAATAATGGACCAAAATTCATTATAGCTTTGTATTGCTAGCTAATTTGTGAGAAAGTATTGAACAATCTGTGCTGACCATATATACTTCTCTTCGTAAAGCTTGAGAAATACCCCAAAGATGAATCCTTCAGAAGAGACAAAACATCAACACCAATGTGTTCTTTTAAAATACGAAAAGGGCTCATATAGGAATTATGATTCATGCTCCGAACCTGAATAGGAAATTTCCATCTTCAAAACGTCGAAACGGGTAAGAAGCCATTATGTAATCAAATACAACAAATCATCGACCACTCGGAAACAAATATGTGGATAAAGTATAGAAAACAAAGCTGCGATTGCTAAACAAAACAAATATGCGGCTACTAATAAACAAACCTACATATTTTATTAAACAAATTTGCGGCTTTTTATAATTAAATGAATACAAATCTGCGACTACTAATAAATAAAACAAATTTGCGATGCGAAACAAAACAAATCTATAGTGCTAAACAAAACAAATATGCGGCTACTAAAACAAACAAATATGCGGCTACTAATAAACAAATTTGCGGCTTCTAATAAAAAAAAATAAGCTGCTACTAAGAAACAAATCTGCAAAAAAAAAAACCTAAGAAGACGCCGATGACAACAGAGAGTACAGAGGCGAGGAAAAGAAGAGATGGCGGTGGAAAAAAATAGTAGATAGGGAGAATCACATACCAAATACAAGAGAGAAGACGACGTCCAATGGCAGAAAGTGAGGACGAAAAAGAAGTGAACCACGAAGTCGGCAAAGAGACCAAGAAAAGGAAGTGAACCGCTGACGAGGAGAGACGGCAGAGAAATGGCGACGAGGAGAGACGATGACTAGGAGAGAAACGGTGATGGCGATGGTGAGAACTTAGAGAATGACAGAAGTTTTGATGGCGAGAAACGTCGAAAATGACAGTGAAGTTGACGACACAAATCGCAGAAAGAATCAAACACAAATGGAAGAAGAATAAGAAGTTGAAAAGTCAAGAATAAAATAGTGGAAGAGAACGGTTATGCTTGGTTTTTGATTTTTGATTTTGATTTTTTTCAATGGCAGTTTTATTATTTTATACAAAATACTGGTTTTCTTGACATATCCAAAGATTTTCAAATAATAACTAGATGTTGAATTTATCTAATTATTTAGCAAACTCTTGGTTCTTTCTAGGTAATTGTCACTTAAATATATGGGAAAATCCCATAAAAAACTTCCCAACTTAAACCTTCAATTTTTTTTGTTCCCAGTTAAAACTTTGAACTATTGAATTTTTCCAGAAAAAACCTTCAACTCTTAATACTTGTGCCCGAGGTTAAGTTGACTAACGGTCAACGATGAACAGTAACGTTGACCGGTAGTCAACTTTTTTTTTTTTTTAACAACTTATCTTTTGATTGATTAGTGTAAATAGGGTACAAATATTTAACTAGCCATGACAGTGGTAATACATAGGTGTAAACAAATTATAAGTGAAGCGGGTTATGCGGGTGCGGGTTGTGGAGAAGACATTGCGGGTGCGGTCGTGATATCTGAAAAAGAGGGTTATATAAACCCGCATAACTAATTAAAAAAAAATTCGGCCAAGTCAGCCGAAAACATTAAAATCTAGCTCAATTAGAAAATCATTACCTTCTTGACCGTTACAGCAGATGTGCAGCCAATTTCGGACCTAGATGGAAGGATGTGAGGTCAGTTGATCTCTGATTAACTTATCATTTTGATTAATTAATGTAAGTAGGGTACAAATATTTAGATAGCCATGACGGGTTATCCGGTACAAATATTTAGGTCATAAACAAATTTTCAGTAAGGCGGGTTATCCGCTATTGGAGTCAAAACATAATTTAAAATTTTTTTAATATAAATAAGAATTTTCTATCTTATAGACTTATGCTTCAAATTAAGTTAAAGTTGTTGCTTTATTGGAGAAGAAAACTAAAAAAAAAAATTAATTTTTTTTTAATTTTATTATATTAAATAAAAACATAAAAATAAGATTTTGTACTGGATTTTAATGTTTTCGATTGACTTGGTCCGAATTTTGTTTTAATAGTGATGCGGGTTTATATAACCCTCTTTTTCAGATATCGCGACCCGCACCCGCAATGTTTTCTCCATAACCCGCACCCGCATAACCCGATTCACTCAAATTTGTTTACGACCTATGTTTTACCACCGTCATGGCTAGCTAAATATTTTTACCCTACTTACACTAATTAATCAAAATGATAAGTTGTTAAAAAAAAAAAAAAAAGTTGACTAACGGTCAACGTTACTGTTCATCGTTGACCGTTAGTCAACTTAACATCGGGCACAAATAATAAGAGTTGAAAGTTTTTTCTAGGAAAATTCAATAGTTAAAGATTAAAAAAGGAAAAAAAAAAAGTTGAAGGTTTAAGTTGGGAATCATTTACAACTTTGAGGTTTTTTACGAGATTTTCCATAAATATATATATAAGGAAAAATATCATCTAATAGAAAAAAATAAATAAAATGAAGAAAAAAATCTCCAAGAATGGAAAAAAATCCTTTAATAAAAAAAAGATATACAATGGAAAGAGAATTCTCTAATAAAAATAAAATGAAAAATACTTCTAAAAAGCAGAAGAATAAAATAGGGAAAAATCCACTAATATGAATAAGAAACAAATATATTTCTTTTTTCTTAATTAATTAAGCCTTATTCATTCAATCTCTTTCAATTGCTTTGAATTGTAGATAGCGCTTAAAAGCCTAATTTAATTTAGGTCTTAAAAGTATAGGCCCATTAATATTATAATGGTCCAATAACCAAATTTTGTATCCGCTCCCCAATAGTTTTAGGGGAAAATTAGCGCGCCAAACCATAAAATCTTCGAAAAGCAAAATTAAACCTGTCAGATTGAAGAATCAAAAAATTTGAGAAAGAGAGAGAGAGACGAAGTGGAGAGCTCTAATGGAGGACTTTATCTCAGTGGTGAGAAGTTAAATTTCTGTTTAATCTCCTCTGTGCGTTTTGTTCCCATTTTTTTGAATTTTTTGCTGAAATTTCTGACATTTTGCTAAGTTTCGAGCATAAGCTTAATTTTACTTACAATAATTTGCTGAAATTTCCGTAGGAGGAGCCTGGATGCTCCGATTCAACATCTCCCATTTCCGGTGAGAAATTAATTAATCTCTGACGCTTTATTGCAAATTTCTAGGTTTTCTGACAAATTTTTAATTCTGGGTTTTTTCCTACAGAACCACCAGATATTACGAATTGGTTTTCCAGTTATGTCTATGACTCGTTACCATTGTGTTCTTCAGTCAATGGAAGTGAAAACGAAGTAGATTTGGTGAACAAAGTTAATCTTGGTGATACTGTCTCGAACAAAGATCATAAGTCTATGTGCAAGAAGATGACACAGGTAGTAGTAATATCTCACCATTGATTCACCATTTGAGGTTTTTTAGGTGTTTGATTTGGTAAAACCATTTTAAAATTCTTGCACCTTTTTGGCAGATTTCAGATAGGAATCTTTATGAATCACTCCCTTCTGGTAAACTCTCTTTTAATCAAAATCATTGATTATTGTGATTTTATGTGCTGTTGATAGATTTGTCTGTAACTTAATGTGGTTTGGTCCATTTGATTCCCAGAACCTCCTGATATAGGTAATTGGTTTTCAAGCTATGTCTATGAATCACCGTTGCTGGATACAAGTGATGGACTTGAATTGTCTGTTCCAGAAAGTGAATGTATAAAGGGGGCTGAAACAGCAAAATTTGAAAGAAACGATGTTTGTCCTAGGGTATTTCAGCAAGAACTTGTCTCTTCTACAAAGGTATTGCTATTGACCTACTGACTTTTACTTCCCATCCCATTGTTACATCAGTAGATTTTTGTATGAATCTTTGCTTTCTTAGCTCTTATATGCTTATTGTTTCTCATTGTTTGCAGGTTTTTAATCAGATTTTATATATCTATCTGGCTTATGAATTATTCTCTTTGTAGGTTGTAGATTTCTCTCTGTCGCAGTCTGCTCTTTCGGGTGAGTAATGCCAGTTGGCTGTAATGTTACTGTGTTTACTTTCCTAAAATGAGTTATGAATAAAGTGACTCAGGTTTGTAGTCAAGAACGTTAGAGCTGAATCTTAATTCTTTTATTTCTTGTTTTATCAGAGCCTCCTGATGTCAGAAACTGGTTTTCAAGCTATGAGTATCAATCTCCTCAGCTTTCAGACACTCATGAACTTGGATTTTCTTCTTTTGAGAAAGATGAGTTAATCATTGACGAGAGTGACACAGAGGACGAAAATAGTTTCGGTATTTTTCGAAAAACTATAATCAAGCAAGAGACTGTTGGTTTTGGCAGGTTAAATTCAAATGACTACAAGGATAACATTGCTGCAGAGACGGTAAGTAATGTTCTTGAACCATCTAAACAATGAGAAATCATTACTGCACATTATAGTCTACAAGCTTGCCACAACATCAGATAATCTATAGAAAAAAACTTGTGTGGATCACTTTTAATGTAGATGAGATCCTGTTGTCATTTATTATCAATTGCACAGCTTTGTGTTGACTTTAGATTCTGTTAGTTCTCACTGGCTCTTTCTCGATTCTACATGTTAGGCCAAGGAGGTCTACTCAAACAATGCATATTCAGATCAGGAAATGGAAAAGCAGCAATCAGTTGGATTGTTCAATGCCTCAGAGAAAGAACTGAAACAAGTATCAAGCTTCAAGCAGGAACCGTTATGCTGTGAACCAAAAGAAGAAGCAAAGTTTAGCCCCGAAGTTTCCCGGTACAACCAAAAACGTAAATCACCCTCGAAGAACGAAGCTTCTTTACATGAGCTGAGACCAAAACCAATCCGAGAAACCATTTCCATGGATTCGAACAGACAAAAGTCTACAACGGCTTTTCGAGGAGAAAACTTGGAGTCTCTAGACCAAGAACTAGATGACAAGGAAAATGAAACTGGATTTGTGACGACGAAAAAGGCTAGATTCAGAGAAGCAAGAGACCGGTGTCTCATGAAGAAACCAAATACAGGAGTTCTGGTGGAATGTTCGAGAAGGAAAGAGTTGAAGAATATCGCTTGGGAGGAAGACAAAGAAGAAAGAAAGAAGAAGAGAAGAGTTTTGGGAGAAATGTCGAATCACCAGTCTTCCGGAGCCGAGGAGATTGCAGGAAAATGGCGTTGCCCGCAGAAGAACAAAGGGAATATAGTTCCACCATTGAAGCAGCTTCGACTCGACACATGGATACATAAAGTCTGAGTCTTTGACAAGTCTTCACCAACAATGTATTGCTTTCTTTCCCCCTCTCTTTTGTACTCATCCATGTTAATAAGCTGAGCCTAACCAAAAATAACCCGAACCAGATCAGACCGAATGTAACTTCGTTTTGTGCCTTTGACTATGTGAAACCTGAACCGAAACTCCTTAAAGTGAAGAAAACTCGTTTTCACTAAATGGAAGCATAGATTTGGTACCGGTCATGTCCCGGTACAGCATTTATATATTGTTTCAAAGACTATGGGTGATGATGGCAAAGGCAATTTGGGTCCAAATCGGTGAAGATGAGCTTCGTCAAGTATCTCCGCCGAGAAAGTTTGCTCCAATTAGCCGGAAAACCATCTGTTAGCCGAAATTACATACTCCAGACCTGTCGGACTCTCATCATTGAAACCGCTCCACCTGAATTTGTCAAGCTTAATCGTCTATCTGGTTCCGATTCTGGTAATCTAACATTTGCGTATCAACTTGCTTTGTTTCTTTGATTCTTCCTCTCATTATTGTTGGTTCTTAAACAGTGATGGTTAATTTGTTGAACTAATTGAAATGAACAAGTCTCGTTTGACACCTATACCAGTTCGTTCACTCTCTTAGGGTTCGTTTATACCTTGTTTTTGTTGTTTAACTGTGTTCGAGTTAAGTGCAAACTGATTCTTGCTTTACTTGTAATTTGTTAGGTTTTTGTTACTGGATTTGCTTCTCTCTGTCATGTCCTTTTTCTTTTCTTGTTCTGATCTTAAAGTGTTTTGCACATTTTGTTTGAGAAGATGAATTTTTTTTTATCAGGGCTTTGAAAATGTATCACCGTAGTTCTTACTTTTTAATATACTTGCTTGTTTAGTACTGACTCAAACTCAAGATAGTATCATCTGATCAGTTTATAATTTCTAATTGGAGACTTTTTCAGTTTTACACCAAATCTGATATCACCGTGTTTGAACAAATCGATGTTAAAGGAAAGATGACAAAAATACTGCTTGTGTTTATGATTTACAGGGATAATTGAGGTCAATCTAGATAGGCCTGTGGCCAAAAATGCCATTAATAAAGAGATGCTGAAAAGTCTCCAGAACACTTTTGAGACCATACATCAAGATTGTTCCGCTAGGGTTGTCACGATCAGAAGTCTGGTTCCAGGAGTTTTCTGTGCAGGTGCAGATCTGAAGGTAGTTTTGCCACTATCGTTTCTTCCGGAATGTTCACAGTCGATTTGTTAGCCATTCTAAAAAAAAAATTGTGTTTCTTTTTGCTAATTGTGTGGATGTCAGGAGCGTAGAACTATGAGTCCATCTGAGGTTCACACATATGTCAACTCGTTGCGCTACATGTTCTCGTTCATAGAGGTATATTCTCATATATCCTTGTTGGTTCTCATAGATTAGCTGCTACTGTCATTGACGGAAAGATTGTTCGGTAAAGTTAACGGTCAACCTAAAGTGTGTTTGGTATTAATGTATCCAATCTCTCATCAAATCATTAGGATGACCTTACTACGTTTGTAGAATTAGATCTAGCTTTATCAAGATTTTTAGCATTTAATAGTCTTCAAACTTATAGTGAAAAGGTACTTATAATAGTTCTACTTATATGAAACTATTTTTCTTGTTTCTTTTGTTTTTGGGTTCCTTTATCTCAATGTAAAAGCTCGAGGATTTGAATCTCAGTGAGATTCGCATGCTATAGTGACTTTAAAGACTTGTGTTTCTAGGCACTGAGTATCCCAACTATTGCTGCAATAGAAGGTGTGGCACTGGGAGGTGGACTCGAAATGGCTCTAGCTTGTGATCTTCGAATCTGTGGTATTTACATATCTGATCAGGCTCTTATTATAATCTACCGGCCAAGATAAGCAATTATGGTTAATACATGGAAATTGAAATTCTCAGGCGAAAATGCAGTATTTGGCTTGCCTGAAACAGGACTTGCTATAATCCCTGGGTATATAATATGCTTCATCACTCTTCACAAATGATTTCTCTTATTACCCTTTTATCATTCTTCTGATAATTTATCTCTCTTTGCTTCTATTTAGAGCTGGTGGGACACAGAGGCTCTCAAGGCTGGTTGGGAGATCGGTATCAAAGGAACTTATATTTACAGGTCGAAAGATTGATGCAAGAGAAGCTGCAAATAAAGGTTTGACTATTCAAGTTGCATTTCTTATAACGAATTGTGGTTTTGTTTTGGCAATATACCCAAATAAGGATTGATTCATATACTCTTTTCTTTTTTTGTGTGTGGTGCAGGGCTTGTGAACATTTGTGTTACCGCAGGTGAGGCTCATGAGAAAGCAATTGAAATGGCACAGCAGATAAATGAAAAAGGTCCATTGGCTATAAAGATGGCGAAGAAAGCGATTGATGAAGGAATAGAGACAAATATGGCTTCGGGTTTGGAGGTAGAAGAGATGTGCTATCAGACGCTTCTTAATACTCAAGATCGTCTTGAAGGATTAGCTGCTTTTGCCGAGAAGCGCAAGCCTCTTTACACTGGCAAGTGAAACCGTACCTTATAATAGAAAGAATCATTAGAGACTTAAGAGTCCAATCAATTTAATTTCAATAGCCATATTGAGTTGGATGTTTATAAGCGAATGGTCTAGGATTATAATCATGTGTACGTCACAGTCAGTAAGGAAAAAAAAAAACTAAATATCTTTGTTTGTGTTTGTGCATACATCGACTTGATGTCAATTTATGTAGCTGTAATGAAAAAGGAAAGAAAAACCAAAAAGGAAATAAGTAAAGAGCACAAGCTAGAATCGGATTTGTAGTAAAATTAAAGATGGTTAAAACTTTAAACAAGTGGTTATACTTTATGCGTATGTTTTAAGCTAATGGTTGAATTAAAAAAAAAAACTAATTAGAGTCGATAAATTGATAAAAGTAGCCGACCAAGTGATCCACCGCCCCACCAAAGTGGTGTGAAAATAATGTGGTGGTGATTAGACACTTTTTTCAGTTTGACTGTCAAATTTATTTTAGTGACTTCTTGACTAATCCTAAAATCTAAAACCGCATTAATAAACCTATGTTTCCATTTATCTCAGAAAAATTAATTATTGAGTAGTCTCGGATTCATATAACAGTTTTAAACGTTCAGTGTTGAGTCTACACAGTTATTTAGATTCTAAATCTTAAACCCTATCAATTCAACAACATAACAATAAGATAAATTCGTTTGTTCTATTCCTTTTTTTCGAATTTCAAAGTTTATTATATTCAGAAAGTATAGATACCTTATCGACAAGTTTGGTCTTAGTAAAACAAAAAGAATCGTTATTATTTTTAATCTTCTCAAGTCCGGTGATAAATGTGTTAGATGGATCTTGTAATTGTAGTGTTTAATTAATGTTTTCAGACAACTGCTGCTGCGTTAACAAAAAAAAAAAAATTTGAAAAAAGCTTAGCGTAAACAGACCAAAAGAAGAGAATCCAGATTCGTCCGGGGTCATATGCCTACGCGACCTACTCTGTGATATTCTCAAAACGTATTATCACTTAATTGCTCTATTTATTCTACACCCTTTTACATTTTAGTAACAACTTTTATGATTTGATTCCTTTATTGTATTAGCCAACCAAGATTATCGACTGACATTAGTCGTAGTTGAAATACGAACAATTGGCACCGTATGTGAAATATCGAAATCTTTTTCTGAATCAAAAAACTCAAAATTCAACAATTAGCGTTGCCTGTATGTTTTATTCATTTATTTCTTTTAAACGTAATTGTTTTTTTCTTAAATGATTGTGTTTTTGGAGTTAGCATTCGAGTTGACTGCAAGGATACCATCCTAATAATAAAATGTCTTTACGAATAGTTCGCAGAATTAAAGGAGTTTTATCGCCTTAAAACCTCTTTTTAGATCGATTTCTATATTTTATACTCACAGAGAATCATACTCTAAAAACGTACTACCATTTGTCTCAATTAGCTAAACTTCACACTGAATTTATGTATTTTATCGGTTGTTTTATATTAGTGTGTGGCGAACCACACCACTTTACTCTTGAGTGTCTATGCTCCGTTTATAAAAAGTCTATATTTATCAAATTAAGATCGATGAATAGTTCTGTTATTAAACAATTCTAGGCGTCATAAAACAGTGCTTATATAATTACTTTCTTTTATATATGTCATCTACAAGTCACACACTCCTGAATTTAAACCCATGTTGTGACAATTGTAATTTTTAAACATATATTCATGCAGTACATTCAATTAAATTATTTTGGACAATAATAATAATAATCGGCACGAATATATATCACAAAACTACAAACCTTATGTAACAATTGGATATTGTAGACAGTTTAAGTAGCGATTCTCTAGTCGCTGTCAGTAAACAAAATAACGTTAGAATAGCATAAGACACCAATCATAAAGTTGGGAGTCAGTGAATTCACACATCAACTTGGATTTCAGATTTTGTTCTCTTCAATCTTTTTCTTCTTCTTACATTTTTCTTATAGTAGAAAAAAAAAACAACAGAACTTAACCTCTAAGTCTTAGCATTTCCACTAACTTATCTACCTCTCTCCCTTATTTCATCACCAAAATAAAGAACCTTTACAACTTCTCAACAACACTCACTTTTTCTCTCTAATGGTGGAAGCAAGAAGCTCGAAGAAAACAACCCAATTGGGTAAAAAAGAAGATCAAAACCCTAGAAAATTCTACTCTCGTTTCCTCTTCAAAGCTCTTATCCTCACCGTGCTCTGCGCCGTCGTACCTGTCTTCCTTTCTCAGACGCCAGAGCTCGCTAACCAAACCAGACTCCTCGAGCTTCTCCACCTAGTTTTCGTCGGCATCGCCGTCTCCTACGGTCTCTTCAGCCGCCGGAACTATGACGGAGGAGGAGGAGGCGGAGGATCAAGCAGTAGTGATCACAACAAAGCTGAACATAATAACAACAATTCACACTCGTATGTTCCTAAGATTCTTGAGGTATCCTCTGTTTTTAACGTTGATCACGAGAGTGAATCTGAACCGTCCGATGATTCCTCCGGCGACTACCGTAAGTTTCAGACATGGAGGAACAAGTACCACATGAAAATCCCCGAGGTTGTTCATTCTAAAGATCATGAGACTCGCTTCGTCGATCGAGTAAGTTCAGGAGTCAGAGAAAAGCCTCTGCTCTTACCTGTTCGGAGCTTGAACTATTCACGCGTTTCTGATTCCTCCGGCGATAATTCCGGTCGATGGGAGAAAGTGAGATCTAAAAGACAACTTTTGAAGACTCTTGGTGATGATAACAGTGATGTGCTTCCTTCTCCGATTCCATGGAGTTCAAGATCATCATCGTCAAAGGGGACTGAATCTCTACCGTCCATTAAGAATCTGACTACAGTTGAATCACAGCCGTTGATCAAGAATCTGACACCATCATCTTCTTTCTTTTCTCCAAGAACGTCGAATCCTTTACCTAATCTCGCATCTGAGTTTCACCCATCTCCGCCACCTCCTCCTCCGCCTCCACCTCCGCTACCGACGTTTTATAGCTCGGCGTCGAGAAAGACTCAACCGGGAATTTACAGGATTGAGCGTAGGGAATCAGCTCACAAAACCAAATTTGGAGGCGGTGAGTTTCATCCTCCGCCGCCTCCGCCTCCGCCTCCGCCTCCACCACCTCCAGTGGAGTATTATAAGTCACCTCCGACGAAATTCAGAGTTAGTAACGAACGGAGAAAGTCTTCGGAGCAAAAGATGAAAAGAAACTCTCAAGAAAAGGTGTGGTGGTCTGATCTAGTCGTGGAATCCAAGGAACAAGACACGGAGAAAATTGATCAAAGAAGTTACTTGGGAAGCAAGGCAGCTGAAGAATTCGAGAATGAAGAACAGAGAAGAAGAGAAAATGAAATCCATGACGAGGTTGAGAAGAAGATAGTAGAGGAAGAAGGAGTTTGTGAGAGCAACAATGGAAGTGATGTGGACAAGAAGGCAGATGAGTTCATTGCAAAGTTCAGAGAACAGATTAGGTTACAGAGAATCGAGTCTATCAAGAGATCTGCTAATAAGATCTCTGCAAATTCTTCGACGTAGAACTTATTAATTATTAAATAATAGGAAAAAACATACATTTTCAGTTTGTGTTGGTAATCATCATAAGGTTGTAATATTAAGAAGAACAAATATTTTTGTTACATTGTTATTAAGCCAGGAAAGTATAAGCTGGAATAGTTATTTATGTGAATTTAAACTCAGATTGAGTCGTATATACCTCTCTCTCTTTCTGATTTGCGGCAAAAACTTCATAGATTAATGATCCAATGAGATGAAGCTTGTCACTAAAGAGGTCAATTCGATACCAAATTGCTTACAGAGAAAAACATAAACCCTCGTGATCATGCCCTTTAGTAAGCCAATTAGTACGCATATTATCACACCATGAGATCAAATATATCCAAAAACGTTAAACTTATCCCTGAAGTAAGAAAATTCATCTAACTCCGTGGAAATGGCTTGCTAATCCAATTGATCATCAAACATTTTCAGCATCTCAGAGCCGTCTGATTCAAACACCATTGAAAAAAGCTCTTTGAACAAGACACATTTCATCGTCCAAAATCAGAGGTTTTAATGGGGATAAGCATTTGAACCTTCCAAACCCCCACTCATGGTCTCTTTAGGATGCCACTACCCATCTACCTGACGGTTGTAAACACGAGAGGTGGGATCTCCGGAATTTTTCGAGCTCGTTACCGGGTTAATCTCCTCGTCACATTCATCCAGCCGGTGTGCAAATCTCCGCTCATGAAGTGTTGTTCGAGGGTGACCATGGAGAACGGTCAATTCCACATGAAAATCTATTGTTGTTTATGTCAAAACATTTATTTATATTTAGGCTATGTGGGTTGATAAGAAAATAGTGGCCTATTAGCTTAACCTGTATGTCCAATAAGGCCTATGTACACGACCATATGGTAAATCTTCTGAGAGTTGTTAAGTTGTAATGGTGACAATACCAGTAGATTTTGGCCCAAACTATATAGTCGAAATCAAATAATTATATAAAAACAATTTCTTGTCACTTCAATTATTAACAAAATTAAATTTTCTTAAAACAAGTAGAAATTTCAACTAATCTTTTTTTCCTGAAATTTCAACTATTTTTGTTCACTATTTTAGTATTTTAACATAATCACTTACGCCAAATGAAAAAATTTGGACCATTATTTTTCATTTGTACTTCTTCGTTCGTCGCTAGACACTATTTAATCTAACACTTAATATAATTATTGCAATAAATTTTCCAGTCAGAGTTGTCCAAAATAATTATTGCAACAAAACAAAAGAAAATCACAATATCGGATAATTAGATTTGATGTGTAAGAGTATATATCGAATAAATTGGCTGTAAACATTCGTTGTTACTCATTAGCATGAACATGTTGGTTTAAGTAAGAAAAATATTAATCTGTTTTCTTTTTCATTTTGTTTTTTTTTCTAAAAATACATACATGTTAACAACTACATGCATTCTGGTCCCTGAAACTTAAGAAAATGACCAAAATGCCCTTTGGGTGCAAGTAAAAAGACTAATTAGGACCGAGGACGAAGAGCGTCAAAAGTCAAGCCGTGAGATATCCTCGTAGCAGGAGCCCAAGCATTGACTGGTAACGACCGGTGGTGGTGTGTTGACGTTGCAGCCTGAGCCTGAGGTGGTGGTGGTGGGACCGACACGTGTTCACATGAAGGGCACATGGTCAATGTGGTTGGTGGGCTCATGTGCATGTAGAACTGAGGAGAAAGCTTAAGTGCCCTTAACTCCGTTACTTCTTTCTGTAGCCGACGGTTCTCTTCCGTTAGATTCTCGCAGCATCGCCGTAAGAACTCGCAGTCAACCTCCGTCTGCTTCAGCTTAGTTCTGTTTAAAAATCACCAACACACCCTTATAAGTAATCAAATCAAGGGTAAATAGGAGAAATAGAGAGAGATCTTATGTTTGTGTGTCGTGTTTTGATAATTACCTAGCTCGTCTGTTCTGAAACCAAACTTCCACTTGTCTAGCTCTTAATCCTAATTGCTTAGCCAATGCTTGCTTCTGCTTCTGTAAAAGAGTTGAAAGTAACCTTGATTCAGTCTAAATTTACGAAAATGCCATTTACAAATTAATATCTGCATTTAATGTGTGACCAAAACCAAAATAGTAGTAATGTTTTTTTCTTGTCAACAAGTAATAAAAGTCATGTTGAATACAACAATGAGAAGATTCACTTTTCACAATAATCATGGCCATTATTTTCCTGGGAAAACTAGACTTTCTCGGGTGAGAAAATAAGTGAAAGAAGAAAATATTACCGGATTGAGAGTACTGTGATCCTTGAAGGTCTCTTCGAGAATAGCAGATTGATCCTTAGAGAGTCTAAGTTTTTTCCTGGAATTATCACCGTCTTCATCGTCACTGATTCCTCTTGAGCCTTGGGGATCTGTGTCTTCTTCTCTCTCGCTTCTTTTTCCGGTAGAGCTTGAGACTGTACTGTTTGGGGAAGATACTCCTGCGTCTTCGTCTCCGTATTCAGCCGTCGACGGTGGTCTGTTCACGTCGATTCCACGGATAAAGGTTCTTGTTTCTTTTTGAGATGAATCTAAGTTTGGAACTGCATGCATAAAATTGAAAATTTGGAAAAAAGGTGAGACCTTTTTAGGTTTTCATGGGATTTTCCGGGAAAATGGATATTGTTTTCTCAAGAAAGTGAAAAAAAAAACTCAAAAGTTTTGTTTTTTACAGCAGATTAAAAGAAGGATTATATGAATTAGAAAGAAAAAAAAAGTGTAAAGAGTAAATATGGTTATGAATGAATCTCTGTTTTTTCTCGGGAAAATAAAAAAACAGAGGAACCCAGAAAGCTATGAAGTACCTGAAGAATTAAAACTCTCGTTCCAGGAGGATCTACGGAGTAATCCAAAAGAAGAAGAAGAAGGAGTAACAGAAACAGAGGGATTAGATTTGAGATCCATCTGCTTCTTTGGAAAATTCAAGCCCAAGCTTAGACCCAAGTCGTCTTTCTCCAACATCATCTTCTTTTCTCAGAAAGTAAAAAAAAAAAGACTCTGTTTTACAATAAAGTTTTCTGCTTTTCTTTTGAGAGAGAGAGAGAGAGAGAGAGCGAGGAGAGAAAATGAATGGGCAAGTAAGGAAGAAGAAGAAGGGTTAATATAGAGAGGTAGAGAGAGAGATGAGAGTACTTTTTTATTTTTTTCAATCATGAGTGTGTGACTGACTTAGCTGGGGGCAAAATAATTATTATTTTAAGTCAATTACTAATTATTGATACTTTATTTCTTTGAAATTATTTTATAATCACAAACTTTGCTTCTTTGTCCCCCCCCCTCTATAACTCTCCCAACCTAAAGAAATGATCAAATCTAACAAATATGATAATATAATAATTATAGTCGCACCATTAATGATTAATGTTAGTAATATATTAATATTAATGAAACATCAATTTTCTCAGTCAAAGATGATACTTATCAAACTACCACTAATTGAACTTTTTTTAGGATATTCATATGACTTAGTGGATTTTAAGCCTTAACTAACAAACAAATAAATATGACGAGAACAAAAAAAATCTAACAATAATTATTTTATTTTGGTTTGGTTTACACTGTTTTCAATTGCTTGCATGTATTACTTTTCGTTTTTATTCAATCAATTGTTCTGGTTCAGAACATGACTAGATTGTTAGGTCGTGGGAGGATATGAACTAGTCAAACAAAACTTTCAAATCCTCTATAAAAAGTATTGAAAATTGGACATTTCATTTTTTTTTCAATATACTATCTGTAAAAAAAAAAAATTTAAAAATTAACATGTACAATCAACATATTTAGTCAAAGTTTTATACTAACCCAAATCAATAACCTAGGAATCTATCAAGTTTTTGCCAAGATTTGACTTTAATTTTTATGGGTTTTTTAAAGTAGAAATGATAATGCAAAATCGTTTTTATTGATATTGTCGAGAAAGAGTAAACAAAAAATGATTACCCTTCTTAATGGCTCTAAAGGCCAAGAGTAGTCACGCTTGTTGCACACTTTTAAACCTTTTACTTTTTAAGGATCACTGAGAAAATTAATTAAAGAACAACTAAACAAAACGGTTGAATTGAATTCAAACTTCTTTTTATGAAAAAATAAAGAATTCAAACTTCTTTACAGATTTTCTTGTTCTAACGCATGGGTCGACCGCATGAGTTTTATTACTTTTGTCGTTGAACTACTTAATGACCAACAAAGAGTACATTGTACCAGAAAAAATAATAATAATAATAATTGAACTTATTGATAACTTATAATGATGTTGATGAGAGTATATGTCATCATATATATACCATAGACGTATTTGTCTGATCGAGCAGTAGTATTTATCATAGTTAAAAACAGAATTGTTGTGGTTCAAACTAAAGAGATTAGTATTTTCCAACATTATCATTTTATCAAATCTTAATTTAGATGATGATGACATAACAATGATCTTAACCCAAAAACCACTATGTTTTGGTCATACTGAACGAGAGATTATTACCAACATCAATATGCTATATATTTTTGTAGCTTACATATACTTTTTATAAAATATTGGCACACTAGTATATGTGAATGCACATATATCATAATTAATACTAATATTAATAACATAGTGCATTAAGCATGGTTAAATCATGTTGTAATGAGAAATCATTGTATAAATTTTTTAATCAACTGGTTACTTGTCAAATCTATCTTGAGTCTTGACCATTTTATCATAAAAGTCGATTTAATGGCATCAAAATCGATTCCCTTTAATTAGTTGCAACAAGATTTTTGTTGCCTTCAAATCCTTAAAAGAGATATATTAATTTCAGCATTGACAGTGAAGGTCCCAGTGACACGCTAAAAGAAGAAATGATTATAGAAATTGAAAAGGAAATTGACGGCCAAGATTAAACGTTGAGAAAACAAAAGATCAAACGGTTGAGAATTTTCATTGTTGGCCCCACTTAATCCAGCTACATGCTTTGACAACCATCAAAAATATGAATGAATTGGATCAATATGATTGGAATCAGACACACTAACATTTTCGTCTATCTTATTTTTATAATCAATGTGGGTCCTTTTTAGATATTCTTTTTTTTTCTTTTTTCTTTTTGTATGTGCGATATAATTAGTCACATACAAACCAGACTTTATTTTTCTGTAAAAGAACCAAATAGTAAAAACCACCTTAGTTCTAAGTTTGTATTATACATTAAAGAATTATAACCTAATCTAATTCGGTTGGACAATTTCATGGTTGATTTCTTAACCACACTACCAAGTCGATGATTAGAACAAATAAACTCTCAAGTATGAGGAACCCTCTACCTCAACATTTGTCACAACACGAGTTCAAAACTTTTATAAGTTGTGGCACAATCAGATGGATCATTTTTCTCTTACCTAGAGTCTTGCCACTGACTTTGTTTGTCTTTATAATTAGTTTAATGTTCAACGACATTCGTTATTTTGAAGGCCGTCAAAATCATTTTCAGAAAAAACAAAAAAAAAATTACATCAGAAAACAATAATTATGTGGCGGTGCCTTGTAGGACACATGGTACATGCATGCGTGATGCATCTCAAATTAAACTTGATTTTGATTTACTTGTATTCACTATTAATTAAAATAGACTTATCTTTACTTTTTATCATCATGACTATTTCCTTAAAATTGTAAATTTTGTTATTCTGTTATAATAATTAATAATTTTAGTCTAACAATATAATGTGTTTTACTACAGATAATAAAATCATACTAAGAGTCGGTCAGTTGTTAATCTAAGAAAATCATTTCTTCCAAATTACTCTCGGTCCACAATAGAAAGGGTATCATTTTTTTTACTCAAGACTTTTTTTTACGGAATGAAATTTTCAAGTCATACATATTTATTTCCTCTACTATATCTGTTATTGTCAATACAGTTAACCAATATATACTCCTTCCGATTTATAAGATTTTTACACGTTTATTAAAAAATAATAATTTTTTATTTATTTTATTCTCATTGATATATTATAAAAAATTGCATTGCTTAATAGTCAATAGTATTGAATCAATACAATATAATATAAGAACATGAATAAAATTGAAAATCTAACTTAACATTTACATTTAAAATATAAAACAACATTTTTTTTAAAAAAAAAATGAAATTTAAAACGACACTTAATATGAATCGAATGGAGTATTAGTTTTGAGATGTAACCTGATATACTATTAGTTTTGAGATGTAACCTAATATACTATAAATTACCTATAAGGCTATAAACTAGTTTTAAAATGTACGTCAATAAACATTTAGCGTATATAATCCATTTTTTATTTTTTTTACTTTAATTCAATTTTAGAGTTATGTTCTGGGAAAATTATATCCTATACCTTCAAAAATTTTTAATTACACCATATACCACTTTCTCATAATCTTACCAAATTTACCATCTTTTCAAAATTGAAATGACAAACATAACGCTAAAATTCTTCAAATAACCACATTATCCTGTTCAAATAAACTGCATTCAACGGTCCAACAACTTTTTATTTCTCTTCAATGATTGTTAAGATATTTAATTAGTCGAAAATGAGAAGTAGATGCGCAATTTGTCCATGATATATATATATATATTTGTCTATCATAAAAATTGTTGTCTATCATGTGTTATATGTACTCAATTACAGATACACAAATGTATACTCATATATTTGTTGACAACTTCTGAGTAATGACTATCATTTATTGGTCCACGACATGTTATTTATGTGTTGGTAGACAAATTTTTGTATATTATAATTGTGTTAGTCGACGTATTCACGTATTCGTTGACAATATGTGATTAATATATTTTTCAATATACATATTGTTGTTCATTATGTGTTATTTTTAGTCATAAGATTATACAAATATATACTTATGTCTTTGTGGACAACTTGTGAGTAATAACTATAATTTATTGGTCAACTGTATGTTATTTCTGTGTATATTATAATCGTATTAGTGGACATAATATTATTTATTTGTGGACGATTTGTTAATAATATTGTCTATTCGGTCAGTCAAAACTTTAATCAAACAATGACAATTTTATCTGATTTGACCACAATCTACTACAAAAAATGGTATTTTTTGTGATCGTATCAAAAAATTATAGATCCAACAATTACAATCTTCAATTGCGATAGATTCAATAATAATCTTTTATGTATTTTTCCAATCTAACACCTAAATGAAGTCATGACTTACAAATTTCTATACATGTAGAAAAAACTGAAGATTTTTGTTTTCAAAATGAAAATAATTAAAGTTAAAAATATTATATTTTAAAATAGCATAAATATAGAATAGGGTTAGAGATAATCATAAAATGGTAGATCTTATAAAGGACTATAATTTCAGTTTAAAAAATTTTTGTCGTCTAAAAGAAAATAGAGGTGGAGTTCACGTGGGGGTGCAGAAATTTATGGAGACATGTTTAACAAAAATTTATTTTTATTGAAAGGGGTTAAATTTCATAAATATAATACTCTTATTAATATATTTTGTATGTTTTAAGGGGAAAAAGTAGGAGTAGTATAAAAGGAGAAGAAGAACAAATAAGAGAAAAGGTAAAATAAAACTCACGTGGACCCAATAAAATGATATGAGCCAGTGAGAGACCTCGAATCACGTGACTCACACACACGCGCGTGTCGTTTTGTCGGGTCACTCGCCGACAGAAGAAGTCTTCACAATCATACGACACTTTGTTCTATCCCTAAAAACAGCAAACTCCATGACCATCCATCATGGCTCTCTCCTTTTTATCCTTTTTCGTTTTTGCCAATTACGTTACAATATGTATCATATAGTATAAAATAATAATAGTATTTGAGTAATGAATAGAGCATGGCCTTCTTTAACGATACATGTTCGATTACACACTGTTGCACGTACACTTTCGGCTTGATTGGTACCATTTTATAAAATGGTTTATTGTTGAATCTACCGATGTTATAAAATTTACTATTTTTTTTTAAGATTATAAAAAATATTACTTTTTAGTGGTCGAAAATAGTTTCAGACAAAATTATTCTAAGCTAACCAAAATTTTAATTGATCGAATGGACAACATTATTTATAAGTTGTCCACCAATATATGAATATGTCCATCAACATAATTATAATATACATAATTTTTTATATCAACACTGAAATAACATATCGTGGATTAGTAAATGATAATTGTTACTCATAAGTTGTCTACGAGAGATGAATATACATTTTTATAAATTTTAATTAACTAAAAATAACACATGGTGAATAATAATTCTTATGGTGAACAATATATTATTCACAAATTGTCCACGAATACTCATAATTGACTGAATTCAACACATGATGGACACCAATTCTTATGGTGAACAATAAATCACCCACATGTTGTCCATAAATACTCCTAATTGACTGAATTCAACACATGATGAACAACAATTTTTATGGTGGACAATATATTACTCACAAGTTGTCTACGAATAGTCAAAATTAACTAAAGTCAACACATGATAAACAATAATTCTTATGGTGGGCAATATATTACTATAAGTTTGAAACTATA
Source organism: Crucihimalaya himalaica (assembly GCA_004349715.1). NCBI lineage: Eukaryota > Viridiplantae > Streptophyta > Magnoliopsida > Brassicales > Brassicaceae > Crucihimalaya > Crucihimalaya himalaica. The sequence continues at coordinate 519,075 of SMJT01000050.1, forward strand.
AGTTTGAAACTATAAGTTCTTATGTCTGAAACTATAAGTTTGTCTACCAACACTGAAATCATCACGTCGTGGACCAATAAAAAGGGAGAGTGAAGAAAAAAAAAGCTAGCGCTTTAATAAAACGGGAGAGGTCGTGTCCGTTGGTTTGCTCCAGGCAATTGAATACAATTTTGTATGACATATGACAATGTAATTATTTAAACATTTTAGAGTTATTTTTATCATTTCAATTTAAAAAAATGATAGATTTAATAAGGTTTTGAAAAAATGGTATATCTTATAATTTATCTTTCTGATGGTATGAGATATAATTTTTCTTTTATAAAATTCTCAAATTTTTTTAATCAAAAATCTAAAACCTCAGTAGAAACTACGGTAAATTAATCATTTATGCTTTTATCGTTTTTAAAAGTTAGGTATGTGATCAAAACCAAAACCATCTGCTAATTGTTGATATATAATAACAAATTTGTTCTATATTGTTATGATATATTGCTAATGGGAACCACAAGCTAAACGTTGTTCACCGCATAATTTACTCCGAGATGGAGTATGAGGTGTCGGCTATGATCATAGTCACTAAGCTAGAAGGGCTTGGATTGAAAGGGTAAACTTTTGTGATTGTTTATGCATTATCATTTCCATGATTTCATGTAACCTGGTCTCCTTGTCTCGATGATAAGTTAAAGTTCAGTATTGTCCCTATGAGTAGGTGGTGTTATATTTTCTGCGGGTATTACACTGTGTACTTAATGGTTCAATTATTGAGTTCCTTTTCACCAATCTTATTGTCGGTAGATGTTTTTTTTTTTTTTTTAATGTATTTTTTTTTTCTTTCTGGGGAAAGTCTATCCCTAATGAATGCTTGGATATTATAATGGATTCTCTATTTCTCATATTTATGTGACATGTTATTGTATTTATATCATTGTCAAGCCTAAAATGATTGAGGCTTTGGAAATACATACCATTACTTAAATTTGACAAAATACATACCGCTATTATGTCACTATATTGATTTTTATACATACTAAAAAAATAAGATAAATATATCAATACATCCCCAATCAATTGCTTATGATAGAATCATAATGAATTAAACCCAAAATTAATTAGCTCTGATTAGATGGCAATTTAGGTTTTTGTTAAGATATCAGTTTGTAATTACCAAAAATATTCTTTTAGATTAGATGAAACAAAAAGCTTTAAAACAACATTTTAATGTCTACATTACCGTTCCACACGTTATTCACTCATATATAGTTTGTTTTTTAAATAGGAAAACAATGAACATATTTTTTCATTGTAATTTCGTTTTAAAAACAAAATTAACTGCAGTAAAAAACATAGTAACAAAAACATATATATATATATATATATATATATTTCTGTTTCAATTTAAGTGTAATTTAAGAATTTTACACATTTATTAAAAAAATAATTAAAATCTTTTGTTTTATCTCTAATTAATATATTTAACAATTTTGCATTGATCAAAACATTTAAATAATAGAGATAAAACTAAAAATTTTAAAAAAATATTTACATTGAAAATTTAAAACAACACTTAAATTAAAAAGAAATTTAAAATTTAAAACAACAAATAATATGAAACGGAGAAAATATTTATTACTAACAAATAATATGAAACAGAGATAGTATTTGTTACAAATGTGATGCGGTGGAGATGATTACCATTCTTAGTTAACAAAAAAACAAAAATTTGGGCAATTTTTCTTCCTAGTGATTAGTGAAGAAAAAGAAATGGGGATGGGGGACCAGGTTAATCATGTGAATGTGACTGAGTGAAGAAAAAACCCCACAAAAAAATTGTAGATCTACTCCTCGTGGCATGTTTTCATTCGAATGTACTTAAATCATTTAATTATGTACATACCCCTTCAGCTCATTGACAAGTCAACATCCCACGTGCGACTCTTCTCTATTCTCCTTCTTTGCACCGTACGAGGCTCGTGTGTCCACACCATTACCCGCGTGACTTGCACGTGAACTCTACCCCTTTTGTTTTTTTTCTGGTGCATTTTACTGATTCATTTCTTTGTTTTGATAAACATTTTACTGATTTATTCATTATACTAAAGTCATAAAGAAGGCAAATTTTCGAGATGCCATGACTTATTTTCTACACCATCCAGAAGCGATAATGTATTACTATTCTGTTTAGCAGATAAATTATTTTTCTTCATTTTTAATACATTTATTCAAATTTTCTGTTTTACTAACAAAATAAGATGTATATGTCACGGATTATTTTCTTTCCCTTATTAATCTATGACCAACTATATCAGAATTCTTGTATATATAATCCATATTTATATATATATGGTAACATAAATATATCTGCGACGAAAGCAAAAAATAGGGAAAAATATTGGTAATATTATGAGCATACATTTCATTTTAAAGCCTTAATAAGTGTGTAAGACTACAAGAGACTTAAAGGGGAGGAGACCCACAGAATGACCCAAACGGAGCATGTGAAGTTCACGTGAAGCTGACCCCACAGTGAGGGCTGCGTCCTAAGAAAAGAGAGGTTTCTGTGTAGTGTTACAATTCGGGGTCTCAATTATGTTGTGATCTCCGCTGGTGCTTTTGTCCGATTTGACTTACACTTTTGGGCTTCTTCATTCTCTAATCATCACCACTCTCCAATTCTTTGTACTCACTCCATAGCAATAGTTAAGCAAAATGAGGTTTTTTTTTATCAGCGTCAATGATCTTCACATTGTCTTCGGAAAAATATTTTGTTACTTACAAGTTTGTTGATCATCTCCATATTTTTCATAATCTGTACGTATTCATATGTACGTATATGCATTTTAAACATTTATAAATATTTTAAAACAACAAAATCTACTCATGTCAACATAATTATATATATATATATATATTATTTGATATGTTACAGTATTTGTTAATATATATTCTTGCTTTTTTAGCTAGAGTTTATGAATTTTCTTCTGACTGAAAAATTCATTTGAAAAATAGAAGTTCAAAAATTAATTAAAAGATGCATTGAATTTACCTTTTATAGACAAAGTCAAATTTACAGCCATTTATTGCGAAGCATACAAATTAAATACTTCTATCATTTACATTAAAAAAATAAAATATTTCATTTACTTTCTCTGTATCTAAAAGAGTAAAGAGTCTGGTGAAAACTGACAGTTACGATTTACCAACAAACGAGGACATCGACGGGCTATTATTACGATTTACCAACATACGGGATATAATGATAAAATATGAATAAATCTTTCCTTTTGGTGATGATTAGATTAGAGAACTCATATGGCACTAATACTTGTGCTGGAAAATAGAAATCTAAGCTATGACTAGTTATTTATTTGATGTGTAAATTGTTTACCAACGCATACACGCATGGGTATGTATATACCTAACATGCTCGGTATGTACATGGGTATGTACATTACAAGAAGTGTAAATGTAAAGTTACAACCTCAAAAGAAAAGGTGCCAATTGTAAAGAGTCCCAATTTCTATGCATGAGAATTACAAACAAATTTCTTTATTTTTACAGTGTTTGCAAGTTAAAATTTAGAAATCTGACATAAACCACAAAAAAAAAAAAAAAACAAATAAAGTAGGTATAAGTTTTAGTTTTATATAAGTAAAATGAGACAAAAAAATTCATGCTCCTATCTCTCAACCTCTCAAAACTGAAATACCATCACAATTCTACGAAAATAGCGGTTGCTAGTCTTTGTATTCAATCATCAACTTTGGAAGCTTTCCCACATTCTGCTGTACCAATTCCTTTTTTTTTTTTAATAGATGAAACAAGAATCAGCAGGATATAATATCACTCCATACTCTGAATATATATGAAATTACCTCAAAACTTCAAAGAAGTTTGAATTGGAGAATCATCATTGCGTAAAGTCTCATATGTATCAAAGAAGGATAGAAAAATAAATCAAAAACGTAAAAGTTATCAGATTGATGGCTTCACAGAAACCACCAAAGAAAACATGAATCATTCTATAGAAACTGAAAACAAAATTAGAATGCAATGTTTTCTCTTTGCAGATTATAGTGGTGAATTCTTTTTGGTGTAAGTGTAGGACTTGAATCTCTAGGTTCTTTAAGCCAATCACTATCGATTAATATTAAGTTCTTAGCCATGGCTACTAAGATCTTAACTTGTTTAATCGATTTTTCAGTTAATGTCGTCGTAGATAAATTAATGTAATGAATATAGAATAGTAGTATGAAACTGATCCTTGCTGTTTTGAGTTGTCTTCTCCGGAGAAACTAGCATGATAAGTTGTTGGAGTGGTCTATATATAATATAGTTTTAAGATGAAGAAAACTTACACAAGAAATCAAGAATCCTTCTACATGGAGAGCTTTCATTTTGTCTACTCTTGGAGAACTTTAACGAAACTACTTCTACTTAAAAAATTATAAAATATCCTAAAGAGTAGAAGTTGAAAATGTCAGAGAAAAAAAACATCATATAACTTTATAAGTAATGCATCTATTTATTTATTTTTAAAACAAAATATATAAATACTGATTTAATAAAACAAATATTGTTTACGTTTAAAAAATATCTTTTTTTCCTTACTCAACATTATAAATAATTTATTCGAAATCCTTAATAATAACACGACACTAATGATATTTGTTTAGTTTTCTGGGGTTTTGATAAGTCTTCTAATTATATAAGACTTATAAGTTCTTTATATATGTGTTTCATTATTATTTTTATGTTTTTGGTTTTGTTAAAATTTTTAATCGGAAGCCAATAAAAAAAAGATAAAAAAGACTAGAACTATACCGTTAAATCTTAAAACGTATATGGATATGGAAGAATAATCATGAATTTGATGGTAAAATGATAATGAAAATATTTAGCATATTTGTTCAAATTTTTTAAAAAATTAGTTATGATTATCGTTAAAAAGTTACATAGAAAAAGCTCCATTTTAAAAATTCGCCTCAAGAATCAGTGATCCTTGGTACGGCAACACAAACAGCGTTTTTATTATTATTTTTATTTACTGACCTCCGACATCAACCTCACTGGGGATCTCCAAGCCAAAGATCCATACGAGCATTTAACACAATACACTATCTAACGGGAAGCTGATACGCAATGATACGTAATACGCGCACCACCCAAAATGGTAAGAATGTCATCATTTTTTTGATTCATAAGACACATTGTTCTGATACACACTAGATTTTGTGAAAGGGCGACTAATGGCTAAATCCTACATTAAAATCTAATAACTCAGCCCGTTATAAATACTACTATAAACATAACATAAGATGAGGCTTCGATCCGAGAAAAAACATATGGGGATAAAAGAAATCGGATAAAAACTTGAACACTAGAGCTCACTAAAACAAACGTTGAATTAAGCCGTCCGATTGCACTCTGATTTAAGCGTTAGCAGATATTTGAAAACACTATATATATAATACTTATGTAATTTCAGTGTTTCTTTTATCATAAAAAATGTTAATTCTCCAACGGTCGTTCCTAATTAATGATTTCATTTTAAAAAAAAAATTGCAGATGAAGATACCTAACATTTTACACGAACAAGATAAATTATACGTGTAATATTTGTTTTGCATTGAAAAATTCAAAAATTCTAAAACGGCTATGTTAATAATATCATTAGTTTAATAATGAACATGCGACACCATAAAAAAAGAGACAGATAACGTTAAATCATATGCATATAAGAAACGAAATTAGAAGTGAACATTAATGTGAAAAAGGACAGGAAGGGATCAAAAACTAAAGGCAAGTTGGTTCGACAATTACCATCTTCACGTGGAGCTCGAAGTTCCACACTCGATTCAGAATCATAAGACAGCGAAGCACACGTGTGTCCTCGTTTGCCCCATAACGCTTTATCTCCTCAACTGTCCAAATATCCAATGACTTCCCACTTCGGACTTCATCAGATCACTTGTATTGATCTATAATTACCACTTTACTAGATATAAGTATGGCATGTCTAAACATTGTACATACTATAACAATGAACAAAAGAACTAACAAAATTAGTACTTGCTAGTATTATTAATACTTGAATTCTTTTGCGCCATGCACATATTCTTTTATCGCATGTTTTTTTTATTTCACTTCGTTTTTTTTAATAGTAGTTTTTGATTCTTGAATATATATATATATATATATATAGATGCAATCTATTTTATTATTGGTTGAATAATTTTTAATTATATATTAAAGAATTTTTAGTGTAAAAAATGGAAAAATATGTATAGAAACATGTATGTTTTACTATTGACCAAAATCAATATATATAAAAATTTGCTATGTGCTTTAGATATTTTGAGCTGATTAATGTACTTTAGATATTTTCTAAAAACAACATAAGAATTTGCTATGTATTATGTAATATATGAAAAATTGTGATACAAAAATAAAAAAATGTAATATGTTTGATTTAGTATTAAATATCAAATTATTTAGTTGGTAGTTGCTATTACTAAGGTTAATGTGTTTTTATAGTTTATATTTTGATGAACCAAAAGAATATAGACTATTACAGTATACGTTAATCACTGAAACAATACCAGAGTCATAGCCGTCCAATGATGACAGAATCCATCGCACGTGCGGCAACGTTTATTTCCAAACAAAATAAACAAAGCGTGTGCTTTGGGAATGGGTTCTGGTGTCCCACGTGTCTCGGCCATGTGATTAGCTGAGCTGGCACATGCGATTAACCGCTAAATCTTAAACGGCAGTAATTAATTTGCTTCATTAGATCCATAATCACTTGCTATTAATCTATTGCTAAAAAGCTGTGTCACACGTGCATCCTCCTTCATGGATACTAAGAAGATCTCTTTACTTTATTTTATGGCTTCGTTGCTTCATTTACATATATAACCTCGGTTTATGAATAAAATTTAGAATGAATTTTTGAATGTGATATATTCTCTAAGTTCAATACTTATTAGTATTAAGTGTCATTTTTAATTTACAATTTTATTTCAAAATAAATGGTAATTTTTCTAATTTTATTCTTATTATTTTAGTGTATTGATCAATAAAAAAGTTGTCTATTATATTAATAAGAAGTAAAACATGATTTTTTAAAAAATATACGTAAACATTTATAATGAAACTGAGAAAGCATGCATGCTTGGAGCTTGATCAGAATTCTAAATAAATAAAAAAATTTGGACGAACTATGCTATGACATTAACTCAAACCTGACTATAACCAACAGAGCAATACCATTGCAATATGATATATTGATTGCAATTATTGAGTGTTAGCAAAATAAACATTTGATTAGTTTATTTATATTAGGAGTATATTACTATTATATAAGGTGGTGCGACCAATTCAACAATCAGCCGAGATTTGCAATCAAATCTCGGACATAATGATTTATATATACAATTATTATATAAGGAAGCTAAATGATTATTAATTTATGTGGCCAAGCTGTCTTTTGCTTAAAATGATGAAGTTGTTCCCCACAAACTTATAATACCGATTGCTCATAATAATATATAGAGAAGTACACACATACTGTATATAACAGTGGTCTGTGTAAACCATTCTATTTGCAATCAAGAATATATGATATTCTGAAAGTAATTTTTTTTCTATAGCGCCCCCTTTTGTCCCCATCTTTCATCTATGATTAAATCAATGGCAAATATTATAAACGTATAACGGTTTGATAAATGTGTTTACAAATGTACCATACCTTATACAATGTGATATAATGAGGAGAGGTCAAATGATGGAGACCATGTTGTTGAAGCAATAAGCTAAAGAGAACGTGTTTGGGCAATGTCTTCTGACTGAGGCATTGGAATCATCAAAATTAGATATATGGTCCACCTGCATTTATTATTAAATCTTCCATTAATTAAGGAATCACTGTCCTAAGATCTTTTTTTTTTTTTTTTCTAAACTTTTGTTGATGAAATCATAACGCACTATGCATTTATGTCCAAACCTATTCAATCAGGTCCATTAATGAACAGAAAAATATATTACAATCATATCGCTCCAATATATCGACGGAGTATATGTCTATACTATGTTATTATTATTATCGGAACGTTTTATCTAAAACTATGTTTAACTGGATTTATTTCATTTTCATAGGTTAAATTTACAATTTCTTTTTTAAAGTTGCACGTCAAAATATACATATGATATCAGCGGTGTTAGACTGATGATCAATGTTCTTGGAACTTTTGACTTCATTATTGTAGGATCGTTTTTTGGGCAAGTTAAATTAGTACAGGTTCGTATTAGTAATTAGTATATCTTACAAGGTATGTCTCCTGAAACCTACATTAAAGTTCTTTACTTTTGTAATTACATATTAAACTCAAACTACATATGTAATTGATTGTAAAAATATCAACGGTGTTAAAAACTTAAAATTATCGGTGTTTATAATATTATCTTTTTAGACTGAATTAGTGTTAGTTAATATATTATTTTATAAACTATGCCGCCAAATCTACACAATTGTATTTTTATATAGTTGGATTTTCTTATGTTTACTGTTTTTCTTTTTTTTTCTCTGTCAACATTTTTACTGTTTTTCTTTAAAATAACACAACTCCCACATTTGATTTTTTGATTGATCTAAACTGCAATGAAAACGTGGGCTTGGACGAGAATTTAATGGGCCTAAAGCTCAGTGTATATCAAAACTCGGGCAAAACAAGTCGATGACTAAAATTTTAAACGACATCGTACGGACATATTCTGACAAGTGCCGACAGCTGCATAAAAAGAAAACACAAGCGAGATTAGAGAAATCCATATGAAACTGAATAGGGATAAGAAGAAATAATGGGAACGGTTCTGAAACTTCCGATCATCGATCTTTCTTCGCCGGAGAAGCACTCTACTTCCCGATTGATTCGTCAGGTTCTTGTTCTTCCTCTACTTGTCTTTTTTCATGGAAACAAAACGACCACATTGATTGTATCATTTATACTCTTAACAATACATGCTTCCTTATGTGAAGACTCTATACAAATGTCGTTAAAGTGATATTTTTTAGGCTTGTTTGGATCATGGATTCTTCTATCTCACGAATCATGGCGTTTCGGAAGAGTTGATGGAAAGAGTGTTATTGGAGAGCAAGAAACTATTCTCTCTTCCTCTTGATGAGAAGATAGTGATGGCTCGTCGTGGTTTTCGTGGCTACTCACCATTATACGACGAGAAACACGAATTTTCTGCCACCTACAAAGGTTCTTAATTATAATATAATAATATATAGCTTACTCTTGGTTTGTCTAACTATATACTTGATTCATGTTATCATATTTTTATTATTGGCTTTGTTTGAGAAAAATGAAATGTTTGATTGATTGAAATTTTCTTATCAAAGGTGATTCCAAGGAGATGTTCACTTTTGGATCTTCAGATGGAGTTTTGGGACAACTTTACCCTAATGAGTGGCCTACCGAAGGTAAAGTTTTTTTGGAATATAATATAGAAATCAATACAATAAAAAAGTTTGTGTCTTTGCTGGATGACACATCAGCTTTTTCAATCTTCCTCCATCTGACACATCATTTAAAACAAGTAACCAATAAAAACATTTCATTTAATACACATCATATTTCATTTGCCACATCATATTTTTTAGTTCTCCAATTTTATAAACAATATAAAAAAAAATTTTATTGAATATTTAATATTTGAAATAGCTAGATTCGAAGTTTTAATATTTTTAAAACAATAATCGGGTATATTTAATTAAAATAAGCCAACTAATTTTAATATAATTCAAAATAAGTTATATATAAACTAATACAATAGCTTATTAATATTATTTATCTAGATTTTAGGTTTATCTAATGTTTTAAAAATAATAATAAAGTGTATAATAGAGAGCATTGGATTTAATTACTCGATTTTTTAATAGAGTGTATCTAAAATTTAAACTAAATTATATATAAATTAAAAAATGTATATATAATTTCAAATAAGTTATATATAAACTCATAAAATATAGCTAATTTATATTATTTATCTAGATTTAAGATTTATTTGATGTTTTAAAAACAATAATAGAGTGTGTTGGATTTAATTAGCCGATTTTTTTAATAGAGTGTATCTAAAATTCAAAATAAGTTATATATAAATTTAAAATATATATATAATTTAAAATAAGTTATCTAGATTTGAGATTTATTTGATGTTTAAAAAAAATAATAGAGTGTGTTGGATTTAATTAGCCAATTTTTTTTAATAGAGTGTATCTAAAATTCAAACTAAGTCATATAAATTAAAAAATGTATATTATATATACAAATTTAACATTGAATCAATACAAATATTTGAAAATAATTATTATAAATATATTATTTGTAAATATATGCAACATATAGCAGATTTTTATCTTCTTTGGAGAATCTGTTTAGAACATAAATCTGTTGAAATCACGCGAAAGTGTTCGACTTGGAATTAATATCTCAAATTCTTACAAGCAAATATTAATTAAAGTTGGAAACTCTAGGAATGCGAGATTGTTGGTGAGAAGCAAGATTTGAAAAGATCACAAACTCTAGAGGATACTCTTTGGGAATAGACCAAAGATGTTGTTTGGAATACTAATTTTTTTTAGCAAAGATAAAGAAGACAACGACTCCAAGATCATACCAGTTAGATTGTTGTAATAAATTTAAAGATTTTTAATGACCGACAAAAGTTTCCAAGCTCGAGTGAGATCCAATATGTGAGTCGATTATGTGAAAGATCCAAATTTTGTTATAATTTTATTCCACAAAAAAATAAAAATTTGACTATAAAAGTTATTGTAAAAAAAAGATTCAATTTTTATGTTGGTAGAGTTGATGAGAGAGTTAAGATAAATCTGGAGATACAGTTCTCAGATAAATTAAGATACGACAAAAAATCACAGGAATAGAGAAATATATTTAACTAGAGATTGAGCTGGTGATATTGTTGTAATAAATACCAAGGTTTTGGAGTTTCTTGCTCCTAAGAAAATATTATTTTGGTAACTTTTTGATAAAGTTATTGTAAGAGAGTGGTGGAAATATGATTTCAGTATTTTAGAAAGAAATTTTCATTTATGATTTCGATTAAGCAGAAGAAAATATTTTAAGTTGACTTAAGCTCAAGAGAAGAAAAAAGGAGAATGTTGAGTTCAAAACAAATAAATTTGCAGAGAGATTGAGAATAGAGAGAGAAACAAGTGAGGTAAAATCAAAGAAAAATGATTTCAAAGAGGCAACTACCGAATATATCAATTTTGGAGATGTTTTGATTATAAGTATAAAAATTTATGGTGTATATCTTTTTTGTATATTTTTTTGTCTAAAATATTTTTTTTATATAAAAATAAAATATATTAAATTCGTAAATACAAAATAAATAAAGTTGAACTATGTCGAACTGAATTTGGTGTCTCAAACTCTTATAAGCAAATATTAATATTGAAAACACTTCAGATGTGAGAAACAAAATTTGAAGATATTCAAAATTCAAAAGAATAATATTTGGGAATTGATCAAAGATGTTGTTATTTGGAAATACTAAGATTTTGTAGCAAAAATGAAGAACACAACGACTCAGAGATTACACCAACTAGATTGTTGTAAGAGTAAAAATGAATTGTAATGAATGGGAAACGTTTCCAAACTCAAGTGTGATCCAATATGTGAGTCGTTATGGGAAATGTCCAAAATTTGTTAGAATTTAATTTCACATAAAAATTTCAAAATTTTCTCATCAAAGTTATTGTAAAAAAGATTCAAGATTTTGATGTTACAATTGATGAGAGATTCAAGATAACTTTTAAGATATTATTTCTAACAAAATTGAGATACGACGAAGAATCGCATAAATAAAGAAAAAACAGAAAATTGAACTAGCGATTTTGTTGTTTAGAGAGGTCAATACCTGAAAGATTAATTTTAAAATATTTTGATTACAAGAATAATAATGTGTGCATGTATTTGTATTTAATATTTTTGTGTTTAAAACAAAAAAATAAACAATATATTTTAAATTAATAAATATAAAATAAATAATATAAAATAAATTATTTAAATAAATTTCCGCAGTGGGTAATTATCTAGTTAATACTTTAACGATGATAGCGTGGCATTACAATTTACAAAGAAAGTGAGGAATTTGATAATGGAACTCCTTTACATTACTCTTTAATAATTGTTACTCTTTTACAACTCTCGAGATATATATTATATAATTAGAAAAGTAGAAACCACTATTTTTTTTAATACGAAACGAGAAACAAACCGGATTTTCCGGATAGTCGATCCAATAATAATATATGATGATAAAAACATTGTTAGTTTATTAGAACAGAAACTTAACTCTGACTAATGTTATCTTAATAGTTTAATAACACTTCTTCTTCTATTTCTGGTCAAAGATCTTAATAGCATATAACAATTCTTATCTTACAATAACATCAGTAATAGTTATGAACTATCCTTTTTATAACAATTATGAACTATGTTGAGGTTATTTTAAATGCAAAACTAACATTGAGGTTTGACAAATTCTCAAACATAATGAATTATAACATTAAACAGACAAAAATATAATTGATAAACAGGATTATGGGTTTTAATTTGATCTGCTAACCACTCGGATCATGGGTTTTAACAGGATTTCCGGGATTTAAACGGGTAAACTATTAACGGCTGTTAAGGTATAACCAAACCATACTAGAGTTTGGGTCGCGAGTTTACAGGTCTGATCGGCCTGGTTGGTCCGAGGAGAAACTAAAGAGCCTAACCTAGTTAAATCATATTGTTACTTGAGATCATAACCCACAATAAACCTATTTAGCAAGAAGTAGTTAAGTGTTTGGGTTTTGAATCCATGTTTCTATCAAATACTAATTCTTTATTTTGTTTATGTTGATGATCTCTCTTATGGGTTATGAATATTTGTAGAGCTTTTGCCGCTATGGAGGCCAACCATGGAATGCTACTATAAAAATGTCATGTAAGTAGAAGGAAACTTTGTTCTGCTTATGCTGACCAAAAATACTTCTAAAACTAATAATGCCATTGTTGTCTCCTTCTTATATATTGGATTGTACTATGTGTTAATTCTTCTTTAATGGTCTTTGTTGCTTCTTAGGGATGTTGGTAAGAAATTGCTTGGACTAGTGGCTTTGGCATTGAATTTAGAGGAAAACTTCTTTGAAAAAGTGGGAGCCTTCAATGATCAAGCAGCAGTTGTTCGTCTCTTACGTTATCCAGGTCTTTCACCAAACCTTGTAGCACCTGTTCTTAATGAAAAAAATCCACCAGTGCTAGTTTCTTTACTTTACTCTTAGTTACTCTCTTTGTCACATTATGATAGGAGAGTTGGATTCATCTGGAGAAGAAACATGTGGGGCCTCTGCTCATTCAGATTTTGGAATGATAACTCTTCTTGCAACAGATGGAGTTGCTGGGCTTCAAGTATTCATCTCATAATTTTAAAAAAACTGAAAATTTCTTCTTCTTTTTTTTAATCTTTCTTTCTAACAATGTTTACGTACTAAAAGGTTTGTAGGGATAAAGATCAAGAACCAAAAGTTTGGGAGGATGTCGCTGGAATCAAAGGGTAAGTTACATAAAACCATAAACATATGCTTTTTGATTGACACTATTTGTAGTATTAAGCCCTAAAACGTATGTTGACTTTGTATAAATTTATCAAATCACAGGACTTTTGTTGTCAACATCGGCGACCTTATGGAGAGATGGACTAATGGTCTTTTCCGGTACCTAAAAAATAAAAAAATCCATACTTTTAGTTTACAATTTAATCTCTAAGGTGATATTTTGATTTAAGATCGCTCTTCTTGATTATAATTAAGATCAACAATGCATAGAGTGGTGTCAGTGGGAAAAGAACGTTATTCGGTACGATGTAATTTGTTTGAATTAGTTTCTGTTTTACTAATCATCATATCATTATAGTGACATAAACTTCTTGGTTTAAGGTGGCTGTATTTGTCGATCCAGACCCAAACTGCGTTGTAGAGTGCTTGGAGAGCTGTTGTAGTGAAACATCTCCTCCCAGGTATATATATGATAACTCTCGTTATTTTTGTGATAATTAATTTAAAGTTTTGGTCTTCTACCAAAACCTAAAATGGTAGATTTGTCAATTTGTTGCCTCAGGTTTCCACCGGTCCGGGCCAGAGATTATTTCCACGAGCGATTCACTCAAACCCTCGCCTCGTATTCCGGTTCCGGTTAAACTATTTATGAGAAGCTCCACATTTTCTTAATTAAACATGTGTCATGTGTCAAATGTTTGAGTTTTCTGCGTTAATAAACCTTAACTAAGGTTTGGGTTTGAGTCGTGTGCTTTGCGTGGACATGAAAATTAACTATAATAAATTAAAGGTGATAAATTGTTTAAAACCATATCACGTATGCTGTGTTTGCGATTGGTAAATATACTAGTTGTGGCCTATGTATGATTCCGTATGTCATGGACGTAACTCGTAAGTCGTCCATTAGACTGTAAGTCATGAACACACTACAGGGAGATAACAAAAGGTAGGTACAACCATATATGCAAGGATCTTTGTAATTCTGCATTAAGACTTTAGGGTTTAATAGGAAATGGATACTATTACAAGAGTTACAAACTTTAGAATCAAACTTTAGAGTAACAAGAGAATGACAAAGAAAGCATAGTATCATGGATTCATGATATATGTCTTAACGTGGGCTTAATCTGTGATGTGAGATTTGACGAGCCCATTAGAGTCCACTTTGACATTGTCAGATATTATGTATTTTAAATTCTATTTCATAATCTGACCAAAAATATATTACAAATCTTCATTTCATAATTCGTATCAGCCAAAACAAAAGCAATTACGAAACAGAGAGAATGGGGACGTCGCTTCTACTCCCGATCATCGACCTCTCTTCGCCGGACAAAGTCTCCACTGCACAGTTGATTCGTCGGGTTCTTCTTCCTCTTTCTCAGTAGTGATACGATTTTCAGGAAAACAATTTTTTTTTTCCAGTTTCAATTGTTTTTATAAGTGAAGGTAGTGATAGGAATAGTACCTGTAGCATCAATTGACGAAGATGGGTTTCGCTTTACTTGGCGTTTTACGATTTTGAGTGTTTAAGTTTTTGTCTGCGTTATTGATTGGAATGAAGCTTTGTGTGTATTTTATTTGATATTTACTAAGTTGAGGTGGATCAGACGATGTTTGTTTTTGAGAGACATGTCTCTATGATTGCTGATAAACTGTTTTGTTTTGTTTTGTTTTGTAAGGCATGTCTTGAACATGGATTCTTTTATGTCAAGAATCATGGTATCGCGGAAGAATTAATGGAAGGGGTTTTTAAGGAGAGCAAAGGCTTCTTTAATCTTCCACTAGAGGAGAAGATGGCTTTACTCCGCCGTGATTTGCTTGGTTATACTCCATTGTATGCTGAGAAACTTGACCCCTCCTTGACCTCCTCCGGAGGTTCGTTCATTCATTTGGTGATTTCTATGCCATATGGTTTGTTTTCTTGTTGAGTTAGTCTTGAATATTTGATCTCTCTTTGTTAGGTGATTCCAAGGAAAGCTTCTATTTTGGCTCTTTGGAAGGCGTTCTTGCTCAACGTTACCCAAATCAATGGCCTACTGAAGGTAATATCTTACTACCTGTGTCAGTAATCGGTTTTGATCTCAATCTATATGTCTCTCTCTCTCTCTCTCTCTCTCTCTCTCTCTCTCTCTCACTACTTATGTGTATGCATAGATCTCTTGCCATCATGGAGACAAACTATGGAATTTTACTACATGAATGTCCTGTAAGCACCTGCTCTTTAGTCGCTCTTCTGCAAAATTAATCTCAAACTAAAACTTCATACCCTGTCTTCTCTATACATCCTCTGTTGATAATATGTTTTCCAAGCTCATATGAACAGTTATATTTGAACCTTGATGCTAGGGACAAATATAGTAGCCAATACATTGGTAGTACGAATGTACAATCTTTGGTGCATGTGTGCTCTCGAAATATATAAGGAGATTATGCTATTTCATGATTATTTTCTCTTATATCAACTTGCTAGTTGTGTTTTTGCATTGCTGCTTTAAGGTCCGTGGGTAGAAAATTGCTCGGCTTGATTGCCTTGGCATTGGATTTAGATGAGGACTTCTTTGAAAAAGTTGGAGCCTTGAATGATCCTACAGCAGTTGTTCGCCTCTTACGCTATCCAGGTATCGTACATCAAATTGTGGTTGGGTTGATATTAATGTTAATTTGGTAAGAATTTAGATCTTAACTTTGCAGTTTCGAATCAGGTTTTGATCTCTTCATTTCTTATGATTGTAGGTGAAGTGATTTCGGCGGATGAAGAAACATATGGTGCCTCAGCTCACTCAGATTATGGAATGGTTACTCTTCTTTTGACTGATGGAGTTCCAGGACTTCAGGTAAATATCTCTAAAATATTCCTTGCAACTCTCCTCATACTCTTCTCCTTTAGTAACCTTATGTTCTTACACAGTGTAAACTCTTAGGTTTGTAGAGACAAATTGAAACAACCACACATTTGGGAAGATGTCCCTGGAATTAGAGGGTGAGTCTAGCTGTTTTAGCTGCTAGATTATGAAGGTTTGTTGATTAGAAATAATTGTTGAAATCTGGGGACTTTCTATAACCGTAGGACGTATATCGTCAACATTGGTGATATGATGGAGAGATGGACCAATGGACTGTTCCGGTAAAATTTATAATCAAACTTAGTTTAGAGTGAGTGTGTATTCCGGGTAACATTTCACATTATTCTTGTAATGGGTTTAAGGTCTACATTGCACAGAGTGATGCCGGTTGGAAAAGAACGTTACTCGGTAACTTTTTCTTATTCTTTCCAATTTCTATACAAGTTTTAGGTATTAATTGGTAATACGGAGAAGCTTTTTTTTGTAGGTGGTGTTCTTTTTAGATCCGAATCCAGACTGTAATGTAGAATGCTTGGAGAGTTGTTGCAGCGAAACTTGTCCCCCAAGGTATTTGATAAAACTCTTGTCGATACTTTTACTCCATTTAGGGTGTGAGGGGCACATTGCACATTTGCTAAATCTTATGGTCTTGAATGGTAAAAGGATAAAAGTTGAGTCCGTTTCTCATATAACTCTGTTTTTTTTATCGGTGTAGATTCCCGCCTATTCTCGCCGGCGACTATATTAAGGAGCGTTTTAGGCTAACCTACGCAAGCTCATCCTCCTAGTCTATGTTTTTGTTTGTTAAGAAATTGTGTTCCAACTTATAATGTTTAATTAGTGAAATATCTAAGAACCTCGTGGGACTTGGAAAATGATTAGTCAAAGATAGAAACGCTCAAAACTCGTGGAAGATTACGTATTTGGACCATACTTATACACGTGGCGAATTGTCTGTGGTTGTATAGCGACAATGTCTTTTACGATTATAATACAAAACGATATAAATGCCTATTTCACCTAACTGTACTTTGAAATGAGAGCACAAATCTTAATAATGTTTTACGACACAGCTGACAACAAAATGCGTTTGACGGATAAAAATAAGCAAAAAGGCTTCATGTTTATGGAAAATCATTATATTTTATACTACATTCTAAGTTTTTATTCTTGAGCTGCGCATAACGCAACTATACAATGCAACAATATTTAAACATAAGAAAACAAAACATTATCTTATCTTTAGTCTTGTTGCTTTATCTTATTTTATCTTGTTATCGCAACATGTTCTTCAGATGCAACTGCATTAATAATCTTATATTTTACGGTTTTCATACGGCGGAAATTAAATTTTACTATCTGATTTTACTTTTGTTTTTTTTTATAAAAAAAAATTATTTTAGTACATAAATACAACATATAAAAATTTCTATATACATATACCTTTTATTTTTATTTTAGTCAAATATATATTTGTGCCATATGAGGGAAAAAATCTATAAATTCCATACGTGCGAGATTTTTTGCCAAATACGTAATTTTGTTCTCACTATTCGTTGAATAATAATTACTAGTATATGGAAAAAAATCCAATATATATTAATTTTCGAACGTGGATTTTATTTTATCTATGTCAATAGTGAGACTGTGCCAGACTGGATCTGAGAATAAGATAAAACCAAAATATTTAATCAATTATAGGAAAAAAAAAAAAAAAAAGAGTCCTATTTAAAATCGATTTGTCTTTCTTTTCTTTTATCTCCGAAATGAAAGTATAAATTATTTCTCCCAACTAACTACTCTGCAATTAAATCGGTAGAGAGGCATTGGCCATCATCTTTTGCTCCCTCTGTATTTTCTGGGTTTTTTTTTTCATTTTGAATCATCCCTGAGAGTTTTCTCGGGAAAGTTTTGAGTGTTTAGCGCTACTGGATTTTTGATTTACGAAACATGGAAGGAGTTGATCACCTTGCCGATGAGAGGAACAAGGCTGAGTTCGACGTCGACGAGATGAAGATCGTTTGGGCTGGTTCTCCCCACGCTTTTGAGGTTTCCGATCGGATTGCCCGCCTCGTCGCCTCTGATCCGGTTTATTTTTCTTCTCAATTCTCCTTGGTTTTTGTTCTCCCGATTTGGATTAGGGATTTTTTCTGTGTTCGATTTGTGAATTTCGTTTTTTTTATATCTTGTATAGGTCTTTGAGAAAAGCAATAGAGCTCGGTTGAGTAGGAAGGAGCTGTTTAAGAGCACATTGAGAAAATGTGCTCATGCTTTTAAGAGGATTATCGAGCTTCGTCTCACTGGTATGGATTCTTCTCACGCACCCTTTTTGTTATCCTGATTTCAAGGCTTTGTATTGAGTCTTTTCTTGGTTACAGAGGAAGAAGCAGGAAAATTGAGGCACTTTATCGATCAGCCTGCCTATGTGGATCTGCACTGGGTACTCTTATATATCAATATAGATATGATTTCTAAAGACACCATTTTGATTCTTTGATTCATGTTTTTTTTGTATCTCTTTCTGTAGGGAATGTTTGTGCCTGCTATTAAGGGGCAGGGCACAGAGGAGCAGCAGCAGAAGTGGTTGTCGCTGGCGAATAAGATGCAGATTATTGGGTGTTATGCACAAACTGAGCTTGGTCATGGCTCTAATGTTCAAGGCCTTGAGACAACTGCCACATTTGATCCCAAGACGGATGAGTTTGTAATTCACACACCAACTCAGACTGCATCCAAAGTGAGTTGGCCACAAAGCCTTTGATTGAGTTATTATGCACTGTGTTTTAGTTGTGTAAGATTTTCGTCTGTGTTGTTTGTTGAATAGTGGTGGCCTGGTGGCTTGGGAAAAGTTTCTACCCATGCTGTTGTTTACGCTCGTCTCATAACTGACGGCAAAGACTATGGTATCCATGGTATGTAGCGGGAAATTTTTTCCAGTATTTTTTTTTTGTTCAATTTTGCTTGCTCGGGTATTGATTGCTTAAATTCCTCTTCCAGGATTCATCGTGCAACTGCGCAGCTTAGAAGATCATTCTCCTCTTCCGAATATAACTGTTGGTGATATTGGGACGAAGATGGGAAATGGAGCATATAATTCAATGGACAACGGGTTTCTTATGTTTGATCATGTTCGCATTCCTAGAGATCAAATGCTCATGAGGTGATCCCTCTTTACCTTTCTGGTCTAATATTAATAACCATTCACGATGTAATGATATTTCTAGAGGAAAGTGCTTGTGCTTAAATGCGGGCTTATGGTTCTACATTTTTCTCCTCTTTCAAAACGTTTCAGGCTGTCAAAAGTTACAAGGGAAGGAAAATATGTTCCATCGGACGTTCCAAAGCAGCTGGTGTATGGTACTATGGTGTATGTGAGACAAACAATTGTGGCAGATGCTTCCAATGCATTATCTCGAGCAGTTTGCATAGCTACAAGGTACAGTGCAGTGCGGAGGCAGTTTGGCGCACATAATGGTGGCATTGAGACACAGGTACTCATTCAAACCCATTTCATAATCAAGGATACTCATGGCTGTGTACACCTATTGATGTTGGATCAAACAAATTTCAAAGTATTTCTACCTTGAAAAACTTGTACGAATGTTTTCCTGATTTAGGCCGATTTGTGTGTAAGTGTCTGCTGAACTGACTTTCTTCGACTTGGTTGTGTAGAGTTTTTTTTTTAACAATCATTAACGTCTTGTGACTAATATTATGTTGGCTAGATAAGGGAATGTAATATTTTTCTGCATGTTGTTATCACAGGTGATTGATTATAAAACTCAGCAGAACAGGCTATTTCCTCTGCTAGCATCTGCATATGCATTTCGATTTGTTGGAGAGTGGCTAAAATGGCTGTACACGGATGTAACTGAAAGACTGGCAGCTGGTGATTTCGCAACTTTGCCAGAGGCTCATGCATGCACTGCAGGATTGAAGTCTCTCACCACCACAGCCACTGCGGTATGTCCGGAACTGATCCTTAATGATCACTAGACTAGACTGATCGGTTTCGTTTCTCTGAGGGTCCAACTGCTCACATGTTGGAAAGTTTGTTCCCTCCTTATTGTCTTGGAGGTTTATTTAGAATTGAATAGTCAGCCTAATCGTTATATTGGGTGCAGGATGGCATTGAAGAATGTCGTAAGTTATGTGGTGGACATGGCTACTTGTGGTGCAGTGGACTCCCCGAGCTTTTTGCTGTGTATGTTCCTGCTTGCACATACGAAGGAGACAATGTTGTGCTGCAATTACAGGTACTTATTATCAAATGAGAGCAATTCTCATTTGCTAGAATAACACTGTCAGCTCAAATTGATTTCTTAGCATGTGGCTCGTCATCTTATGTCTCTCTGGTCTTTTGGCTGTGAGTTCTTGATTTAACATGCTTTCGTATTGTGAGTTTTGTACCTTTTTAGATATGATTAGTTGGAGGTTTTTGTCAATTTTACCTGTTTCACATTTTTTGGCTTTTGTTACCTGCAATTTGTTTTTGTTTTTCTGGTTGGTATGCAAAACATATTTAACTGCTTTTGAAGATTTTGTTCATTGTTGTTTCCCCAATATTTCCAACAATAAGAAAAGCTATAATCCCACTTGCCATTTGTGGTTATTCACGCTATTGTTTGAAATTGTGTTTATAGGTTGCTCGATTCCTTATGAAGACAGTCGCCCAGCTGGGATCTGGAAAGGTTCCTGATGGCACAACTGCTTATATGGGCCGGGCAGTACATCTTTTGCAATGTCGTTCTGGTGTTCAAAAGGGTGAGTTTCCAAGTTTATATGTTCTATCCTTTGTCCTGCTACAATAACAAACTAATGATCTTTCCTTGATATAATTCCCGAGTTAATGATATAGTTTGGTTTTATTCATTGGTCATGTAGCTGAGGATTGGTTAAACCCTGATGCGGTACTGGAAGCATTTGAAGCTAGGGCTTTGAGAATGGCTGTTACTTGTGCCAAAAATCTCAGCAAGTTTGAGAATCAGGAACAAGGTACTCTTCTTAACTCCATGAATCCAGAACAATTGGTCGTCATGTTAGATCCTAAGGCAAAAGACCAAACTCTCACATAAACGGCGTGTCTGCAGGATTCCAAGAGCTCTTGGCTGATCTGGTTGAGGTTGCAATTGCGCATTGCCAATTGATTGTTGTTTCCAAGTAAGTTTCTTCAAAAACCGTTCACACTGATCAAATAAGTTAGCGATTCTCTCTGTGTCAGCTCCTGAATTTTGCCAATTTTGTCCCGGTTAGGTTCATAGCTAAACTAGAGCAAGACATAGGAGGCAAAGGAGTGAAGAAACAGCTGAATAATCTGTGCTACATTTACGCGCTCTATCTCCTTCACAAACACCTCGGAGATTTCCTCTCAACTAACACCATCACTCCCAAACAAGCCTCGCTCGCCAACGACCAGCTCCGCTCCTTGTACTCTCAGGTTCTACATCTCTTACTTTCTGCATTTGATTCCTTCAAAAGCTGAGTTCTAACATTTTGTGTTCTGTCCTATAGGTTCGTCCTAATGCAGTTGCGCTTGTGGACGCGTTCAATTACACTGACCACTACTTGAACTCAGTGCTGGGTCGTTACGACGGTAATGTGTACCCGAAACTGTTTGAGGAAGCGTGGAAGGATCCATTGAACGACTCGGTGGTTCCTGACGGGTACCATGAATACATTCGACCTTTGCTGAAGCAGCAACTTCGTACCGCTAGACTCTAAAGAGTTTGCTTTAGTTGATGCTCGATATGGTTAATCAACTTGCTTCTTCTTATCGTTGTTGCTTTTTGAATAAACTCGCCGGGTTTAAAAACTGACGGTACCCTTATTTATATGTAGCAGTGTAATAGTTAATATATGGTCGTCATACGGCGGAATTTTAGTATTCACTGAACTGAAACATTAATAAATTTATGGTTTCTACTCTTGAGAAGGATATGTATGATATTTGTAATTGTAATATTCGTACATACACTCCAAAGGGATGTTATTATTGGTTAGATATATTTTGCCTTTGGAGTGTATGTACGAAGATGACATTTTCTCTTGATTGCTTTCGTTTTAACTTTACTTGTTATAGGGTTACTTGGCTTATCCAGCGTCACCGGCAACTTCTATTTCTTTTGCTAATTTTTAATCAGGGCCATTACCTTGTAACTCACACTGTAGGAAAATAAAATATAATTCAATCAATTCTTTCTCATATGCTGATTATTTCAAATAACTATAAATTAATCGATTTTTTCTTTCTGAAAATGTAAATTAGCTGTCATAAATAATGGTTTGTAATTGGAGAACGTGTTTCATAGTTCTTTTCATAAATAATTCTTTATTCAATGCGATACAAATTTTTTTCTAAAGTATATAATTAGATTTTTAAGATCATTAAACTTTTTCTTTGATGATGAGATGGTATTTTAAATGTTAAATGCAATGGGCGAATCGAAATTGGATTAGGCTGTGTATTAATGTTACATCCAAATTGTTACATTTTTAAATTTTGTTAAATCAAGTTAAATTGTTACTGTAGTTCTTTCATTGCTTTGGGAGTTAAACTCACAATTTCAATGTAATGCGTCTTTAGAAAGAAAAATTGTTTGCATCATCAATATAAAAAAAAAGGTTTGCTTAAATTGAAACACGCATGTGAATCTTTAAGGATTATGCGTAATCTGTTGCAATAGCATCATTTTCCGACATAAGACTTCCAAACCTTTATATTTATTAAGCATTTAATAACCGAATTTGGTAGGTGAATTAATATATTGCAAACTAACGTTTTGGTTGTAATTCACTTTATCAACCAACTGTTTTAGAAAACTAAAACAATTTCAAAATTGTCATTCATCTTTCATTTTCTAATGGTTTATGGTTACTAGTTAAAGTGTTCATGAATTAAGACATTGATTTAAATTTACTTTTTTTTTTATATTATCTTTATCAACCTAATCTGACCTTCTACATATATAATATATATCCAAACTTACATATATACAGCTTTAAGAATGTATATGTATTTATAATCTATGTATCAGCTACAATTTTTTACAAATATTATTAGTCAAAAAATAAATAGTTAATTAATATGTCAACAAAAAAGAAATTCAAACAATTTACAGTAGGAAGATATGTAGTCAAATAAGTTACTACTAAATAATTACCATATATATGTAGTCTTTTCTTTCCACCATATATATGTAGTCATTTACTTGTCTACATGTTAAACTTTTTTCTTTTTCTTTTGGATAACCTATGTATATATGTAATACTTGTTTATAGTATTTTATTTCGTCTTAATCGTCAAATGGACCCCACGATAAAACTAATACGTAACTTGCTCCCTCAATACATACATTTTCAACATCGTACATTGTACATATACTGATATACACTACATGTGTTTACGTCGTTTTGCGTACGTGCCTCGTCCATAGCAACCTTCTACTCAATTTCTTTACTATAAATGATTCTTCTTCAAATTCTAAAATATAGCAAAAAACTTCTACAAATTATAAGTATTACGTATATTCGCAAATCGCAAATGTCCAAGTGCAAAACATAATCCGTCGATTGTTTATAGACTTTAAGCAAACGTCTAATTAGCACATTTGACTGACCGTTGTTAATTACTATTGTCTCATATTTCTGGTTATATAAAAGTTTTATCGTTTTTTCCTAAAAGATGCTCCGGAATCTCAACTTCTACCTATAATTGTCTCTGTCTGTGTACTGTATAACACATATAGTGAAGATTTGAAATCAAGCAAGAGTATTTTAGAAGTCGATTAATATTTCAAACGAATGCTTTCTTACTATATAACCCCCGCTAAAAGGACAAGAACTCAAATATTCAATAACATGTAATGTAAACATATAGAAATACAACTACAATTTTTACCTGATGCATCTTTGCTGAGTTAACTTTTAAGAATTTTTTTACTATTATTGAAAAATTGCATGCACTATTAAATTTAATAATTATGAGATTTAAGATGTGTATTCATTAGTATTCACTATTGTCTTTGTCAAACATAATCCAAGTGAAAAAACGTGGGTTAGCTTTCTAGGCAGACATGGGTCATGGTCGGGAAATCGAAGATGTTACATTTTTGGGAAAAAAACAAAGATGGAAATTACAAGAAAAATTGTAAAATAAATTACGAAAATAAAAGGAAATAAATAAGGGTCCACAACTTACAATTGAATATAATTTTCTTCCAATAATAAGTTATTAACTGTACATGTGAAAATGACTGAAGTTATATACACACGTATATATTTTTTTCGTAGAAAATGGTGGATCTACTCTGAAATATATTTTTTCAACCTTTAATGAAATGATGGCCAAAGCATATGTCAGAATGTAAAAACTATATCTTTTAAAAGTGTCGAACATCAGTCATAAAAGAGTCGAAAACAAATTTAATCTTTCTTAAAGGAACTCCATGCTTAACCAATAGAAATCTCTCAGTTGCCATATCTTTTTAATATTACTCATAAATTACAAAATACAATATAGTTCTATTCCGCTTTGTATACGTCTTACGTTTTTTCGTTCAGTTTTGATTGAGATGACGATTGTCTATTTTGTTACATTGGCAAACATGTTATTAATGTATATGTGTTAAGCTTACGGGCTTCCAACTCAAAATTAATTGGGTATAAATAGAATGATCCATGTCTTTTATATATTATTTAGTCTCTTTTCTATCTTTTCATTTCGAGATAATGGTTTTTTTAGTCATTAATCTTGACATTATTTATCACTTTCTCTCGAGATAATGTTCTTATAACTATCTCGAGAATTGAAGTTTCCTTTGCACCATCAATTAGTGAGAATGATTGGGTCACATTACGGACCGGATTTACGGGTCAGCGTGTGTTAAGACTCTAATACCATATCAAATATTTTATTTAAACTCGAATTGATAGTGAGTTAAGAAAAGAAAATACATGTTTCTTATCTATAACTTTTTTTTGTGAAAACTTTTTTATCTATTAATTTATGTCTCAATTTATTCTCTTTACGTAAGATTCTTAACAATCCTATTCATAAAGTAATAATAATTTCAATTTTAAATTAATATAATCTGGTTATTGGTTTAGTTATTTTAGGCTTTTAAATTTTTTATCAAACAATATATTATATAAAATAATGCTTCAAAACCAATCAGAATGAGTTAAGTTATCGGCCTGATTCAAGTACATATATTTAAATTTGGAAGAACCAGATGATCTACTAGAAACGAGTGATAACAGTACACTAAAGTTGACACAAACGTACAAGTGTCCAATTCGGGTCTAAATAATGAATATTATATTATATATATAAATATAAAGTAAAGTTATATCATTGCAAGACGAAAACAAAAAGAAAAAGAAAAAAATCTTAACGTAGTCAAGTCTTTTTTAGCTTTTAATACTTGATTTATACATATAAGAAAAAACATACACACAAGAATAATTGCTTCGTATTTGGATGTATATATTAGAAGATGCAAACCAAACTCTCACACCCAAAAATACTACAAAACAAAAAAACATTTTTTTTTATAGTCTTCCTACCAAAACTTCTCTCTCTCTCTCTCGTTACCACACTATTAGATGCAAGACTCTTCTTCCATCGGTTCACAACGTAATCTCCGGTCACCGGCGCCGGAGAGAACCGGAAAGAGTTCAAAGACTAAAAATGAGCAAAAAGGTGTTTCTAAGCATCCAAGTTTTCGTGGGGTAAGAATGAGACAATGGGGAAAATGGGTGTCTGAAATTAGAGAACCAAGAAAGAAATCAAGAATCTGGCTCGGCACTTTCTCAACGCCGGAGATGGCGGCGCGTGCACACGACGTGGCAGCTTTAGCCATCAAAGGTGGCTCTGCTCACCTTAATTTCCCGGAGCTAGCTTACCATTTGCCAAGACCCGCAAGCGCTGACCCTAAAGACATTCAAGAAGCCGCCGCCGCAGCAGCTGCAGGTGACTGGAAAGCACCGGAGTCTCCGTCTAGCACGGTGAC
Source organism: Crucihimalaya himalaica (assembly GCA_004349715.1). Taxonomy (NCBI): domain Eukaryota; kingdom Viridiplantae; phylum Streptophyta; class Magnoliopsida; order Brassicales; family Brassicaceae; genus Crucihimalaya; species Crucihimalaya himalaica. Next base: position 545,570 of record SMJT01000050.1, read on the forward strand.
GTCATCTCCGATCGCCGACGACGCTTTCTCCGACCTTCCTGATCTTTTGCTTGACGTGAATGATCACAACAAAATCGATGGATTCTGGGACTCGTTTCCTTACGAAGATCCTTTCTTCTTGGAAAATTATTAGCTGGCAAATTCTTGCCGGCGAATGAATTTTCCGGTAAATAAGAAAACGATGTCGTTTTGTACCTCTTTTTTGTCTTTGTTGGGAAATTTCTTTTTTTTTCTTCTTTTTTTTTTACGTGTGAGTAAGTTTCCGAATGTGTGATGTGTAAGTAAGTACAGGTTATTTAATTTCTTTCTTTATGTACAAATACGTACGTAATTGCCCAAAAGTTTTTCATTTATTGCTCTGTTATCTTCCAAATTCATTATTCAAGGGTCTTTGACCCTTTATTTTCACATCTTTTAGTTCTGACAAAGACTTTAACTTTACTCCACAGAGCCGGCAACGAATATATACATTTAGGGAGGGTTTTCGTTAATATTATGTCTTCTATCTTTTTGGTCTAACCCAAGCCAGAAAATTTGTACTATAATGAGAATCGACATATGTAATCAGTGTTTTCATGGTTAGCAAGGTCATGGCAACTTATTCGTTAGGTAATCGCTCTCAAAATCACTTCTCATATAGTATACGAACATAAACATACTTCACCTATTGAAAAGCATTGTTTAAATCGGAATTAGTTTGTATATATATTGAAGGTGAGGGAGAAATCTAGCAGCCAAAGTCACGGCAGATAGAATAGAATACTAAGAGAAAATTGGCAAATTAGTGAGACAAACTTGATGGTCTTTTCTGTCATTTTTCATTTTCCATTTTCCATTTTTCCACTTTTATTTTCTCCTTTTTCCGTAGCATCTCATTGGCCCTTATAAAGTTGATAATTAAAGACCCATTGGCCCATTTATTAATTAAATGTGTGGTGTATTTAATGTACGTTTAGTTAGTACTGATTTTCATTCTTTTGTTCATTTTGTGTCCTTATTTTTCCTAATCATTGTATTATTGCATTACTTTTACCAAATTTAAACGAGATATAGAATTCATTTATGACTTTTTGAAATTAGTTCTCTAAATTTTATATTCCCCCTGTCTTAGACTTTTCTTTAAGTTTCACATCAAACGTCCCGATATTATTTCTACAACATTAAATTCAATTTATGAGTTTTAAGTATATATATATAACAAAATCTTCAAACTCTTGAATGAATAATGAAATATCTTAAAATTTATGTTTAGTTTATTTATATATGAAAATTTAACAAAGTATGCTCATTCTTTATAAATAAAGTAGATTTCGAGTCACAACTCATATATACGAATCCACGAAATAAAAAACCAGATAATTTTATTATTTTAGACGTTTATAGTGGCCAATATTCTTTTTTTTATAATACTTGTAAAAACATATTATGTAAGATTTTTTTTTTTGGTTAATGGTATTAAAAACATCTCCATAGGGATTTCTAAACTAGAAACTTATATCAAAAATAAATTAAAAACAAATTAAAAATTTTTTTTATTCAAATTTGTTTAGAACCAATTCTGATTTGAGATAGTCATGAAAAAAAGTCGCTCTCATCAAGATATGAAGACATGTCATTTTGTAAGTGATTCACATTTTTTTGATATATCAAATACTCCATAATTTAGAATATTAATAAATAGTTTATATGTTGTTATTTTTATTTTTATTTTTATTCTTTATAAATCATAAAAAAATTATTTATATATCAAGCTCTATCATGCATAAGTTTAAATTATATATGTATATTATTTTAATTGCTATTACTTAAGTTTAATATAAAATATTAAACTAATATTTTTTAGTTAATACAGTAATATAGTATTTATAAGAAACTGAAATTTAATATAATCAAATAATATAATTCAATATTTAAAATGTAATTTGATATGTTTAAAAATATTAATAAGATATAAAATATAAAATTTTCAGTTAAAACTATATTATTATAATATTCATAGAGTATCTCATTAATGAAAATATTTTTTAAGTTGAGTTTCTCAAATTTAGTCAAACTAAAAATATTAATTTTGTATTGTTAAGATACCCATCTCACCGATATAAATGTTTTAACATATTGAGTATGATGTAGACCGAATGATCGTCAATCTTTCATTCCACCGAATAATTAACTTTATAAGACGGATATGGTAATGAAATAGATGAATGTTACGTGCATTTGCACATGTCACTAAATGTTCCAAATTATCACTGTGCTCAGGATTTTTATCTTTTATTAAATAAAATAGAAGGTGAGCTGGCTTTTCTCGTATATTCTTTGTCCGTTTGTGAACACTTGTGCCTTTTTTTTTCGGGCAACACGACACATATAACACATTGTGGTTTGATTACTATGGTTTAAAACTTTTTTACCGATTGTAGAGAAAGGGTAGACAATAAAAATTTGCGAAAAAGAGAAACTGCATAAGTTAAATCAAATTCAATAATAATAATTATTATTATTACAAATACCATAATATAAATTAAAAATGTAAACTATATTTCTAGAAATTTTCAACAGAATAATATAAATAACTATATTTTTTAGAATATTAAAAAAAAAATCAACTGTTCCACAATTGTCAAAATAGTTAGTTGTATCAATGGTCAGAAACCATCTGTTTTTTTTTTCTTTTGAACTATCTCCTTCAATTAGTATTTCCATTAGTTTTTTTTTTCTAATTTTCTCTTTGACTGATAACTTCCATCGAGGCTCATCTCCAACGGTGACGTTTTTTCATTTATTTAAGTTATTTGTAAAATTGAAAACGAAATTCTATAATTCAAGAACTTGAGTATCAAAAAAACTCTCATATTCATAGGCTATAGTTTTAAGTTTTAACCAATTCTAAAATTTACATTGTTTTATTTGAGTAAATCGTAGCATGATCCGACGGATCATCAAGTATAATTACAAAAATTATAAGTAATTTTTAATGTTGAAAAAGTAATGGAGCTATCTAAATTGTTATGGGTTTTAGAGTCTAAGTCAACGAAAATTGGTGATTAGTTGAATCAGACATTCAGATATTCTTTTGGCAATAAATTCATAATAAATTTGAGTATTATTAATTTTTATAAAATATTGTATTGATTTAAACGTTTCATATAAATCAAAAGATGAGTGAGACACTTTGTGTCGCGAATCCGAACACGCCTACTATGGGTTTTTGTACGGACGCTTGATGTAGATCCTGTTGTGTATTTTGCAGCATGTATCCTTCGTAACAATAATTTTGATAAATAGTCTTTTAAATAGTTAAGTTTAGTAGAAATATCGTACAAATTCCTTTGTAAAATATCCCTTTTGTGGGAGGGTGTGAAAAACTGCATAGACCAAATCAACATCATTGTTAAATAATAGCAACAGGTTTGAATATGATTGAGCTCTTATGTAATTTATTTATTGATGTCATGTCAGTAAAGATTTTCAATTCATGTATTTAATTAATCTGACTATACCAAAGTAGTCATTGATTAATATATTGCGTCTAGAAACTAATCTCATATTCATGTCGGCTGCGGTTCTTTTGTTTTACCTAAATGGCTACTTACGAATAAAAAATTAATCAGACTTTAAACTTAACTAATATTTACTTTGTTCTATCAATAGTGTTGATGTTTAGAAGATCTTTTTGGGACGGATCTTGTAAGAGCTCATTCATATCTATCTTGGGAGTGGGAAAAATATGTTTGCGGGATGGAGAAAGACTCATTCTTGTGGATGCAAGAAGTCAAAAGGGAAGCCTTTATGCTTCACACAAAATTTGAGGGCCTAATCTAGTGTATGTCATGTATTCAATCATAGGTTTATATATGATTGATTGCCAAACATTTGAGATATTTTAACAAAAAACAAAAAAAAAACATTTGAGATAGAATGCTGAGAACTGCTAAGGATAGCACAATTTCCATCATATTAGCTAACATTTTCTAATACATTGGATTCATTTTCTCATTTAAGAGATCAATTTAGTTGCTTTTTGGTAGTTTATATTCTTAAATTGACTAACAGCATTATCATTTTTGAGTATTATACAAACTCTTTTTTTATATTTAGGTTCTAAATGGTAACTATCTCGCACCGTACTCTATATATACATATATATATTTGTTATTATTTGAAATGCACCGTATAGTTTTTCTAACACGTTATTATTTGGAATTTTAGATAACTAAACCAAATAGTTAAAAAATAAGATAAGTTGTGTAGAAAAATTACTTAAAAAGATATTTGCTTTCTTTAGTAAAGCATCACGTTATATTTTGCCCACGTGTAAAAATATATATGAAGCATACTATTGCAAAATCACTATCCAAATTGACCGATACATTTAAAGACAAAGTTCTCTATTATAATTGTGAATTGTCCAACAACAATTGTTTATTGAAAAATCTAGATCCACTCTACATGACTCGGATAATTTGGAGACGAGTAGGTAGTCTTGGCCATGTGAGATAAACTCAAACAACTTTTCACCAAAAAACAACAGACATCTCTTCGAAAGGATAAAATGACCAAATAAGAGTTAGATCCAAAAATTTTAAATAATCAGAATCACACGTTTGAAATTCTATCATTTTTCCTTAACTATGAAATCTGAAAAATGGATAATTTATTGAACGATAAAATATGTTTAAAAGAGATGAAAAAACGTATGATGCATTTGCGGGCAGCTTATTTCTAATGTTGAGAGTTTTTAATATGGATGATTAGCTTTAACACAAACTATATACGACGATCGTTTACATGTGGACCAACCTAACAATGACTTGGAGGTCCAAGGTCCTAAAGTAAAGTAACCCGAAATCATGTATTTTTATAACAATTCTTGCTCCATCCTCACTTGAGGGATTTTGAAAAAGACCGACTCTTTTTGTCTGGATAAAAAAACTAAACCTTCACTTTTGTTTTACTTTAAAAAAATACTCATTACCGTTATAATATTACAACATACGATACAACGAACCACATTTTTATCTGTTTATAGAACTTTATTTTGTTTCCTACCAAATTCGATAGTCATTTTTATATTTTAAGCCCAACTAAGCTTCAAAAGACATTGAAACATTAAACCGGGTTGTTAACTGTGTATGAGATTTGCCAGTTTGTGTTCAGACTATAGTTTGAGCTAATTTTTGCACTTAATGATTATTATTTTGTATTCTTAATACTTTCTTACATTTTTAATAGTTTAATATTTTTGGTTGTATGGATAATTAGACAGCGACTACAACAACAACAAATATCACCTATTACTTGCGCAATTTTTTCAACCGAAAGGTATGGTCACTCTCGAGATTACTTGAACGTTTTAATGGAACCTGAATATCTAACACCTAAATAAAAAAAAAAAGGGGTAAAAATAGCACAGAATTTATTATTATTACCCAAAGAATTATTAGTCTCGTTACTAAATCTAATTGAATCATGATGATGTGATATTGACAGTGATGACGAGACTAGATTAAGATAGAGAATCCTAGGCCTCTAGGTTCGAAGACCACCTTTTTCTCCTTAATTCTTCGTACTTTTCTTGATTAAATAATAATAAAAAGAGCTTTCCTTTTCCTATTAAAATATTTTGAATCAGTGTGATATTTTTTTTGTCTACCGAAGCAGTTTTTTATTTCTAATTTTCTGTATAAACTGCAGTCACATGTGCCAAAATTAAAAGTAATGAGATACAGTATATGACGAGAAAAACTAGAGTAATACCAAAAAAAAATGATTAAATTTGGACTTAGTGGAATCATTTCCTGTCTTCTTCATCTATTGTTGATCTATTTGGTTAAATGTCCTTTATATTCAACATTTTGTTTGAAATCAGAGTATACCACAATTTTTCGTACATTTCTAAATCATAAATAACCCCATGTATATCCATTGCATAATCAGTTAATTATATGCTTTTCTATTACCATACATAACTCATGCATCAAGGAAATATCATCTTGAAAAAATGGTTAAAAATAATACATTTTTAACAATAATTTGAAAACTTTTACTAAAATAATACTTTTTTTTACAACTTTTTTTTTGACAACAGGTACATTAATTATTTAATAGGGACAATTATATATAATATACCCTTTTTTGGTAAATACGAGTGTTACCTTTATGAACTGACATAGTTGATAGACTTTGTCTTGAGATTACTATGTTACAATAGCAAATTATCCGCAAGATATGCTTTAACATTAGTATATTAAAGTGATAACATATGGTTCTTTTATATGTATTACTACTTACAGTTTAATAAAAAATTTTTATCATGTGTTTCATCTACCGATAACATGTCAAGTATTTGAACCAAGACTAATGATTTAAACCCTTGATATTGTTTTCCTTTTTGGAACCATGACTAATGATTTTACTACTCTTCTATTTTGTGAATGTAAAAATGTTTTTAAACGTAAAGATTTAAGAGGATTTTTAGGTTATCACATCTAAATAAATGTTTAATGTAGTTTTTCTTCCTTTTAAGTGGTTTAGGAATATACATATCAAAAACAGCGCAAGTAGCGTTTTGAAAGAGTTTTTACTGAAATTAAAGGCAACGCTAACATAACTGTACTTTCGTTGATTGTTTCACAAAATCTACGTTTTAAGTTGTCTTAATTATTTAATGTTTTTTTCTTTTGCAGCATAATATACAAATTATTTCAATTAGAATAATATTGTAAAATAATGTCACATTAATTAACTGCTTGTACTCTACAACCTCTGTTTTTACTATGTAGTTTGTGCTTGTACCCTTCAACAATTGCTAGTACTTTTGCAGTTTCTGCTTCTACTCTGCAACCTCTGTCTGTACTCTGCATATTCTACTTGTAGGAACATCTTGTATTTTGCAGCCTCTACTTGTACTCTGCAGCTTCTGCTTTAAGAGATTTTTTTTGTTGTTATGTCATGTAAACAAATGCTTAACGTAATTTTTCTTCGTTTTAAGTAGTTTAGGGATTCACAAATCTTAAGTAGCGCAAACAGGATTTCAAAAAGTTTTTACTAAAAGTAAAGATGGTGTTCACATAACTGTAGTTCCGCTATCTTTTTAAACTACCTCGACAAAAGGAGGTGCTGGTGTTTTTATCAAATGTCCCTATCATCTTTGTATGATAATATTTAGAACTAACATCTCCAACCCGAGTAGAAAAGCAGAGTTAATTGATAAGAAAAATCTCAAAAAAGTAACAAATTGAATGGGCCAAACAAGCCTCGAGCGTGTCTCCCCCAGATTGCTTCATTGACACCCTTTGTTTTGTTTTGTTTCTCTTTTAAAAAAAAAAAAATATTACTAGCTAATCCTGATTTCACCAAGTCATCTAGTTGATCATGAAGATGAGCAGAATTTGGTAAAAACAATTTCACAAGCCTTCCACGGATCACACAAGTGACCAACACCTAGTAAGTAAATGTTCCACACAAAATGTTTACATATGATTATATGAACCAACGTGCCACCCTAGAAGTATAGTTTTTCCTTAGTTATAAGTAAATCGAAAATGCTGATAGTCTTTTGTTCTTGTGTTTTTACTGTTGTTTAAACTTTAAGCTAATATCTTAATTTTGTTCTATCAGTTTAACTAGCTGAAATGATTTTAACATTATTACCTTTCTAAAATCTTACGTGATGAAATTATATCTCTTTTTTTTTCGACAAACGCAATTCTATCTTCACCACTGAAAATGCTAAAACTGTAATTTGTTAGTCATTGATATGTTTCAATGATCTTTACTTTTCGATTATTGTACTGTGTGATATGTCTAATTTTAAAAAGCGACTGTTAATGTAGACAATTGTTAACTTAGTCAAATGCTAAAAATATAGATGATATTGATGAATACACTCTTAATTAGTAAGTATATATATGTTTTTCCATATTCTAAGTTCAGGTCAGTCTGATAAATGATGGAGCACAATAAGAATTTAATGGATCTTCTGATTATCGGCGGAATAATATTGTAAGAAGAGTGGTTCGAAATTCTTAAATATTTATATTATAAGTTAGTTATACCAATCTTGTTTGTCCAATCGTTCTATATATGCCAGAACGTGTGTTCTTAATTTCTAAACTACTAAACTTGTGTTTTGAAACATTAAGCATTCAATGCATGTACTTAATTTAAAGGGAATTGACTTGGAGGAGCAATATTTAGAATAATCAGGTCGTTTATTAACTACACAATATATATAAACATTAATAGTATAACTTACATTATTCAAATTAATTATTGCGTATGACATATAAAACTGAGAGAATAATTCTCTTGGGCTAGAATTTTTGTGAGACATATGACATATATATCTTGTTTTCGAATTAATAAAACGATTTAACATAGCTATATAAGCCTCAGATTTATATCCAAAATATTTCGTATATATATCCTGATCAACTACTTAGGCAAAATGTAACTGCTACAGTCTATATCGTTTTAGAAGAGTAAGCCAAAACAAATATAAAATAGGTTCTTAAAATTGAACTAAATCATCCAATTATAACGCATCTTGGTTCAAGTTTTTTTTGGTTAAGCTTGTATTTTTAAACCTCATGGCTATTAAAACAACTAAACTGGTTAAACAAAAGTTTCACAGACACTAGTTACGGTTATAATTTGTATGTATGTAATTTTTATTATTATCTTATTTTATACCCACTCAAAACCGCATACTAGATTATTTACAAACAGAGTGCAATTTAAGGAGAAAAAAAAAAGATTATCTAGTAACAGAATATTGAATCCGTCGCTGTTAAATTTATTGTCCCTAGGTAAATTTAATTACGTATGATGAAAAACAAAAAGATTAAATTGTGTATGTGTTTGTATTTAATTGGACCTATAGAATAATAGTGTCTGGATTTTAAAGTTTAAATTTTAATAAGACGAGAACGAAATATTGTGGTTCATAAACTTACAAGAATCCTATTGGGAGAAACAACATAGTGATGTAGACAACACCATCACATAATTTTACTCTCATCATTGTCTTCCACATAATTTAGTATATATATATATATATGTCCATTAATTAGACAACGCCAACAAACTTTTATCAAATACTTTTATTTTTATAGTTTTATGTTAAACAAAATTTTGATATTTTAAAAACAATACTAATACTTTTAAACGATAAGAAGTTTCAAAATGGTTGGTTTTTTGTCACCTAGTTTGCAAGCACATTCTCAACTTTCTTTAACAATAAGTTATCTTTTAATGAATAACTAATACCAACTCATTCACATGTATCAATTGTTATCGTTATCTTAACCCAATCTACCCAACTAATACAATTCAGTTGTTTCTTTTTGTTTGCATAGATTCAAGTTCAACACCTTTAATAATATTATTATTAGTATTGGATCATATATTTTAGCCCGATCTCATATCTAGCTCTGACCCAAAACTAAATTCTATCGTTGTTGAAATGACAATTTCATTTCATATTCTCAATCCAACAGACAAGCTCGCTATTTCGTACACTATTTGCTAGAAAAATCTAAAAAATATCTGTTGAATTCAAAAAAATGTTTGATGCGGTTTACTTGAACTTTGCGGATCCATTTCGTAAGTTCTATACAAATAGAATTGCTGAAATGATGGCCTCTTAAGTATAACACAGATCTTTTTTTTTCATATATTTCGAAAATAAAATAGACTTTCTCTCATGAATAGTTCTGAAAAAAAAGAAAGTTTTTTTCTCTGTGTTATAAAAAAAAACCTTTAGAATAAAAAAAGAGAATTGCAATTAAAAAAAGATAAGTATCGTGAACTTTACAGCTACCAAGTAGTTAGCTAGAGTGAACTCTATAGTTTGCTTGTTTTTGATGCTAATAAACTTTTATTTGGTTAGAAATATGTGGATAAATTTGATTTCAACAATATCGTTGATTAATTCTTAACCGAAACAAAAGTTATTAATTTTTGTTATTGTTAAGCATACTTATTTATGAAATCCAGTTTTTCACAGTTTTTAGGGTATGTCGTTAAACAATTCCAAGTGATTATGTACATAATAAATTTCTTTGCACAAGAGAGATGCAAAAAGAAAAATTTAAGTATAACTTAAGAGACAAGTGAGAATCTACACTGTCACGCGTTCGATACTTACGGTAGAGACGTAGCAATGGAGGCTGTCTCTGCGGTCCAACATTGTACGGACACTTAATGATCTCGTGCCTCCCAAAACAGCTTTACAAATTTGCACAACATATAAATATCTAATACTGTAGTAAACATATAATATATTAATATCTATTAGTATTTTTTTTACATTAAATAATTAAAATAATTCAGCCGATGAGAAAATATAGTCATCAAATTCAAATAAATGCAATTTTCTGCGTAAAAGTTTGTAAAATGCTCTAAAACACCCATAAATAAAAATGAAGGGAGTATATTATTTTCGTAATTTTTTTAAATCTAATTTTAATGCGCTTTTGGATGACTTTAATAAGAATTTCATGAATTTTGAGATATCTATCGTTTACATATAGATTTTTTACTGTAAAGATTATTTAATTTTTGTAAATACTAAATAACATCCCATTGAAATAATTTGTGTATGAACTATGTCGTATAAATCTAAGCTGTTAAATGAGTTATTCACGTCTATTTTGGACGGATCCAATATTAACCATTTTAATTACATATAAATAATACAACATTTGTTTACAGATATAAATAACGACTATGTCTAAATAGACTTTCCGATTGTTATAATATAATATATTATTATAAAAGTAAAAGATAAAATTGCCACCTTTTTTTTTAAAAACTAAAGTTTTTTTTCAATTTAATTTTAACCTAGTTTTTTAAATGTTATGAGATATTGTCTAATCCATTTTGTCAATATTCATTAAAAATTATGTCCATTTAAATCCGCTTAATATATAGGCTTGTTTATAACCGATCTATAATATCGTGTACTAAATAGAGTAAGAACTGTGCACTTATTTTAACAGTCCTATATATCTAGAGCATCCCACTGTAATATTTTGTTTATGAACTATGTCGTATATATCTAGCATCCTACTGGAATATTTTGTTTATGAACTATGTCGTATATGTCTATAATTAAAATGTTGTCTCTAAATTCTATTTAATATATTAATATTTATAGGGTGGGGGTTGAAGAATTTAAAATATTAAATATTAAATGTATTGCGTAGTAGGAGTTGTTGCGACATACCTTCACAATTTAAGCCAATAAGCAGAAGTCAAATGTCAAAACGTTACGTTAAAATAATATGTAAATGTAGGGTTATACCAACACGTAGACACTGACAATACTGCGTAGACCACCGGACTATATATCGGTGTATGTATGTCAGCCTATGTTATGGTCGTTATGTTTTGTCCTATTGTTTAAATTTGATGGGGCCATTATTATTATATATTTATTACTTCAGTCCGATCGCCCAAATAGTTTTGCATGATGTGCTTTCAATTTTTTTGTTCATAGGATATCGAATTGCTCATGTAAAATTATTCATGTAAATAGATGTGACTAATTACATAAATAGAGTACTATGATACTTATATATCAGAGTTTATAAAGGTTTTGTTTTGGGTTTTGCGATTTTAATCTATAAGAAACAACATCCCTTATATATCCTTTGCATTTTAGAGAAGACAACAATTAAAGAATTAGTAAAATCGTTTGAAAGTAAGTTATAAGAATAAAAGTTTATAAGGTGTGACTGATAACTTCTTTTTTTTTTATAAAGACTGATAACTTTTAACGAATGCATTAAAAGTTATACCGCTAATATGATTACTAATTATAAAGGTGGCAAAAGTTAGGTATTATAGTGTATTGTTATCTCTTTATATTACTGTTATCGTTTTACCACTTTGGCTTTGAATAAATGTCGCGGATGGAGAGGACTAAATCTTCAGTGAATTAATCTGTTTTATTTTTTGGTCTTACAATAAATTGCAGCAAACCAATTTTTTTTTGTTTGTTTTTGGTGTGAGAATGATCCATAGTTGGTATACTCTTCTAATCTAGAAACAGTTTAGTCATCCCCATTTGTTGTGTTCATCTAAAGCACCTGTGTCACCAGTCTGATTCATAATAATAGATCGAGTGGAATCAGCGGAGCCTATAACATAAACAAGAAAGAGTAGTTTCTGTACATTCAGCCAAGGATCATCGTGGCCATTATATTAAGCCCATTGATATTAATAAATATGGGTCTAATGAAAGGAACCTCTTAATAGATAAGCCCGTTTCTTAGTGGAAATTTTTTTTAATATATATTTTTAGTGCTTACATATACTGTATGTACAGACATAATTAAGGATGATGTCAGGAATCGGGATCATGATTATTTGAAGAAGTTTGGTTCTGATTGACAAAGTTAAACCAAATGGAGTGAAGTATCATATGAAACACATCGTACTTTCTAGGTTTAGGGCTCCACAAGAAATGTCTCTGAACAATCTTCACGTTACTCTGCATCTTCAGATATCTCCTCATAGGAATCTGCAAAAGTATCTCCTTCAGCCGTGGAATCTCCTTCTCCGGCACAACCACTGAGAACGCCGACCAATCAAGAACGTCGCTGAACGGTAGCATGAAGTTATCGGCGATCACTACGGGGACGCACTCGTAGTATATAGCTTCAACGATTCGTGGACTGTTCACTTCGTAACCCATTGGACAAAGACAGTATTTGCTTGATTTCATGTGTTGCACGTATGTCATTTTCCTAGCTACACTGTGTGGAAGCGGACCGTATATTTTCATGTCGTTGTCTTTGTTTCTCCAGTGTTTTAGAAGCTGTGGACGGACACGACCGTGGAGGTTTCCAGCGAAGAAAGCGAGGATGGGACGTTGAGAAACTCTGTTTCCGTTTCCGATGTTGCGTAGTGGTCTGCCGGCGTTTCTTATGGAAGTTTCCGGTAGAGAAACGTCTTTTCCGGGGACAAAGATTCCGTCTGATAAGTCTGCATTGCAGAGAGCTTTAATAGTGTTTCGTCTTAGCTCTGGGTGCTCGTTCACTGTATAAGGACCCTGCATAAAGATGGTTTTGGAAATAGAAAAATGATCATAACATAAAAAAAGATTGTTCTTTAACATAGAAACATTTTGATACCCAATCATGGCAAGCGACGAGAAAATGATCTGATCCGTGAGTGCGGTTCCAGAAAGGGTATTTGATGGAGAGCATGTTGACGTAGTCTCTAAGAAAGATGGATAAAGGTTTGATGTTATGTGATCCAGGGACAAAGATAGTTTTTTGAAGCTGTTTCACACTGTATGGCATGTAGAACAAGTGAGCCCTCTCAGGGTTCTTTGTGACAAACTGTGTGTTCGACTCCATTAGCTTCATAAACCAACCTTCTGAAGCATATATACCATTCAAATGCGGTTGGTGGAAGATAGGTTTGTCTCCGTCAGGATATATGTAGACCTTCAGTATTAGTTCCATAAGCTCATAACTCCTGAAACAAAGTGAGTGTTAACTTCGGTTCAAACACATTTGGGTCCTTCTAAGATTGTAAGTACCTTTTGAAAACAGAGAGGTTGCGAAACACCGGAGCAAACAGATCCGTGTCATTTATGATCTCCGGGGCATGCTGAATCTCCATCTTCGCATAAGCAAGAGCTTTCTTTGGTGGCAAGGAAAGAGCACGTCTCTGCTCGATCAATTGGAGTGAGTTGAGAGAAAACACAGAAAAACTTAAAACCTCAAATTCTGATATCACCTGACCTCTGAGGAAGATAGAACACGTGGTTGTGCTGGTGGAGGATCTGGGAGAATCAGTTCATCTTTAGTTTTCTTTCTTTTCTTCCTTTTTCGCCTTCTTCTTGAAACAACTGTTCCACTTTCTTCAGAAGCATTCAATTGCAGTGTAGGAGTTGTTGTATGAGCATTAAAACTTTCAACTTTTGCTTCACTAACAATATGGATATTCAAATGCAGAGAACCATTCAAGTAAATAGGCGAAGAAGAAGACTCGGTTTCTTCTTCTTCATCATCAGAGAAAACTGAAAACGTTGGTGTGTGAAGCAGAATAACAATGGTGGTCATTATAGAACCGAGAAGAAACGCGTTTCTCCATTTGATCCTTTGCCTCCCGAAACCTTTAATTAATACCTTTATTGAAATCTCTATGAATAGCCGTAAAGGGCTTTTCATATTCACCATCTTAAAAAATTAAAACCCTCAATTGCAAATGCGTGATGAACACTCCATTACGAATTTATAATTTATGTTTTTAATCTCCGATTCAAACCCTCAAACCCTAATTCCGCAAAAGATCAATAAACCTGATCATCCAAAAAAAAAAAAAAGAGAGAAGAACCCATTAGAGATTCCAGTAATTGCAAAAAAAAAAAAGGATTAAGAAACGAACATGTACCTTGAATTGATCTTTGCGATTGTTGAAGTGGGGATTTTGGCTGACAGAGAAGAATGGATCGGAGATCTCTCGATCCTGTCTAGAGGTGGATGGAGAGGTTATGGTGTTAACTAGTCCGTAACCGTAATGGTTATGTTTTGTATTTTCCCTTACGTATTATTAGCTTAACTTGCCTATAATTAACCTTTGATTAATTCTAATTATAGAAATAATTTAAATCGGATCTAATCGTGTTTCTAGTGAGAGCATACGTGTGTATTACATCAGTCTATACCCTGCTAGCGTAATTTAGTGACATCCATTTGTCTTTTTTTTTGTTTTTTTCTTGAATCAGTTTTCTTTTTGCAGTTATCCATCACTTTGGTTGAAAAAACAAAGAAATTTATTATAAAACTAATAAACATATAAGAAATTTAATTTTGAAATTTATAGGATTGAAGTCCACTGAAATGCCAATAGAAAAAGAATTGTTGGTTTAGTGGACAAAGAAAAAATTATTTTTAAAAAATTACTTAATTTATTTATTGAGAGATCAGTAAGATGTACCCAAACCGAGTCGAGATCGACCATATCAAAATTATTGGACTCTGATATCATATTCTAACTTGTACAAATCTACTCAGACGTCTTGCTCGTGAAAAGGAAGAATGACATCTCACAGTGTCTCATAGTAAAGAAGAACGTCTCAACGCATTTAGCCATGCAGTTCAATCTGGATTTAACACAATTAATTCAGTCGCACGGGTTAAAACAACTTGTTTTGTATGCATTGCAACCGTACATATCACAAAATGGAATATTTCTATAATTTTGATATGTTCATCCTTGACTCGGTTTGGGTCAATCTCCCAATAAAATCAACCACGAAACTTTGGTTTTAGGGGGTCTATTGAACTTAGCATTTTATGAGATTTTGGAGTATTCTTGAAATCATATGTTATTAAACTGATAATTTTTAAATTTTTTTCACACTTTCATTGTTATTGAACTTGGAATTTATGTAAAATCATTTACAATCTCTTGTTATTCAATCAACAATTTATAAAATTCATTATTCAAAATATCACATTTCTTATAGAGAAATCACTTGAACTGATTGTAGATGACTTTTTGTAACTTTTTAGTGGAAAAATATAGCTCATAAAATCACACTTTCTGAGGTGGAACTTTGAAATATTTCATCCTTCTTATCTTATTATCTCATCCTTCTTATGTTTTATGTATGTCAGTGTTCTTGAAACGTCCTCTTTTTTACCTTGATAAGGTTATGGACAAGAGCAACTTTAAAATAACAACAAATGAAGAGATGGATGTTGCACACTCTGGGCAGTATCTTCTCAATCTTCCCATCAAAGTTGATGAGTCTAAGGTTTTAACAAACACCGCTTTTGTAACTAATGTGTGTGTCGTTTCCGAGACTTTTTTTTTTTAAGACAATTTCCTAGCTTTTGATGGATGAAGCTTGACAAGAAGCTGCTCAAAGAGGTATTTTGAGGAGCACCTACATGAAAATATTCCAGACTTTTTTGATAAGGGTACAATTTGAGTTTGTAGATAAGCATTTCAAGATTATAGTTTCCTATAGACTTTCTTGATGGTCATATGGCGGGATGTGTTCACAAGACTGATTGTATTTAATTTACACATTTTTATAGTATTTCATCTTCAGACGTGGTATTGGACTGGATAAAACCATTGATTACTTTTTCACCTCATTAAAAACAATGCCTGATATGTGAAACATTGACAAAGTGATGTAAGATCGACTCTTGTCCTCACGTTGCCCCACACAGATCCACGAGGAATCCACGTACCGGCCACGAGCATACGAGGCAACCTTCCGAACCGGCGACCAGAAGAAGATTTCTACCTGACCATTTCCAGACGATCCATCGAGGAACTTTGGAGGAAGAACGAGCCAAGCCACCTGACGACGAAGAGCATCCATCCGCGGACACTAAAATCCACCCGGAGCTGACCACCAAAGAAACCAGCCGTTCGTTGGAGAAACCCTTGAAAATTCACCGTCCAAGACCTCAAGATATGAGGTTCCATCAAGCAAAACTTCACAAACCACGACAAGATTTCAGAGATCTTTGACGCACCCTCGAGACAGACCGTTCCGGCAACGAACACCCTTGAAGACAAACCGAAGATCCTCCTGACAAACCCGAAGACTTCCTGCCATTTTTCGAACATCAATCCAAGAATACACCACGTTTTGAAGTGCCCAAAACAGCAACCAATCTCGAACTCCACGTGGAAACGACAAAGGGAAAACTTTCCTTTTTCGACGATATTTCTAGAAGCGCACATCCATCCTTTGATTCAGGCCCTCCATCTCGAAGAATTGATCTTAGACGTCCATTCCTTGAAGATATTCGAGATCCTTCCTCGAAAATCAGTGAAGAATCGCGTCCCAACAGCTAGAATTCTCGAACGCGTCCTCCTTCATTGTCGAATATTTTGTTTCCTTTCTTGCATTTTCTGACCGTTGGAGGTCTTCTCATTCTCGAGCCTATATAAGCTCTTTCATTGTTTCATTTCATAATCACCGAATAATTTATTAATAAGAAATCAAGTTTGTTTTTGTTTCAAAGTCTTTGAACCAAATCAACGTTTTTGCGAGATTCTAGGTAGTTTGTGGAATCAAATACTTAGTTTTCGTGTAGAGTCTTCAATCCTCGCGAGGAAGAGCCCTTGGATTGTCTTCTCTAACCCTCGGTGTTGTGGAATCAACATCACTATCCTTCACCACCACGTTCAACGCTTCCGCCAACGTTTCGAGTTTTGAAATCCGTGAGTCACACCAAGGTGGAATCCGAGGTTTGCATCACAAAGAGATATGGAGAGCAAGTTAATACAAAGCAAGGTATAGAAAAAAGCTTTTCAACTAGGCATCTGTAATATATAAAACCTTTGCACGATATGTCTTATGAAGGATCGTTAAGTTCATAGTGCCAACCGTCCTGCTGAAAAGTGTGAACGTAATTCACACACTTGGGGAAGAGCACAACGTCCAAGTATACATCAACAAGATTGTAGAAATCCTAGCATAGATAGTGATGAAATGTGATCAGACCAAACTTGAAGCTAGAATATCATTCAATCGGCAATAAATTCACCACTTGACCTCAGAATCTCAGAACACTTCATGAGCACCAACAAAGAAGAGGGAACCAATTGACTTTCAGAAAGCTCTCTAGGGTTAATCACGTAAACTACGACCTGAATTGATTAGTAATGGATTTGACCGTTTTGGACTTGTTAAAATTTCAAGAATAAAGCCTCACATAATAATATCTTAGGGCGTGTTCGTTTCGTAGTCGCTGGCGACTGCGACTGCGACTGCGAATCGCAGGTCGTTGTTCGTTTATCAATCGCGCGACTAGTCGCTGCGACCGATCGCTCAATCCTGCGACTGTCAAACGAACAACACAGCGACTGCCAAAATAATTTTATTTTATTGATAAATTTAATTTTTTATTAAATTTTTTATAACAAATTTTTATAACAAATTTTTATAACAAATTTTTTTAACAAATTTTTTTAACAAATTTTTTTAACAAATTTTATTAAATTTTTATAACAAATTTTTATAAATTTTTTATATTTATTTTTTATATATTTTGCATAAAATGATATTAATAAAATTTATAGTAACAAATGATATTTATATGTAATAGTAACAAATAATATTTATAAAAATTTATAGTAACAAATGATATTTATATGTAATAGTAAAATTTATTTTTTATATATGTAATAGTAGTAAATGATAAAAAAATATTAAAAACTAATCATAAATCAAATTTCTTCACTTAAAAGAAAGGTTTAAAAATTACTGCCAAAATAAATTTTATAACAAATTTTTATAAAATTTTTATAACAAATTTTTATAACATTTTTATAACCAATTTTTATAACCAATTTTTATAACCAATTTTTATAACCAATTTTTATAACAAATTTTTATTAAATTTTTATAACAAATTTTTATAAATTTTTATAACAAATTTTTATAACAAATTTTTATAAATTTTTATAAAATTTTTATAACAAATTTTATAGCAAATTTTTATAACAAATTTTTATTAAATTTTTATAAAATTATTTTGGCAGTCGCTGGGTTGTTCGTTTGGCAGTCGCAGGATCCCGCGACTGGTCGCGCGACCAGTTGCTATTTTTTTCAGCGACTCGAATTTTCAGTCGCTGGTCGCTGCGACCAGTCGCTGGATCCCGCGACTGCCAAACGAACAACGAGCAGTCGCGGTCGTTGGTCGCAGTCGCCAACGACTGCCAAACGAACAGGGCCTTACACAACGTTAAGAAAATCACCTAGATCAACATAAGTACTGAACATAACCGATAAGTCACCTATACTTAAGATAAACTAGCAGGAAAAATTCACTTAAAGAGGAGTCCTCAAAACAATGTCGAACATCATCGTTCTAGTTAAGCTACAAAACGTTCCTTTTTTTTTTATCATAACATAGATAGACTTAACCAAGTGTAGTTTTCTTTTTCTGTTTTAAAAGTATTCTAAAATTATCCAAAGTTAATGATAAAATCTCACCAATTCCTAAATAATTTAAAATATAGAATCTCCTAAAACTTCTAACAAATAACCAAATGTCCTAAAAATTCACTCAAATCTTTCAAAATTCCAAAATATTAAAATCCCACCAAATCTCCTAAAATATTTAGTTCAATACACCCTTCTTAGAGATTATAATCACAGATGAAATTAAAAATATTGTGATATTAAAAATATTAAATAATATTAACAAAGAAAAAAGCGATCACTCTATTTTCTGTTGTTACGAATACTTTATAACAAATAGGCAATTAGACCCATGTTGTGAATCGATCTCATTTTTCTGTTATTAAGAATAATCTCATTTTTGAGTTGAACAAAAAAGTTATTTCCTCTCCTATAAAAGTTTTAAAACTAATATATATTTTACATATATATATTCTTGGTAAAATCCCATAAAAAACTTCTAAAGTTGTAATGATTCCCAACTTTAACCTTCAACTTTTTTTGTTCCCAGTTAAAACCTTGAACTATTGAATTTTCCTAGAAAAAACTTTCAACTCTTAGTAACGTTGACCGTTAGTCAACTTTTTTATTTTATTTTAACAACTTATCATTTTGATTGATTAGTATAAGTATGATACAAATATTTAGGTAGTCATGACGGTGGTAATACATAGGTCGTAAACAAACTTTGAATGAAGTGGGTTATGCGGGTGCGGGTTGTGGAGAAGGCATTGCGGATGCATGTCGCGATATCTGAAAAAGAGGGTTATATAAACCCGCATAACTATTAAAACAAAATTTGACCCAAGTCAATCGAAACCATTTAAATCCTGTCCAAAATCTTATTTTTATGTTTTTATTTAATATAATAAAATAGAAAAAACTTATTTTTTGTAGTTTTCTTTCTCTAATAAAGCAACAACTCTAACTTAATTTGGAGCATAAGTTTATTTGATAAAAAATTCTTATTTATATTAAAAACAATTTTTTTATTTATGTTTTGACTTCAATAACGGATAACCCGCTTCACTCAAAATTTGTTTACGACCTAAATATTTGTAGCGGATAACCCGTCATGGCTAGCTAAATATTTGTAACCTACTTACATTAATTAATCAAAATGATAAGTAGTTGAGAGGTCAACTGACCTCACATCCTTCCATCTAGGTCCGCAACTGGATGCACATCTGCTGCAACGGTGAAGAAAGTAAGAGTTTTCTAATTGAGCTGAATTTTAATGTTTTTGTCTGATTTGGGCCGATTTTTTTTTTAATTAGTTATGCGGGTTTATATAACCCTCTTTTCAGATATTGCGACCCGCACCGGCAACGTCTTCTCCACAACCCGCACCCGCATAATCCGCTTCACTCAAAATTTGTTTACGACCTATGTATTACCACCGTCATGGCTAGCTAAATATTTGTACCCTACTTACACTAATCAATCAAAATGATAAGTTGTTAAAAATAATTAAAAAAAAAAAAAAAATTTGACTAACGGTCAACGTTACGGTTCATCGTTGACCGTTAGTCAACTTAACCTCGGGTACAAATATTAAGAGTTAAAGGTTTTTTTTTAGGAAAATTCAATAATTCAAAGTTTTAACTGGGAATAAAAAAAGTTGAAAGTTTAAGTTGGGAATCATTTGCAACTTAGAAGTTTTTTATGAGATTTTCCCTATATTCTTTTACATTACACAGACAGTAGCAATCGTCTTTTAATGGCCTCGCATAAACCCTCAAAGATTAGTCCCAAAACGATGTTGGCCTAGAGATTTCATATTTTAGTCCTTCTCACGACGCCTTTTACGAGAAAAACAGAATAAGGTATGAGGATTATATATAGGAAGGTGGGAACATGAGTGAGTATAAACTAGTGTAGTGAAGAGAGCTCGTTCATGTTCAGGAGGTGGATCAGCAAGTGGTCAACCTCTATAACAATTAATCACTGATTTTTCAGTTCAATTCAAGATTAGTCTTTCTGAACTGACAAATCTTTCCAAAACCTTTGATATGTTGATTTGGATGTAGTGTACCTTTTTAGCCCAAATAAAGGAACAACTTAAACGCTTACCCAAGTTCAGAATTATGGACACTTGCGGTTTATTTGAGCTCGGCGTGGCCCGGCCCTAAATGGGTTACATGGCTTTTTCGGAGTTTTCTTTCGAGAACAAACAAACTCAAAGTTTATAACAAGTCTTAAAAAATAATGAATCTATGAAGCGAATATTGAAATTTATATAACCATGAGTATTCATTAAATCCAAAAAAATTGTTTAAAACTTATACCAAATAAAACATGAAATCAAATACTTTAAACTAGGTAGTAGAACTAAGATTTGAATCTGCTTCGATGCCTTCTACATTTTCCTCTGCTTCAATGTTTTCTAAATCCATCTCGTCATCAAGATCTCCATATAAAGAAAATAGAGATTTAAGTTTTTATGAATTTTAACATGTATAAATCATATAAAATATTATTGATAACGATTTTTAAAAATATTAAATAAATATGAATGACATTATTACCTGGATAATGAAACGTAAATCCATCCATCCAAGTTCGTGTACAAATCAGTGCTTCAACATGTCTTGGTAGAAGACGACTTCTATATTTATTTAAGACATGCGCACCAATACTAAATGAAGACTCTGCAGCCACTGAAGTTATAGGAATACTCAGAACATCACAAGCCATACAAGCTAACTAACCAAAACGTTATGTCTGATTCTTCAACAATTATAAAACATCCATATCTTCAAAAAATGTCAGCTCCAACCTATCGTCTTCTAAATAAACAGTCAATTTATTGATAGGGCGTGCGCTGGAAACTAGTTTTGCATTTTAGATTTATAATGAGGCACCATTAGAAATTAGGGTTAGGGTTTTAAATTATTTTAAAAATAAATCCTTAAATAAATATCCCAATTAAACTAAAATGTTAACTAAGAGAAAAATTCAAAAAAGATTTTAGGGTTTTTCGGGCCAGCCCGACTCCGGCCAAGCGAAGCCTTAAAAACCCTTTAACTCGAATGGGTTTAATCCGAAAAGCCCGGTTTTTTTTGGGTATATACACTGAAGCCCGAGCCCGGTGTTTTATAGGGCTGGACAGTGCTGGCCCAAAAGCTTAAACCCTAATTGACATGCCTAAATGTAATCACACCGCCAAAAACTTACTAATTTGAAAGTCCGATCGATGGTAATTAATTTTAAGTTACTTAATTAAAACCAAAACCATTTTCTCAAATATCAAGTATAATAAGATCATTTACTATAATTACCCTATTTATAATTATTTTGTAATATTTTAGTGGTTATCTTTTTCAATTTGTAAATGTAAATGCTTTTTTAAAAAATAATATTTTTGTTTTGTGTTTATGTGACAGTTGTAAAGAAATGATTAACACAAACAGATTTATCACTTGGGTGTAAAACCTTTTTTTTTTTTTTTAACAGCCACTTGGGTGTGAAACGTGATATTCTTGTTTTTTTTTTTTTTGGTCATTTTGAGAAATACCTTATGTTTTAGTTTCACTTTAAAAAATACCCCTTTTCTATATTAAATAAATTTTTATACTTAAATACCCTATTATATGTAAATTCGAAATTTAGAAAAACCTAAATTCCAAATAATATTTATTATTATTATTATTTATTATTTTCTTTTTTTTTATGATAAAGATAGTTTATTGATTTTATATAGGGTCGCCGGTTTTTTCCCTTTTCTACTTATTGCATTCTCAGAATCCATACCCGAACTTTTGGGCTCTTTGAAAAACACAATAAACTAATTAATCTTTTCTAAAACTACCTAAACTTTTGGATTCATACAAATAATTACATGTACTTTTAAACTTTATAAAACACCTTCTGAACCGGATTAACCCACTTATTGGCGTTTACCGAATTGCGTTAAGGATAACCCACGACCCGACTTAGTAAATCCTGACCCGGCTTGATTCACACATGACCCGAAATTAGGGTTCTTCGATGAATTTTTTTTTGGGGATTTTGGTTTCTCGATCCAAATATGTGAAATTGGTGAGGGTTAGAGTCGGATTTCGATTCCCAATCTTATGGAAACAAGCTAAATCCATAATTTATAAGATGTTAGATCTAAATCAATTAACGAGAATGAGTATTGAAACAGTCATGAAAACAAGTTGGTTCAAGAAATCTCTAGAAATTTCTGTGTTTCATCGTAACATCTTTGATTCGGAAACAGAGATGAGATCGAGTGTTAATTCGATTACTACTTTTGATCTGATCTCGTTATCGTCAGGATTAGGTCTTTCTGAACTGTTTGAGATTAAGAAGAAGAAAGAAAGGAGATTCACGGCGAAGGTTTCCTTCGTTGAAGTGGAGGAGAAAGCGAAGATGATTGGGGAAATTTAGGTTATGTAGTGAAGAAGAAGATGAAGAAAGAAGGAGAAGCAGAGGTACTTGGATTAGGAATAGGAAGAACAGCGATTGTGGTGGAGGCGGTGGAGTTAACGGATGTAGTGGTGGTTGAAGTGAAAGTTGTTGAAGGTGAAGAAGAAGATTCACAGTGGTCGATTTGATTACAGAGCTTGAAGATATAGTTCTTTCATGGCACAATGACATCAAGTAAATAGATTGTGACATGTGGAGTTTAGCTTTTCTTGTTTTCGTTTCTGGTTCTGTTCAATGTTGTATAATCATGAAGAAATCAAACTAGTCGTTTAACGATCATAGTTCTTATCGTTTTTTAATCGAAGAATCCTAATTTCGGGTCATGTGTGAATCAAGTTGGGTCAGAATTAAATAAGTCGGGTCGTGAGTTATCCTAAACGCAATTTTGTAAATGCCAATAAGTGGGTTAATCCGGTTCAGGATGATGTTTTATAAAGTTTAAGAGTACATGTAGTTATTTGAATGAATCCAAAAGTTTAGGTAGTTTTAGAAAGGATTAATTAGTTTATATAGTGTTTTTCAGAGAGCCCAAAAGTTCGGGTATGGATTCTGAGAATGCAACAAATAGAGAGGGAAAAAAACCGACGACCCATTTTATATATTATAAAGTTTAAAAAGATAATACCTAAAAATATTATAAAGTATATCTCTTGATATTTTCCATCTTATATATAAAAAAAAACTCTAACGCTTCAACTACATTTTTAATAACAACTTATTATCTTTTTAATAATAACTTCAATTAAATTGCAAAATAATTATTTTTGTAACAAATCCAATTGTAACATAAAGTTTTATGTGCAACAACAGTATTATTTCGATTTTATATATATAATAAATATTTTTTTTGTTAATTACTATTGTTTAAGTAAAGCAGTAAAGAGAAATAAGAGATTTTCCCAAATTTTCTCTTTTTGTTTTAATGTAATGTATTTGCATTTCAAAGACATAAACTGATAAAGTATCACACCTTGCTTGTGTTGGAACTTCAATTTTGGACAAGTGGCTCCGGCCAACTTTCCGGCGATTTTTTCGGTGAGGTCCGTCACCGGAATGATCGGGTCTAGTTTTTTCGTAATGAGTACTATAACATAGTGTAGTTACATGTAAAAATTGAAGTGAAATTGTATGAGAAATTGAACTCCAAAGTGGTTAGCTTGAAAGCTTATAATGACTTTATATTACGAAGTCCCACATTGGTTGAATGAAAAATTTCCCTCTAGTATATATGTTGTTACACTTATGAGAGTGTTCAACAACTAGATGGGAAAGGGAGACCATGGTGCAAGAGTTAGAGGGCCACTATGCAAAAATACACGCGCGCGCGCATCGCCGGGCCGGGCTCGGGCTCGGGGCTTAGGCCCACAAAGATTGTTCTTTTTGGGGAAAATTTTTATGCAACTTTGCTTTAAAATTTTGTCCAATTTAGAATCAATTTTTTGCATAATCAATGCGCTTTGACCGAGCCTTAATCGTTCGCGAGATTCTCTCCGGGTCATGCGTCTCACTCAATGCTCCACGATCTCTGCACGTTGCGGATTGCGAAACCTCTCCCTGCGTTTTAAAAAACAAAGACGCTCTCTTCATTCTCTATCTATAGTTCTGACGAAAACAGAAAACTCTCTCCCACATTTTTCTTCTAAAAATAGTAAGTGTCTCAAGAGTATACCGTGGAAACACAATTCATAGATTCTTTTTTTCGAGTGTTGCGAAAACGGTCTCGTCCTAGTTGTATCTTGGCATACATCATCTCACAAACCGCCACACTGCGGGAGATTGTTTGAATTGAGGAAAAAGATCAAATCTTGCCTCTACGAGTTTTTCCTTAATTCAGTTTTATATTCGTGTTTTGTTCTCCAGATTTTCGCGGTCTAACAGTCTTAATTCAAACAAAAATCCGTTTTTTGCTAATTCAAACAAAAATCTGTTTTCTGCTTATAGCCCTAAACGGATTTACAAAACGCGAACAATTTTTCAAAAACGATTTCAAAACGTTTTCAAAACCGATACAAAACGGGTCTGCAAACGCTCTTTAGCGATTCTGTAGATCGTTTTCCAAACGGTATTTGCAACACATAAGATTTGCAAGTAATTTACGCGAAGGCCTTTCGGCAGTTTCTCGAAATACTCCATTTCTGATTATTTGATCTTCGGGATCAACGAACACGTTTTACGTGAAGACCTTTTTGGGCAGTTTCACGAAACGTTACAAGCGGTTCTGGGAATCTCATTTGGGTATTTTCACAGATTTAATTTAGTGATTTAATCGCTAAAATTAAAATCGTTTATTAAACGAATTTATTTAAATTCTGATTAATTAATTTAAATTAATTTATCGAATTTATTTAAATTCTGATTAATTAATTTAAATTAATTTATCGAATTTATTTAAATTCTGCAAATTAATTTATATTAATTGTGTAAATTATTCGAATTAATTTATATTAGTTTCGCAGATTAGTTTATTAAATTATTAAATAATTATTTCAATCATTAACCATATTTATTTTTCTATATAGAAAAATGTTTAGCGGTGGTGAATTCAACCTGACTGAGACAACCGTGGTTAACAGGAATGGTGAGCCGACAACCCAAGATGGTCAGCCACTTGCTCCTCTTAACCCCGTAGACGTCCAGATCCAGTCTGTGCCATCCCAAGTGGTGATGCCTGAGAAGTTTGACGGGAAGAACTTTGACTCCTGGCAGCATAAAATGCATTTTTTCTTGTGCACGTTGAACTTCCAGAAATACCTCACGGAGGAAAAAACGTTTATGGCAGCTGACAACACAGATCCACATCTGGTGGCTAGCGTTGAAGCGTGGGTCCACTCGGATTTCCTATGCAAGGGATACATTCAAAACCGCCTGGAGGAGCCACTGTTTAAGGTTTACCGCCACGCTCCAACTTCCAAAGCTCTCTGACAAGCTCTGGAAAAAAAGTACAAAACGTACAAAGCAGGCGAGGGGAAAGCAGCCACAAGGAAGTTTCTCAGATACCAAATGGTGGACTCGAGGCCCATCATGGAGCAGGTACATGAGTTAAAGATGATCGTGCAAGAGATAGCAGATGAAGGAATGAAGGTCTGAGACACCTTCTATGTAAATGCCTTCATCGACAAGCTACCCCCGAGTTGGAATGATTTCCAGTCCTATCTCGAGTTCAAGCAAAAGCCCATCTCTTTGCTTAACTTGATCGCCAGGCTTCAAAACCAGTCAACTGAGCGCGAAAAGAGATTGGGGATCGCCTTCCCCATTGATGCTGAATACAAGAAGAAGGGGAAAGCCAAAGTTGTGTACAATAACAAAGTTGTGTACAATAACAAAGTTGTTGTGCCTGTTAAGGCCGTGCCAAACAAGATGGCACCTCAACCCTCTGTCGCCTTCAAGAAGCAAGGTGAAGGCAAAAGGTTCACTGGAAAGTGCAACTACTGTGGCAAGCTTGGTCACAAATCAGCGGATTGTCGCAACAAGGCAAGAAGCAGCAAGAGTCAGACTTTTTTGACCGAAGAAGACCTGTGTGCGGTGGTCACTGAGGCAAATTTGGTCATGACTGACGAAAATCCTTTGGAGTGGTGGTATGACACAGGTGCTACTACTCACATCTGCATTGACAGAGACACTTTTAGCACTTATCCGAAGTAGAGAGCTTGATGATGGGAAATGTGTCTCGCTCCAAGATTGTAGGAACCGGGAAGGTGGTCCTGAAGATGACATCTGGGATGGCTGTCACCCTCTCGAACGTGAAGCATGTTCCAGACATGAGGAAGAATCTGATCTCCGGGACTCTGCTGAGCAAGCATGGGTTTGCAACCAACCTTGAGGCAGACAAACTGGTGATTAGGAAAAATGGGGTGTTTATTGGTAGGGAATTTGTTAAAGATGGTCTTATCAAAATGAATGTTCAACATGTTGTTAAGAAAACCGATGTAACTTCGAGCTCTAATGCTTCTATCAATAAAAATTCAGTTGCTTATTTGGTTGAGTCTTTTAATATTTGACATGAACGGTTAGGACATGTGAATTATAAATCTATGCAACGATTAATTAATTTGAACCTAATCCCGAAATGCAAAATAAGCAAAGAAAAATGTGAAATTTGCGTACAAGCAAAACTCACAAAAACCCCATCTCCTCATGTTGAAAGAACTACCGAACCTCTCACATTAATACACACGGATTTGTGTGATTTAAAATATGTACAAAGTAGAGGCGGTAAAAAGTATTTTGTGACTTTCATAGATGATTGTACAAAATAATGCTATGTATATTTACTACGTAATAAAAATGAAGTCTTGGAGAAATTCAAAGAATATAAAATCGAAGTTGAAAACCAACTCTCGAAAACTATAAAAAAAGTCAGAAGTGATAGAGGAGGCGAATATGACGGTCCGTTTAATGTATTTTGTCAAAGAAAATGGCATTATTCACCAAACAACAGCTCCCTATTCATCGGAATCCAACGGAGTTGCGGAAAAAAAAACCGAACTCTGAAAGAAATGATGAACGATGTGTTGCAGGAATCTGGGTTACCCCATAATCTTTGGGGGGGGGGGGGAAGCGTTACTCACCACAAATCATATCCTCAACAAAATACCGCACAAAGTAACCGGCAATACGTCGTATGAACTTTGGAATGGTACAGTACCTTTGTACAAATACCTGAAAGTGTGGGGGTGTCTAGCAAAAGTCGCAGTACCGCCTCCTAAAAAGGTCACTATTGGACCTAAAACCGTATATTGTATTTTTATCGGATATGCGCATAATAGTAGTGCTTACAGGTTTCTAGAACACAAATAAGATAAACCAGATATCCAGGTAAATACAATTATAGAATCAAGAAATGCGTATTTATTTGAACACATATTTCCTTGTAAGGATAAACAAAGTTCTAAAAGAACACGTGAAGAAAGAGACGTAAACGCTTCTTCCGATGTTGCTAGTACGTCAGGAATCTCAATACAAGATGCAGCAGACGAACCTAGACGTAGTAAAAGAGCTCGTAAGGAAAAAACATTTGGTGACGATTTCTTGATGGTTCTTCTGGCAGAGAATGAACCAAAAACATACACTGAAGCCATGAATACACCGGACGCTCCCTTATGGAAGGAAGCCGTTAATAGTGAGATCGATTTCATAATGCAAAATCATACGTGGGAAATAACCGATCTACTTGAAAGGTTTAAAGCACTAGAGTGTAAATGGATTTTCAAAACAAAATTGAAAACCGATAACTCAATTGATAAGTACAAGGCAAGACTTGTGGTGCAAGGATTCTGGCAAAAAGAAGGTCAGGATTTCTTTGACACCTATTCTCCAGTCACGAGAATAACTTCGATCAGAATGCTTATCGGAATTGCAGCATTAAGAGACCTGGAAATACATCAAATGGATGTAAAAACCGCTTTTCTAAATGGAGATTTATAAGAGGAAATATATATGAAACAACCTGAAGGTTTCTTGGTTCCATGACAAGAAAAAAAAGTCTGTAGACTTGTAAAATCATTGTATGGACTGAAACAAGCTCCAAAATAATGGCATGAAAAATTTGACAGAGTAATGATGTCAAATGGATTTAGCATTAATGAATATGACAAATGCATATATATCAAAAGTACACCTAGCGGGTATATTTTGTTATGTCTGTATGTTGATGATATGCTTATCATGGGCAGTAATAAAGATATAATCCAGCAAAGCAAAATCATGCTTCATAGATATGAAAGACATGGGTTTTGCAGATGTCATTCTAGGAATTCAAATCACTAGAACTTACGACGGGATTATTCTGTCACAAGCTCATTATGCAGATAAAATTCTTGAGAGATTCAAGAACTATTCAAATGGGACCGCAAAAACTCCTGTGGATGCTCAACTTCACCTAACTAAAAATTCCGGTGAAGCGGTATCACAGATAGAGTATGCACGGGTGATCGGCAGTCTGATGTATCTATCCAACTGTACTAGACCCGATTTAGCGCACGCAGTAAATGTACTAAGTCGCTACACTAGTAATCTAGGCCATAAACACAGGAAACTCATAACTAGAGTATTAAATTACTTGAGATACACAAAAAGTTATGGACTGCACTATGGTAAAGAACCTGCAATATTGGAAGGATACAGTGACGCTAAGTGGATATCTGACTCCAAAAACTCGAAATCCATAAGTGGATACGTCTTTACTCTTGGAGGTGCAGCGGTCTCATGGAAATCTGTGAAACAAACTCTATTGGCCAGATCAACCATGGAGTCTGAGTTTATAGCTTTAGATAAAGCCGCAGAAGAAGCAGAATGGCTTCGAAGTTTTTTGGAAGATATTCCAATGTGGGAGAAACCAGTATCGGCACTACGCATACACTGTGATAGTCAATCGGCTATAGTCCGAGCACTGAATACTCTCTATAATGGTAAATCTCGTCACATCAGAAGAAGACATAAAACCATTAGACAATTGATATCCAATGGAGTAATTACACAGGATTATATTAAATCAGCTGATAACCTAGCAGATCCGTTTACCAAAGGTTTAGCTCGAGATCAAGTTGTAAATTCATCAAGGGGAATGGGTTTAAAGCCTATAAATTAAGAGGATGTTTGATGGAAACCCCACCTATATGACTGGAGATCCCACGATTTAGGTTCAAAGGGAAAACTAAATCAAATAGAATCTATCTCGAGCACTGTAAAACACATCCCAATTCCCAGGATGATAAACAGTGCTTCCTGTATGTGTAAAGGATAAGCAATGCTTTTAATGATTTGACTCTATAGCTTTGAAATATCAGTGAAGTTCTTACAGGAGACTTCTGAAAACATAAGCTAGTGGCAAATCACCTAGTGAATGTGAAATGAGGCCGTTTCTAGGAGAATGAAGGTCAGGCTATATTCTCTAAGTTCACTCATGAAATCCAGGAAATGTTCAAGGCCAAAACAAACACAATAGAGAACTTGGTTCTACGAGAAAAAGATGCTGGGTTATACTTGTTGTCTCGGTTTACATAAAAATCCGGGTGGTTCAAGACATCATGTTCACTACTCAGCCAAGTAAACCCGAAAGATATTAACAATGAGTGGTTCAAGGCTGAAACATTGCTACCATCACAGACACAATTATTTTTCGCATATACTCTTGAAAGTCGAGTCAGTCTAGTCTGTCAAATATTAGGTTATTAAGTTAGAAAACTTTTTCATATGTTTAGAGTCAATTCTATTCATGTGGGGGATTGTTGGAACTTCAATGTTGGACAAGTGGCTCCGGCCAACTTTCCAGCGACTTTTCCGGTGAGGTCCGTCACCGGAATGACTGGGTCTTGGAGCCTTTGGATTCCTCGTAATGAACACTATAACATAGTGTAGTTACATGTAAAAATTGAAGTGAAATTGAATGAGAAATTGAACTCCAAAGTGGTTAGCTTGAAAACTTATAATGACTTTATATTACAAAGTCCCACATTGGTTGAATGAAAAATTTCCCTCTAGATATATACGTTATTACACTTATGAGAGTGTTCAACAACTAGATGGGAAGGGGAGACCATGGTGCAAGAGTTGGAGAGCCATTATGCAAAAACACACACGCGCGCGCCGCCGTCGGGCCGAGCCGGGCTTGGGTCTTGGGTCTTGGTGAATGTGGGCCTTTAGGCCCATAAAGATTGTTCTTTTTGGGGAAATTTTTTATGCAACTTTGCTTTAAAAATTTGACCAATTTAGAATCAATTTTTTGCATAATCAATGCGTTTTGACCGACTTAATCGTCCGTGAGAATCTCTCCGGGTTGTGCGCCTCACTTAATGCTCCACGATCTCCGCACGTTGCGGATTGCGAAACCTCTCCCTACGTTTTTAAAAAACAAAGACGCTCTCTTCATTCTCTATCTATCGTTCTGACGAAAACAGAAAACTCTCTCCCACATTTTTCTTCTGAAAACAGTAAGTGTCTCAAGAGTATATCGTGGAAACACAGTTCGTAGATTATGTTTTTCGAGTGTTGCGAAAACGGTCTCGCCGTAGTTGTATCCTGGGATTCATCATCTCACAAACCGCCACACTGCGGGAGATTGTTTGAATTAAGGAAAAAGATCAAATATTGCCTCTACGGATTTTTCCTTAATTCGGTTTATATTCGTGTTTTGTTCTCTAGATTTTCGCGGTCTAACAACTTGATGATTACGGAGACTAATGAAAGATGAAGAAATTAGAAAAGGTTAGAGAATAAATAGCAAAGAGGACCACAATCAACATAATGTATCTATCACTAGTGTCTCTTTTTGCTTACGACCACTCTTTTCCACTTCGAGAATCTTTAAGCAATCTGAAAGAGTGTTCAGCAATTGTTGTACCTATGAATTTTTAGGAAGTTGGGTAGGCCTATCCCTAAGGCATTTTTTCTTTGGTAATAAAAGGCTTTCATGTTTAGACCTTATATTCTTTTTGTTCTACCTTAAAACGATTTTGTATTGTTTATAATCTATATATATATATATATATATATATATATATATATATATGTAAAAATTCAAATATTTTGTCTAATACTAAAAGATGAGAATTTTGAAAAGGACGAAAAAGAGAAACTAGCTAGCTAGTATCCTCTCTTTTTTTATTCATCTAAATGTTACAATTTGAAGCCATATCTAGCTTGATTTTACAAGCTCTTGATATTGAGAAAAGCAAACAAAAGTACACAATATATAATTTGAGGAGAGAAGTATACATGCATCTCTCAACTCTTTGAACTTATCCAATATTTGTGTGATTTAACACATTATATATATATATGAGACTAATTAATCGAGTGGAACAGGGTGGACGAGCAATGACCGGACATGATCTATGGTTTTAGCTTTGTCGGGACAGCCATGGCCATCACCGTACTGATAAATGCACAGAGCCACACGTCCAAGATTAGCCGCTGCTTCTACGAAACCTTGATGTAGCCTACAACTCCTTTTTTCCAAGTTTAAGTCATCCCAAGCCACACCGATCATTCCTTGAATGTACGCACGTGACTCTGCTTCCGAAGCTCCAGTCTCATGCATGTGACATTGTACGGATTTCATATTGTCGCCTCTCGCTAATTCCTCCTGTTAAAACAACAATATATTTTAGACCGCATTGAACATGATAAAGTTCAAACATTTGTTTGAGTCCCCAAAACATGTTCCTAACCGTTCCGGCTATTTCAAAACCCGTCATGTATATATTATTATCGTTTTTAAAAAAGTCAATCAATTCATTTTTTTGGTTGAATTGTTTTCTTTATTTTGAAAAAGTCAGTTTTGGAATTTTTGTTTAAAACGCTTGTCATGATATGTTAAAAACTTATATATTGTATGTTGCGTTGTGGAATCATGACTGACCGAAGAAGTGGCGAGATCATTAGCGAGACGGAGGATGGTGGCAGAGCTTCGAACAACAGAGTGATGATAGGAGACAATAATATCAAAGGTTTGGTCGGAGAAGAGACAGAACAAGTGTAGAAGTATTGTAGGGACCGAGCTTGAGATACAACCATTTTGCATGTATTCTTCGAAGTTGGGTTTGTAACAACTTTTGTACCACTTTGCCTCTTTTAAAAACGTTTTACACATATCTGTCCACTAGAAAGACAAAATAAATTTATAAAGAGAGTCAGAGTAAAACTATTAAATAAAGTAAACGTTAGTATTCGTTTTAACCAAAAAAAAAAAACACGTTAGTATTCGTTTTTGTTTTCCCTAAGAATCCAAGAAAATATTAAATTTATTAGCGATAGACTTTTAGCTTAAAAATTCCAAGTGATACATTAACAATATTTATAGCTAATTAAACTTAATTAGTGTATCACTAAAATAGTGTACGGACCAACATATTAATAATTTTCTAAAATATATTGTTACCTTATAGCTAAACTAAATGACAACAATAATACACGCTTAATCCATGGATAATAACAAATTCAATTTTAATAAAGTAGAAAGGAGCTTTGGAGATTTATAATTCTTCTGTTCTACTGGATGAAATTTCAGTGAATTACGTACGGATTTTTTGAGGTAAGGGATCACATTAAATCCTTTATCTCTGAGAACAAAATATCCAATCTGATTGATTTCGTTGACGAGGCAGAGAAAACATAACTTCATGTACTCGGGAAGTTCTTCAAGACGATTCACATCCCATCTGCATAAAAATTCGATTCAATGAAGAAATAAACAATAGATATATAGTAAAAATATTTTGGTTAGTAATTACTTTTCAACTATGGTCGTGAATAGTTGGAGCTCCTCCAGTGTCCCATAAATATCGTATATATCGTCGATAGTTGTAATCAGCATGAATACTTTTGTAAGCATTTGTCGATGATAAGCAAACTCGGGCTCATAGATTACTCCAACACTCGAGAAATAACTCTCCGTTATTCGATCTCTTACGAAATCAAGGTGTTTAGTTAATCCCGTCTTGCTCCACCAGCTGCTTCATACAAAATACAAAAAAAAAAATAGAATCAAAATATATGTCTTTAACGGTTTAAACATATATTGTACGCGTTTACATATTAAAATATTGTGTTCACGCAGTTTATAAATACAATTATACAACATTTATTTTTTCCTATAGATTTTACAGTAAAAAATCTGGATGCACAATCGTTTGCATTTATCTATAAGATTTCTAAAATATAATTATTTGAAAGTCAATTCTCAGTCACAACAAAAAAAATCTCAAGGAATCATGAAATTCAAAATAAACACACATAACACTAAGAGCATCTCCATCAAGGGGTTCTTGATTGAGTTTTTAACATAAAAATAAATAAAAAATATGAAAAGTAAAAGAGAGATGATAAAGAAGTTCTTAGTTAAGAATTCATAGTATCTTATTAAGATACCCATACGCTACTTGTCATGTTTTAGTTGGTTCAATTTATTTTAAAATTATATTTTTATTCTCTAACTAATATTAGATAATAAATATTAATATTTAAGTGTTATTTAAGTGTTAAGAACCCCAAAATAGGTTCTCACCGTTGTAGACGGCCTTAGTGTGTTATATGTTATGTTTTGTCAACAATATGCAATATACGGATCGATCGAGTGGACGACACTAGGCTATAAGTTCTTATTAACTATATGCCATTTTTAATATGATAAATCTAACACGCCCTTGAATAGATCAAAATTTCTTTTTTTTTTGGCTCGGTATATACCTATTTATGTTTATTAGACTCTTATAAAATATGAGAAATCAAGAGATTTCAACTCTGAATTAATAAACAATGAATACAGAATAATATGTTTTTTATATATTCGTGCATGTCTTTTTTCCAAATTTTTTTTTTTTTTTTTTTTTTTCAAATTTCATGTGTAATACTTAACATAAACATATATAAAGATAAATCAGGCGCCAAATTTTATGTGTTATACTTAACATAAACATATATAAAGAGAAATCAGGCACCAAAAAAAACATAAAGAGAAAAAAAAGGGGCAAAGTTCATGAATCATGTCACTTAAGTTAACGTACCTAGAGAGATATTTGAGCTCGTCTTGATGTATACTTTGTACGATATTGTAATCAAGTTTCGCGAATTCGAGCAAGATAGGGTTCATGTCGTCTCTCTCTCCGTACACGCCTATGTACCATCTTGCTTCTAGTCTTCCGACTCTCCGATGGTAAGGCATTTCTAAAGCATGGATTACCATTTTCCGAACATAAGGTTTGGTCTCAGTCTTCTTCATTTTTACAAAGTTTCTAAGCCGTTCCGTTGTAAAAGATATGGTCTCTTTCAATTTAGTATCGAATCTGGTCGAGAGATATGAAGCTTCGTATAGTGAAAGAACACTCTTGATGTCTTCATCATCCAAACCATCTCCGAAATCTCTGTCGAAAACATCTGCAATAAATTGCAATTTTATTTGATTATGTAAAACACGTTAATATCAAAATCTAGTATAATCGTGTTCCTTTTGTTAAAATCTAGTAACAGAATATAGAGTCAGAACTTGAAATCAACATTAAATTGTTCGTTTCCTAAAGTTTGAGTTATAATTGGGAATCGAAAATATGGATTATATGCTAATATTCGTTTGTATTTTCGCTTTTCAACCTTGTGCGATATTAAAACCATGTTGCCTTAGGAGTCGAAACTCGAGAGCAGTCGCATATAAGTCTTCCCATCTCTTTTGATCTATCCTGCTTTTGTGTGCTCTCACGTTTTTTCCATGGACATTCGTTAGCATCTTCTTGATTTCACGTTCGAAATGATAAGAGACTCCGAGTCTTTGTAAAATGTCTACGAGCTCTAGCTGTTCGAGTAAACCATCCGCTTCATTTAGCATTTTACTCACTTCCTTCTTCAATAACTTAGCTTTCTCGATGTTGTCATCTTTCTGCATAGTATAAAATATTATCACTATTATAACTTCCTGAATTAGTTTGACTTAACACGACGTCGTGTGATCTTTATACGTACCACATATGTATTACCGAGCGAGAGGAGATACTCGTGCTTCCAAAGAGACGGTTGATAGTTTGCTGAGCGACGGGCTACAAGAGGCTGTGATGGTGTTTTCGACTCAGCCTTCCGAATGAAATGCGGATAAGTCTGTCGTTTAGGCATTTTTTTTGGCTTCAACACTTAAAACTTCAATAATTTGATGAATTCGTCTTTTAGACTCCGCTATGATATTTTATACTGTTTAAGGTTTGGGTTTCGGACCACAGATTATGAAGATATTTTTTATTTTGTCGGGTTTTGTAAAATAATATTTGTTTAAATCAATGTAGTATTATTAGTCACCTTTTTTTAGCATATGATCAGTCAACTCGTCAATCACGTTCTCATAAATATACTGATTAAAACATCCTAGGACAAGTACTATACCAAAAACAAATATCTTGGAGAAGACATAAGTAATGGCAAAACATTTCGGAATTATATATCCACGTAATAAAAGGTTTTGAATGGTAACCATTTCGCACCGCGCCGCACATATACATATACATATATATCTATTAAAAATATATATATATACGTTTTTGTTATTATTTAAACCGCACCGCACTTTTTCTGCAGTTGTTCCGCACATTACCATTCGGAACCTAACGTTCACTTTTTTGCTGTCATAGTCCCATAAAAATATCTCAAATTTTAATAAAATACCTTTATATTGCTTTTCGTTCGGATATTGAGAATTTATTTAGAAGTTCAAACGTATTAATTAATAAATTTATTTATTGCCCTGACCTTATTGGTATAGATAAATTTATATATTAATGATAAAATTGTTGAAATGTTAGGTTTAACCGCTTAAGTTTTTCTTCTTTATTTTCCTTAATCAATACACATTATACATCATTTATACTACTTAGATTGTTTCTACTTGTTTCTTAACCTTAAGCATATATGTAGCCCATTAACATGTGGGCTTTAACCGAATTCATGGCCCAAAGGCCTTTTACCAAAAACTCTATTTTCACTTCTTTCTTCTTCTTCTTCGATTACACGCCAAACTCTTTCTCTTCTTCTCTACTTCTTCTTTCTAATGTCTGCGACACTCTTCGCTTCTTTTATTCTTCTCAATCTTCTATTTGTTACTTTCATAGAGGATTAAATCAAGGCGAGATTCCAACACTTCCTCTCAAACCTTTGATTTAATCTTTGGTTTACAATCAGCATACTCGACTTCCTCTATATCCCTTTATTCTTTGGCTGCTCCTTTCTTCACGATTTCCTTACACGCAGGGTCAGATCCTCTCACTACATCTGCAAAACTCGGTCGCCAACTTAACAGCTCCCTCATACTTCCATGCCTCACCAACCTTGGCATTTCAGGTATGGATACTATCTTCTCTGGCTTGGCCTATGCTTCAGCTAGTTTCTGTTCCTTCTTCGACCTAAAAGGGATTTGAACTTTTACCTTTTGCAAATGTAGATGAATCAGATCCTAATATGACAATTCCTTGCCACCGCCGTTTCATTTCTTCCATGCTTCTGTCTAACTCGATCTGCGATCGCCTTTGATTTCTCAATCAACTTTATCCTTTGATCTTTCAGCTTCTTTCTTGATTTCTTTTCTACAATTTCGTCCTGGTTATCTGCTTGCATGTAGCTTTCCTTGAGTCATTGAGTGAGATCTCTGTCTCCCCGTAGGACTTTGTTTTTCGACTTGACACACCAAAGATGATTCTTTGTGTGTCCCTCATTTCCAATTTGGTTCGCGGTTGGCTTGTTTGGCATATGTGCCTCTCCCAACCTTGTTTATCTGGTAGGTCAAAAATTGAACTCTCCCTCTCGAACCTTTTCATTGTTGCTCTCTTCTTCTTCCATTTTATCTGCCTTATGATATTCACTTTCTTGTAGGTGCTCATGCATGAATGATATGTCACTCCTCTCTTTTATGTTGATGTCCAGCTCTCTTGACGCATCTGACTTAATCATAGCAGTTTTCATCGTGCCTTCATTCTTCATACGTTTGACTTCTACTCTGTTCTTGGTTTTCACTTCACACTTAGTAAGTTTCTTCTTCAGTCCATTTAGCTTCCTTCTCTCATTGATCTCTCTTCTTTTCAGATAGTCTTCAACCTCAAGCTGTGCTAGGTCTCTATCTTCTTCGATACACTCCTTCTCCTCAGCCATTGAACGTTTAGTGTTTGCTGAGCCTTCTGCCTTCCCAGCTACAGTCCTCCAATGTTCAACCTTGTTCTTTATCTTGATAGTTAAGTCATCAACCATCAATCCAACCTGATCTTCTTCCCGCACAGGTGATCTTTTCTCTTCTAGCTCGGTGTCCTTCTCGAATACCATTATCTAATCCTCAGTTTTCTGATCACCTATTTTCACTTTCAGGATTTTCAGTTTATTGTTTCCTTCCTTGTTCTCTGTGAGTTTGTGATACCATTCCTCAAGTATTTAACTGGCGTTTTGACTACTCACTCCCTCTTGATTGCATTTTGGTAAGTTAACTATGCACACTTGACCCTTTTTATTGTTGTGACTAACATATGGATAATTAACTTGCCTCGGTGATTTCACAGTTTACATATTGATTACCCTTGATGTTGTGCAGATTTCCAACACTTGCATTTTAACAAACTCCCACTTGTCCTGCTAGCTTAGTCTCTACTTTCTGAAGTAAGTTTTCATTTTACTCTCATTCTTTCTTCATTTTCCATTTAGCATGTTCCTCTTTCTTTCTTTTCTGTTTAGTTTTTGATTTATTTTCCTCAGCAAACACTCTTTCTTCCAAGTAGTTCTAAGCATTAACCTGTACAGAATCCTTGTATTCCTTCTGGTCAGCTTCTCTGTTTTTAATTTAAGAATATTTTCTCAAGTCCTTCGAGTATTATGCCTTCAACAACTCACACTTCTCCATTTTCTTGGTGCATGCAGCTCCCACTAAGCTTTCTCCCTCCCTTGGTGAGGTTTTTCTCTTCAGATTAGTGTCCCTTTTCAGAACCATTTTCTGATTCTTTGTTTTCTAACAAATGATTTTTATCTTCAAAATTTTAGGTTCCTCTTCCTTGTTTTCAACGGATTTGCAGACCAGGTCCTCAACACCTCTACTCACACCTTGACTTAACTCTCCCTCTGGTTAGCACTGTGGTGAGTTGGTCCTGCTTTCTTGGTTCTTTCTCATACTATGGCTTATGACAACCTTGGCTTCCTCGGTCACATGATCTGTGAACTGATCATCTTTGTTGTTTTGCAGTTTTTCAGAGTGGACATGTGCACTGCATTTACTGTGATCACTAAGTTCAATCTTTACCTTATCATGAGAGATTTTCTATGGTTGTTTTTCCTCATTCGTTCTTTAAAACTTGACAATGTAGCATTCATTAGTCATAGGCGCTTTTAGTATCCTTTTTCCTTCTTGATTCGTGATTGTGCATCCTGATCCATCAAACATGATGCCATAACCATTTCTCTTAGTTGAGGAACACTTAAATAGTTATGTGTTAGGCTGGGCAAAAAGAGAACATCCTTAATGATCCTCATTACAGTATCTGTCATAACGGTAACAACACATTTTCCCTTAGTTTGTATCATTTCACCAATGTACAATCTTAGTTTAGTCTTGATGCTTATGTTGAGTTGTGAAGACCAACTTTGTTCTCTAGCCATGTGACTTACTTTATCCACTATCAATCAACCAAACATCCTCATCTTTTGTTTTTTTTATCCATGAGTGGTTGTGAGTAGTCTTTCTTGTTGGTTTTCCACTTCCTTGATCTTATCCCTTTGATCCTGACCTGAATGTTTCTTGTGTGTTTGTAGATGCATTTTAAACATTCTTGAAAGTCTGGTTCAATACATCCCACGCATCCTTTGAAGTTTTGGTGACAGACAAGTAGCTAGCAAATCTCTTTAGAGACAGCACTAAACAACAACTGTAAGGTTGTCTGATCCTTCATATTTAACTCCTCACAGTCTGTCATTTTACTTTTCTCATCTTGGGTGGGTGTAGTTATATTAGGTGGACGAGGGATTCCTTCAATTACTGTTTTCCACAAATCTCTAGACCTAAATAAAACTCTCATCTTTATAACCCATGGGCTATACTTATTTAACACTAGAATCACTTGTTGACTATGCATTATGCTTAAACTATAGGTTTGAGTTTTGAGAATACCTATTAACTCTTTTTTTTTTCTTCCTCCGAGTTTCACTGACCCAATTCTCTCTTGCTTTCTTGTGAAGGATCTGTGGCGTTTACCGATTCCAAGCTCGTCCGAGCTCTGATGCCATGTTGAAACGTTCGGTTTAGCCGCTTAAGTTTTTCTTTCTTACTTTCCTTAATCAGTTCTTACACACATTATACATCATTTATACTACTTAGACGGTTTCTACTTGTTTCTTAACCTTAAACATAAACGTAGCCCATTAACATGTGTGCTTTAACCGAATACATGGCCCGAGGCCTTTTACCAAAAAACATCTTTTCACTTCTTTCTTCTTTTCTTCGAATACACGCCAAACTCTTTCTCTTCTTCTCCACTGCTTCTTCTTTCTAATAACTGAGACACTCTTCGTCTTCTCCTATTCTTCTCAATCTTCTATCTGTTACTTCCATGGAGAATTAAATCAAGGCGAGATTCCAACAAAAATCTGTGCAGTTGTTCGAGAGTGACAAAACCAGTGTTTACTAGTTTTTAAGTGATTTTTGGTTTTTAGATT
The DNA here is from genome assembly GCA_004349715.1 of Crucihimalaya himalaica. Classification (NCBI taxonomy): domain Eukaryota; kingdom Viridiplantae; phylum Streptophyta; class Magnoliopsida; order Brassicales; family Brassicaceae; genus Crucihimalaya; species Crucihimalaya himalaica. Next base: position 586,113 of record SMJT01000050.1, read on the forward strand.
TTGGTTTTTGGATTTTGATTTTTTCGTTTTTGTTATAAAATTAAAATTTATAAACAAAAATAAAATACAATGTTGGGATTAAAAACCTCAAATATCTAGTACATATCCCAAATCATGGTTTTTGTGGAGCAAAACCATGGTTTAAACCTCAAAATCTTTTTAGTTTCTCTTTTAATTATGATTTAGATAGTGATAAATACTAGATATTTTGTGAGTACAACATTTTTCACTACAAGAAAACATTGATTTTGCAACGTTCATATTGTTGCTAAATCGTTGCAAAACAGGTTTTGCGTCGGCTTTGCGACGAAAATCAAAACGTCGCAAACAGCGTGACGCAAAATACAAATCGTCGCTAAATTGTCGCAAATTTTGCGTCGTACGTAAAATCATCGCAAATTCGACGCAATCAGTTCGGTGCTAATTCGTCGCAAAATTAGCGATGAATTAGCGTCGATTGTTAATTCGATGCTAATTCGACTCAAAATTAGTGATGTTTTTGCGACGATTCACTCATACAATTTGTTGCAAAATCGTCGCTAATCTGGTGGCATATTGCGACGATTTAGCAAGGAATCATTGCAAATTCGTTGTAAAATTAATTAAAATTAAATATTAACTTTGCAACGATTTAGCAAGGAATCGTTGCTAAATCGTTGCTAAACCGTGGCATTCTTTTAAACTTTTATCAAAATAATAAAACTAGATATGCTACATTCTATAAATTAAGGGCTTCTTCCTAAACTAGACCCTTATTTGAAAACTAGACCCCTCTTTTTTTTTTTTCAAGATGCCTTAAAATACCCTTCCAAACTTATTTTTTCACAAAAATACCTAGCACAGACTTCATAAGAGAAGTCTACTAGCTGGGTTTGAAAAATAATAACCCAAAGATTATCACATAATTACGAAAATAACATCTTCTTCAATAGCTCCCAACCACCATTACAAACAATAATTGAGCTCTAAATGCTTCAACCAACTGAATTAAGAGATGTTAAAGCTCTGTAATTAAGCTAAAAACTCCATTTTTCTTGATCTCCTCTCTCATTCTTTCTCATTTCAACCATTAAAATCTTAAATCTCTTTCTCAAAATTCACCATCCTTAGATCTTGCGATTTACTAAGAATCATGCATAATAACGCTTGGATTTCTTGGGTATTGGTGGTGTGAGCAGTTCTTGGCCGTCGACGAAGCTAAAAACAAGATCAAAACCAAAATTTGGTAACTTTTGCTTCATTTTCACTGATTTTCCAGAAGACAGACTTCTCAGGTGAAGTCTCAATAGTCAATTGGGGGTTAGTTTTGCAATTGACTTTTTGCTTCACAGACTCCACGATGGAAGTCTCAAGTTCTCCTTTGAAAACAAAAAAAAACAGTCTTCAGACTTCACATATGAAGTCTGTGTACATGAGGTTAGTTTTGCAATTGACTGTAAGTTTAACTTTTATTTTAGACTTCTCCTGTGAAGTCTGCGAAAAAAGAGGGTTAGTTNTTTGCATTTGACCAAAATTTTGAAACATTGACTATTGATAGACTTCTCAGATGAAGTCTGCAACCATCGGAAATTCTGGAATTAAAAAAATAAATTTTTTTTGGTCAATTGCAAAAGTAACCCTTTTTCTACTCAGACTTCTTAGGCGAAGTCTCATGTAAAAGTCAAACTCTAGTCAATTGCAAAACTAGACCCTACTTTATGGGTAGACTTCGCCGGAGAAGTCTCTGAAGGCAAAAAGACTTCATCATGGAAGTCTCATTACGTAATAGACTTCACAGGCGAAGTCTCATAGTGATGAGACTTCCCAAATGAAGTCTAATGAAAAAGTCAAAGATGTGGTCAATTGCAAAACTAGACCCCAAACTGGTATAGACTTCTCAGACGAAGTCTCATTATGTAGAAGATTTCGCCTGTGAAGTCTCCTTAAAAAGTCAAAATCTTGTCAATTGCAAAACTAGATCCCTACTTTCAGACTTCTTAGGCGAAGTCTCCTCTGAATTGTTTAGCAGATTTCATCTAAGAAGTCTGTTGGAAGACTTTATCCGAGAAGTCACAAATGATAATTTTAGTAAAAATAAACTTTTAGCTTATTTGTAATTAGTTATTTTTATTTTCTTGTCCTAACATGTGTGTTACGTATGGCTTTTGATGTTTTAGAAATTTGAACTATTTTTATTCTATAATTATTTTTAAATTACTTTTCTTAACTTATTAGGTACTTAGCTTATAATATTTAGACTTCACTGAGGAAGTCTGTCCGGAGACTTCGTTTGAGAAGTCTTTTGCACTAACATTTTAAAAAATGTATTTGTATCATATCTATTTTATATTTTTGAGATTTTAATTGTTTTTCATGTGTATTAGTTATTGTTGTTGTTTATGTATGAATTTCACATCTCAATGTGTTATATTATGTCTTAAATCGATTTTATTAGTTTCTAGTAGTTATTTATTGTGAAACTTCACCTTTAAAGTCTCCTAACATACTTGGTATGAGAAGTCTACCGATAGACTACTTCCAAGAAGTCTCATACGATGATGTATAGTAAAAATGAAAATTTAGCTTATTTGTAATTAGTTAATTTTTTTCATTATCCTAACATGTGTGTTACGTGTGAAGTCTCTTGTACTAACTTTTTTTAAAATTTCATTTGTATCTTATCTCTTGCACTAATGTATGAGTTTCACATCTCAATGTGTTAAACTGGCCATATTTATGTGGCTCATAAAAAATTTTATATGTGTTTGTAGTACTTAAGATTTTGTAACTTTATTTTTGTTAGATTAAGACTTGATGTTGAATTTAATAGGTTTCGCAAGAAGTACTTTCTTTGTCAATGTAACTTTGATTAATTGGAAATATCATTGTACAAAAGATTTATAATCCAAGATGGAGGATTACAATTGTTTGTTTTACATCTACAGTAAGAATTAAATGCTAGGGGAGCCCAGAACCGTCTCGATGTGAAGTCTCACAGTGAAGTCTCGTTGTGAAGTCTCACTGTGAAGTCTCGTTGTGAAGTCTCACATTGAAGTCTGGGTGTGAAGTGTTACAGTGAAGTCTGGGTGTGAAGTTTCACAGTGAAGTCTGGGTGTGAAGTCTCATAGTGAAGTATAATTGTGAAGTCTCACAGTGAAGTCTCACAGTGAAGTCTCACAGTGAAGTCTGGGTGTGAAGTCTCACAGTGAAGTCTGGGTGTGAAGGCTTGGTGAAGTATGGGTGTGAAGTCTGGGTGTGAAGTCTCACAGTAAAGTCTGGGTGTGAAGTCTCACAGTAAAGTCTGGGTGTGAAGTCTCACAATAAAGTCTAGGTGTTAAGTCTCACAGTGAAGTATGGTTGTGAAGTCTCACAGTGAAGTCTGGGTGTAAAGTCTCACAGTGAAGTCTGGGTGTGAAGTCTCACAGTGAAGTCTGGGTGTGAACTCTCGGTGAAGTCTGGGTGTGAAATCTCACTGTGAAGTCTCACTGTGAAGTATGAGTGTGAAGTCTCACAAATCATAACGCACAGACAATTAAAAATTCAAATCTTAATTTTTGTTTGGAACATAAATTGTTGTATGAATCTAAAGAAAACAAACTTAACTATTTTCTAGTGGTGTTACGCCTCAGATCTGTAACAAGCATAAAAATATAAGTTAGTAGGATGAAGACGATGGTTAAAAAAAATGCAGTAATAATGAGAGAGTGGTTAGTCAGATCTGAGGATGGAGAGAATAACACTTTTGAGAAGAGATTAATAGCGACGAAAACGAAAAAAAACAATAAAAGCAACGTTTTACCGACGACGTTACGGTGGAGTGGCATTAAAGATGGAGAGATCCTTGCTATTTTACTGAGGTTTTAGAGAGAGAGTGAGAGAGAGAGAGAGCTCTGCCGTTTTTGAGAGAAAAATAGAGATTTGAGAAAAATAGAAAAAATGAGTTTATATATGGAAGGTCAAACTAGGGTTAGGATAAAAATTCAGACTTCACCTAAGAAATTCGGATTTTTTCTTTTTTTTTTAATTTTTCAAACTTTTTTGAAAATTTTGAAATTTTTTGAAAATTATGAAATTTTTTGAAAATTTTGAATTTTTTTTGAAATTTCAAACATTACCTTTGAAGTTTTAGACTTTACTTTTGAAATTTCAGATTTTATATTTTAAATTTCAGACTTCACATTTGAAATTCGAATAATTTTTAAAAAAAAAATGAATTTTTTGGAATTTTTTTGATTTTTTTTTATTTTTTAAATTTGTTTTTGAAATTTTAGACTTCACATTTGAAATTTCAGAATTCACCTTTGAAATGCGAAATTTTTCAAAAAAATTTGAATTTTTTTGAATATTTTCAATATTTTTTGAAACTTTTTGAATTTTTTTGAATTTCAGACTTCACTTTTGAAATTTTAGACTTCTTCTTTTAAGTTTTAGACTTCACCTTTGAAGTTTTAGACTTCACCTTTGAAGTTTTAGACTTCACCTTTGAAGTTTTAGAATTCACCTCTTAAATTTCATACTTCTACAAAGAAGTCTATGTTTACAAAATATTACACACTTCATACACGAAGTCTCCTGTGAGACTTCACCCGAAACCTGAGAAGTCTGTAAGCCCTAAACTCTAAAATTCTAATATTTTTTTCACTTTTTGTTAACAAATATTTACATTTGACATCAAAATAGTATAATATATCCAAAATCTAATAACTATATGAAAGATCGACATTTTATATCAAAAATATATGAACTTAAGTCTAACCCTAAAGATATATACATAAATTTTTACAAATTGGCAAACCCTAAACTTATTATTCTTCACATGGTTTACATAACATGGTTTAGTTTTATGAAATCTTATGACATTCTATTTTTAAACCTAGACTTTGATTTAAAATAATTTATCTATCAAAAATTTTAAACAAAATATTTTTTTATAATTTTATAATTTAAATTTAAGATTAAATTACAGTTGCAGACTTCATGGATGTCATGAACGAAGTCTACTATGAGACTTCGTTCATGAAGTCTACTGTGAGACTTCGTTCATGAAGTCTCCTCTGCGCGAAAGTTAGAACTGTAAATGCAGTTTCTGTTTTTTTGTTTGCAAATAAGGGGGTTAATGGGTAATTTTCCTACCCCAAAGGTCTAGTTTTGTATTTGTTTCAATTTGGGGTCTAGTTTTGCATTCAAACTCAATTTTGGGTCTAGTTTTAACAATTCCCCCATAAATTAATCATCAAGGTCATTATTATGATATAAAGATGATTTCTAATGTATTTGTACAATTTATTTATTTTTATGTTGTTTTACATAACATGGAGTTAATGTACATATATACTTAAGGTATATTTAAACCTTACTTATATTTTGAATAAAAAACAATTTTATTTGTTATGAGGACTTTATTCCAAGTTTACATGATCCACATGACAATATCATTAATATATATAGTTGATTCATAAATAAAAATCGAAGATAACAATTTTTACAAAAACGTTTTGCGTCGTTTTTGCGACGAGTTAGCGTCGATTTCTTAAATCGTTGCTAAATTGTTGCAATTTTGCGACAATTTAACATCTATTTTTAAATTTGTGGTTTAGGGTATAGAAGATTTTATGATGATTTAACGTCGATTTAGGAAATCGTTGTTTAGTCGTTGCTAAATTATTGCAATTTTGCAACAATTTAGCTTCGATTTCTAATACTATTTATTTGTGGTTTAGGGTATAAAAGATTTTGCAACGATTTAGCGTCGATTTTTTATGTTGTCGATAAATCATCGCAAAATCGTTGCAATTTTGCGACGTTTTAGTGTCGAACACCACAGTTATTACAAATTAGCGACGATTTAGCGACGAAAGAAAAATTTGTTGCAAAAACGTCGCAAACTCGACGCTATTTTGCAACGGAAATATGACGACGCAAAATCAGTGTTTTCTTTTAATTATGATTTAGATAGAGATAAGTACTAGATATTTTGTGAGTACAACATTTTTGTAGATATATACAAATGTCATGGGAGTACAACGTTGGGAGCAAACCGTAAAGCCACGATTCAAACACCATCAAACAAATTAGTTACAAAGCTATCAACACAGAGCATAACAGACGTACCTTTTTAAATATTCACGTGATATAATTGTGAATCTTGTACTTATTTTTAGCAGAATTTTGGAGAGCGTCTCATCTTCCACATACATTAGATCCATAGAAACCAGCTGAAATCTACGACAAATTAAGTCTCAAAAGGATTGTTGTTTTAGAAGAACAAGAAAGAGTTGAATCTAATTAGTTTCAACCAAATTCATCAAAAAAATATGCAATTTACTATGAATGTACATTCATCCAAATTATATTGGGCTGCAAATATATGGTTGCATTTTCAGAAAAAAATTAAAAAATTAATATAACTAGGTTTCTCTCAAAATTTACCACTTGGGTTAAGAGTGTAAAGTAATTTATTCATATGATTCTACGTTAGTTAAAAATATATTACCATATATCAGTAATATGTAATCAGTCAAATCTTCTCGTTTCTTTGTCCTGATATAATTTAGAAAAAAATATATATTTCGACGATTCTTAAGAAAAACCAAAAACTAGCACACACAAATCCAAATGTGATCCATCAATATGTTCTCAAAACATCATATCTATTAGAAGTCACATAGATAATCTTACAGCAAAATCTTATCTAATTGAGATCACTCAAGACATCATATCAATAATTGAGTCACTCAAGACACATTAGAACTCGACACAACCAATCTTTAGTATTGGATACACGTCTCTAACTACTTTTTTCTTAAATTTATCCTTGATCAATGAGCACAGCCTAGTAACCAAATATTTTCTACCACGAAAATTAATATAACCTAGAGAGTTAGAATTTCAGTTTTAAGAGAAAATCACATATATATCAGAGTATTTTGGTCATCACCTGAAAATTTAATAAGAATTGTTTAGTTATTATATTTGCTAGGTGAGAGAGTTTCTCTTCAAAAACTATATAATAATTTTATTTCAAATGGAGTAAAAGAAAGAAAAAAACAAATTTTTAAATTTGTGGATATGATATAAAATATATCTTAATGTTTCCTTTAAATAACAAATACGAGATAGATCAGTACTGTAGTGTAGTTCATGGTAGTTGCATGGCAGATAGTGAACCGAACTGAGTATACTTTTATTGGCTATTTTAATATAAAGATCAATACGAAGAGTTCCATGCATACTTGTCTCTTGGTTCGAAAAAATCTTAGTAAAAACCCCTTAAAATTTTCTATCGATTCGGTCTCCATGTGACTGCATGTATATTTATACAGATATCTGTCTTGAATGAGAACTGAGAGGGAATTGTTGGACCACTAAGAAAAGAGGTGGAAATGAACAATCACATGCATGTGGCAAAGATGTCACTCCGATGTCAGTATAAACAGTACAATTATATTAATATAGATAGCTTTACGTTGTTATCTCATGGGACCTTCATGCTCCTCTCACTTCTCTATCGTTCACATATATTTCATAATATCAGGAGCTTGTGTGTAAATTTCTATTTATATCCTACGTAGTTTTACTGGAGTTTTTAACTCATAGCTTGGATTAAAGTTACTGATAAGTTATACTCCAACTTAGATCTTCTGATCAGTCAAACAACTATTTTTCTTTTTCTATTCATCGAAATAACCTTAAACGATTTTTGTATAACTTGATTTTTTTTTGCTTAGAGAATAAATATCATATAAACGAAAGTTTAGGTATTACAACATTCGAAACCCTAATAATGTGATCCTTGCCAAAATGTTCATTGAAGAAAGATATGATATCTGGTCACCATTGCTGCTAACAATTTGTAGAAACCTGTAAACTCAAAGATGCAAGGTGAGGCATGGTAGGTAACTTGTCAATATTTGCAATCCACAAATTGAATGTTTGCTTGGGAGTTGAACAATTGAAAATCGAACTAATTTAACCCAATCCTTTTCTCACTCTCTAAGCCGTACAATCTCCCAAGTTTTGGTTGAGGAGAAACTTCCAATATGCTTATCATCTATTACCCAATCAAAAGAGTCGTTCTCCGGTTAAAACCTGGGGAGATCAATAGTTGACAGATAGACTTGAAGAGAGACCGGCTGATATGATCTCGGGGAAGCAAGCTTCCAACCTTCCTCAAAGACTCTAGTACTCAGAGGAATTCTTAAGCTTCTCAGAACATCTTCTCCCAAGTTGTTTAATAGAGGTCCTAAAGGCGTCCAACTGACGTGCCAGAACCAAGCTTATGATCCACTTCCAATGTTACATTGATAAACTTATGAACCAAGCCTCTAAGTTTTAACAAACCTTTCCAAAGCCAAGAGTCACTTCTCTAGCTGATAATTCTAGAAGCTACCAAAATCAAATCTATAGTGGTGATGTTGCCAAACAACCCATAAAGATCCATTATTTGAGAAAAGCAACCAAATTAACTTGAAACATAAAGTGGTGTTCCAAGCAGAGAATCCCCTTAACCTCATACCTCCTTCACTTTTTGGTAGACAAACTGTTGACAAATGCTTCATGACCTGAGAAACCTGGAACAAAGAGACTCAATCTTTCTTATAAATCTTTTTGGGAGCATAAATATTGAAATCAATTAACCATCCCATACATCACATAAGCTAGTTGTTGAGTTCTCTCTTTATTTAATAAAGATTTGACTAGCCATCATCTGAATTTGCTTGCTTTTGCAAATGAGCGGTGAAGAGATGAGATTTTAGAAGAAGTAGAAAAACGGATGTGACAGATTTGAGTACAATCTATATTAATTTTTGTGTTTTTATTGGTTATGTATTTCAAATGAAGTGTCAGTTTCTGGTAACGCATAAAAACTGGTGTGTTAGCTTATGGATAATTCTTTTTTTGTATTAGTGTATTGATTACATCATTTGAAGAAATTTGTCTCTACTTCATTTTCTTACAAGAGAAATTAAGGGGCTTGAAAGCCCATATATTATTTAGTCTCTTTATTTAACAAATGGGCTTTCATTTATTTAATTACAGTATCCCAATTTCTTTTAAATATAAAAGCTCCATAGGAGATAAAACCCTAGATAATTACTTTAAATCGTGAACAAACCCTTCACTGCGTCACTGGTGTGCGGCGGCTCTGCGAAACTTCGAAAATGGGTAATCGTTCTTCTCATCCTTCACCTCGATCCATACTCCTCGTTTCTTTAGATTGAATATACGATCTCTTATGTTGTTCAAATGATGTATGTGTTACGGATCTGTTATTGCGAGCTGTTTCAACTACTTAGCTAAATGATTCGATTGTTTTTGGTGAACCTTAGGTGCGTACAAGTATGTATCGGAGCTATGGAGGAAGAAACAGTCCGATGTCATGAGATTCCTCCAGAGGGTGAGGTGTTGGGAGTACAGACATCAACCTTCCATTGTCCGTCTCGTCAGGCCTACTCGTCCTGATAAGGCTCGTCGTTTGGGTTACAAGGCCAAGCAGGTCACACATTATTCCCTTATTTCTCGTCTTTCTTTTTTTTTTCATTTTGATTAACACTTATTGTCTTAGCTGTCGAATGATCTTTGTAGGAGTTTCTTTTACTGGTAAAAATTAGATCTTGGAGTGTAGATGCAGAGACTTTTGTTCATTTTGCTGTGATATCTGCTTATGATCTAGACTAAGTTGTTTGATTTTGATGTATTTGCTTTGTTGGTAGAGACATAGAAGCATTGCTGGTAATGTGGTTTCTTGCAATACGCATTATTTGTTATGAGAATAGTTTGTGTTGATGATTGAATCCCTCCCATGATAGTCTACTTTTAAATAGCAAAGTCTCATATTCTAATTCACTAGCTAGATTTTATTGTTTGAAAGTCTAGCTCTTGTTCTGACTGATACATAAAGCATTTTTCTTTCTCTATCCTCAGTAGTTGTTACTAATGTAGTTGGACTGTTAATGATTATCAGGGCTTTGTTGTGTACCGTGTTCGAGTGAGACGTGGTGGGCGCAAGAGGCCAGTGCCAAAGGGTATTGTGTATGGTAAGCCCACAAACCAGGGAGTGACACAACTCAAGTTCCAGCGTAGCAAGCGGTCTGTTGCTGAGGAGCGAGCTGGCAGGAAATTGGGTGGTCTCAGAGTCGTCAACTCTTACTGGCTCAATGAGGTACAGTTACTACCCTCTCAATACTCAGAGCTTTGGTGATTCTGGGTATACAGATTATTAACTTAACATGTGTTCTATAGGATTCTACGTACAAGTACTACGAGATCATCTTGGTTGACCCGGCACACAATGCTGTGCGTAATGACCCGAGAATCAACTGGATCTGCAACCCAGTTCATAAGCACCGTGAGCTCAGAGGACTTACTTCAGAGGGAAAGAAGAACAGAGGTCTTCGTGGAAAGGGTCACAACAACCACAAGAACCGCCCATCTCGCAGGGCCACATGGAAGAAAAACAACTCTCTCTCCCTTCGTCGTTACCGTTGATTGCCTTCTGCTTTTATTGTTGCTGTTATCATCTTCTAGGTTCCATGTTGTTGCACTTTTATCTCTTGCAAGATGACTTGTTTTTGCAAATTTTGGAGACTATACAACTGCGTTCGAATTATGCATTAAACCTAAATTTTAAATTTGCTTGATTTTATTGTTGATTTAAGTCTTCTGGCATCACCGAAAGGATCGAAACCACGGTCGTAGGAACTCTCGAAAATCCAACCACTTGACCTACTTAATTGCCTCTTACATTTTTGAATTTGAGCTATCGAACCCATTTGCAATGCAAATCCCATTCACAATATGATCAGTTGGAAGAGCATTTATACTATTTTTGTGCATTACATGTATTAGACTTGTTATTCGAGACTTAAGTTTTGGTGCCGTGTTATTCTATGAAATTTTCACATGTTATTTTCTGCAAATATTTTTCTATAAAGCTGCATGTTAATTCTTCAATCAGTTATATAAGTGTATCAAGATGATTACTCAATATAATTTTACAGAGGGTTACCGATCTAAGTTGAGTATTTAAAGATGTTTTATGTTTGGAATGATACATACTGAATCAATTGAAACAAAATTGATAATCCTCTCAAACATCAGAAAAAGCTTTTTGCTAAGATGAATATGAATCTATGACGCCAGTTAAGTTGAGCATATTCAGTTGAATCTTGAGACAAAACACACTTGTTTTAATATGTTTAGCTTAATCATCAGGGAATCCGAGGAACCTATCGATAATGCGGGCAACAGGGGTTCCATCCCCTGGGGTATATCGAACCAAAGACTCCAACTCCATTTTCGTTAAGGTTTGATGAAGCGTGTGAGGACGAGTGTAGTACAAGTGCTTCCTCTCTTCAAGTGCTTCAGCTAATTCACATTGATGATTGTCCATCAAATCTTCGTTCACAACCACAATCAATGGTTTCCCGAGTTTTAGTGTCTCAAATATGCTTCCAGATCCTGCACCATTGAGAGTTGATAAATGATGACATTCTAGCATTTCAAAATCTCAGTCTCTGGTTCATAAATCTATACCAATGTAAAAGTTGTCAACTAACCAGCGTGACTAATAACAAGAGATGCAGAACGAATACAATCTGCGATACTCGAGGAAAATGTGAAGTAATCCACAACTAATGATCCATCCGCTCCATCGCACTGAATCAGTAATGAGCAAACCAAAACACATAAGAGCAACAAAAATTTTAAACAAAAGAAGAGTAAATTTGGAGGGAGTGACAAGAAGAAGAGAAGATAATAGTAACCTTAGTTGGGAAAAAGGTACCACGACCCATCTGAATGAGAAGATGAGTGTATCCTCTCTTGTGCAACTCGTCTTTAACATGTCGACTCACCACTGCTTTCACAAGAGCATCGAAACTCGTTGTTCCTACAGTCACAAATACTACTCTCTTTGCATTCTCTTTATCTTCCATTTTACACCACTGGAATTAGGGTTTATACGTCACCGCAAATTTACTCCAAAAAGATGAAGATCTATCATAACGGAAGCAATTTGCTCAAATATAAATCAAATTATATATCTTTTGGAGAAAATGCGTATGAAGAAATCTTAAAAATCCATCGAGATAAACGATTCCAGAACTAGGTTCCGTTTCCTAAAACTTCAGTCTATGGAAAAAGGTAAAATTCGATCTACTGCGAAATTTCAACTCATACAATATAACGGAAACAATTAGGTTCATCAATGTTTACCACTTGACTCGGATCTAATTTGAGATTGAGACAAACCTGAAAGCTGCGAAAACACCGATTGGTCCGTGTAAGAGCAAGCTAAATCGAAGAAGCTTGATTTGGAGAATATCTCACTGAGAAAGAACTAGTACAATAAAACTTTGCGTTTCAAGTATTTTTTTTTTTTATATAATTTTTTTCTCCAACTTTTGTCCTGTGGCTCATATTTTAAACCAATAGATGATTGTTAAGAAATACAACATAATGATTACGTTTATCTCTTAGATGATGTCTCAACTGTTTTTGTGTATACTTGAATATGTTAAATATCAAAAGTTCGAGTTTCGCACATTTTAAAAAGAAACTATATACTTATCTGCACATAAAGTTTTTTTTTTTTTTAATTTTGGATATTGACAAATTAAAACCTATCAAAAAAATTGTATCGTAACAAATATTATAATTACATATAACATTTGTTATGTCACATTTATTTATTCTTACAAAATATTAATTAATATATTTTAGAAGATTCTAAAAACGTATTTTTCAATTATCTCGAAAAAATAACAAACATTTATAATTAATTAAATTTATTAAAGACAAATGAATGTGGACATTTTTTACTTTTCTTTTAATATATAAGATAAACTGCAAGCATCCGTTGTCGACGACTCCGATTTACACACAAATGGAAGAGTTGGAATATAGTTTTAGAAATTTTAAGCCGTTTGGGAAGGAAAAAACACTCGATCAGTTTTCAGATAGAAAAAGGCACCAAGCAAATTATCGGAGTCAAAATCCGCACATTTCTCCTTTCAAAAGATGATCTTCATATATCAGCGATACCATACATTCTGTTTCGCCATATTAGCATACCCTGCAATTATGCTTCTAAAGGTGTCAAAATTTGATGTCCATGCCCATTGACTGCACCAAAATAACTTCAACTCATTCATGTATGTATTTTATATGCATAAGTTTCTTGTAATCTCTTCCAAAAAATATGTAAACCCTTAATTTTATTATAAGCAATCCCTTTAAATGGATTATTCATGATAAACTGTTCAAATAAAATCAAATTCAGCTTTCACTACGTTTATTGGCTATAGACAACAAAACAAAAGAAACATCATGTAATATACAAACTCTTTTAAGTCGGATTGTTGCAATGTTGGGGTGACATACTAGTAAAAAACAATAAATTACTTGTTACGGTTGTTGTCATTTATTTAACTAAAAATTCATGAATTCTATCATTACCAAAATTTACCATTAAATTACGATATAGTTCTACAAAAATAACCGATGGGCTATAAAATAAGTCAAAAGGCCCAATCGGAATAAAATGTCTTGTTTCGCAAGCGTATAGTTAAAGAGCGAAACCGCAAGAGGAAAACGCAGACGTTTTTGAAACTGTCGTTGAAACTGTTTGTGGTTTACTCAACCAACCAACAGTTAACATCAACCCTAAGAGCATCTCTATCTGAGAACTCGGCGATAGTTTCTTAGATGGGTCCCAGTTTTTTTTTTTTTTTTTTTTTTACGATTTAAAAAAAACAAATCAACTAATCGCGGGCCGCCACGTCACGGTGGAGCCCATGAATAATTAAGAGATTGTCAAAATGAGGTTCTTATATAACCACTCCACCAACTCGGGTTCTTATTTTTCGGTGGGGCCCGCGTGGGTTTCACTATTTTTTTATCATTATTTTTTAAGATACTCTTGGTTATGAACCTCTTGGTTATGAACCTCAGATGGAGATGCCCTAAGTAAGTAAAACCCCTCAGAGCAAAAGCCACCGGAAAAACGCCATGAAACCTCGTTTTCCTAAGAGTGTCTATTTTCTGGCTCGCTATTCACATCTCCGCCGATTCCACCGCCGAACCTTCAGCGCTTTCCTCAACAATATCCGTTCGAATCACTTCAGCGCTCGCGCTTCCTCTCTTGGCGGCAGCAGCAGTGGAGGCGGAGGAGGTGGAACCGGAGATTCCAAAGGTATATCCAACATGGAATTACAATCTAGAATCGTTTAATTTGCTTCTCTCACTACAGTTGTTGTAAAGATTCTGAGCTTTAAGTTGTGAGGATATTGTTTAGTAGGAACCACTTTGTGAAGTTCCAGTTAGATCATTCTATGGTTTTGAGCTTCAATCATTCAATGTAGGCAATGCTTTTCTTTTGCCCGGAGCAACAATGGCTACTATCCTTATGCTTGGAGCTCTTCATGCTCGCCGCCTCTATGACGACAAGAAGGTAATGTAGTAGCTCACTTGGTAGGTATACACTGGCAAGGTTCTTTCCACAGAGTTTGGTACATCTTCTTAGCATTGTTTTCTACTGGTTGATGAACAGCTTGAAGAGAAACGGGAAAGGGGAATCGAACATGAGTTCCACCCAGATGTTAAAGTAAAACTCTTTTTGCTCCTGTTCTCTTCAACTTCGATGTCCAATCTTAATTTGTTCATTCGTGTGATTGTGGTTTTCTAGGCCTCCTTCCTTGGAATTCTGCCTCTACGATCAATGTCAAGAGCTTGGGGCTCCTTTATGAGTCTGGTGAGTTCTTCTTGTTGAAGCATTTGTAGTAAATATTGAACATGATTTTCAATTGTTAGGTCTTTTCCTCTCAGGAAATTCCTCTTTGGATGCGTCCATATGCTTATAAAGCCTGGGCTCGAGCTTTCCATTCAAGTATGATCACTTTCTTCTTGTATACGTCTGTTGTTGGTTTCACTCTAGAGAAAAGAGTAATTGAGTGATTCCCAGGCTGATCTATCTGTGTTTTCAGATCTTGAAGAAGCAGCTCTGCCTCTTGAAGAATATGCTTCGTTACAGGATTTCTTTGTTCGTAGCTTGAAAGAAGGTTGCAGGCCTATCGACCCCGATCCTTGTTGTCTGGTAACCGGTAACAATGACATTGTAACCTTTTTTAATGCAGCCTTTTTTCCTTAGTTTTGCTCTATAAAATTTTGAGGATATCAGGTTAGTCCTGTGGATGGCACCGTTCTAAGGTTTGGGGAGCTAAAAGGAAATAGAGGGATGATCGAGCAAGTCAAAGGACATTCTTACTCAGTGCCGGCTCTTCTAGGAAGCAACTCTCTGCTTCCCATGGAACCTGAAGGTAAAGATGAGTCTGAGGAACGAGCTGTTGGAGATAAGAGCGACAATTCTTGGTTGAGAGTCTCTTTGGCATCTCCAAAATTACGGGAGAACATCTCAGCTAGGTCAGTGAAAAGTCAACCTTAAACATGTACAAAGCGACTTTAGTGTTAGAAAACTGCAACTTATATCGAGTTTTGGTTGCAGTCCAATGAAAGGGCTCTATTATTGTGTGATATACCTAAAACCAGGGGACTATCATCGAATACACTCTCCGGCTGACTGGAATGCAATGGTTCGTCGGCACTTTGCAGGTCTGATTACTCTCTATCCTCTCATTTAAGTATACCGCCTGTGTGGTTGGGCTTTTACAACAATAGTTGGAACCTAAGTGTGATTGGACTTTTGTAACTATTGGTCTAAACCCAATTTTCAGGCCGGTTGTTTCCCGTGAACGAGCGTGCTACAAGAACGATAAGGAATCTCTATATTGAAAATGAAAGGGTAATTTTTGTGATTCATTGCAGCTGTATCAACCAAATATGTCTGGCCTTCTTTTTTTGTCTCCAGACATTGATCATCAGTTGTTAATCTAACAGGTTGTGCTTGAAGGGCTCTGGAAAGAAGGTTTTATGGCACTTGCTGCTGTTGGTGCGACCAACATTGGATCAATTGAGGTAGTTGTGATGGAAATTGAAAACTCTTAAGCCCAGACATTAAGGAACTTGCTAACATTTGCTTTGATAGCTTTTCATTGAACCTGAGCTAAGAACGAACAAGCCAAAGAAGAAGCTTTTTCCTACAGAGCCACCAGAGGAGCGGGTGTATGATCCAGAAGGTCATGGCTTAAAGCTCGAGAAAGGGAAAGAGGTGAGAGTAGGGTCTAAAAGAGAGTAAAATTCCAATTTAGAAACGTAACAAAGTTCTTTTGTTCATATCATTGGTAAATGGTTTCATGTATGGATCGATGCAGGTAGGTGTATTCAACATGGGATCAACCGTGGTGCTTGTTTTTCAAGCCCCAACCGCAAACTCATCCGAGGGTTCAAGCAGTTCCTCAGATTACAGATTCTGTGTCAAACAAGGAGACAGAGTCCGTGTTGGACAAGCATTGGGAAGATGGAAAGAGGAATGAGTACATGGCGTTATGCACTAACAACATACCACACTTGTTTTCTTTTCTGTTAGGTTTTGCATATTATGCACAAACACGATCTGACCAAATCATAAATTAATTTCTAAAAGTGTTTATGGTCGTCTCTACATGAGGCTACTCATGAACATATATCGTAATTGCCCTAACCCTATCGAACCCCAAATCTACTATCTTGCAGTGTTTTGAAACTTAGAATAAAATTATAATTTAAACTTTGCAGATCCTGTCTATAACATTTCATTTACCAGAGAGTAACCAGGGAATGATATCTTTCCACCAAAGAGAGGTTGTGTACAATAGACCTTGAATAATCTAAACAAGAAGATTGAAGAAAAAGAACTCACATTTATGGTTTATGAATCTGATATTGAAGATCTCTTACAACCCATGTAAAACAAGAATCCCCCCCCCCCCCACCATAATTCTACAGTCGTCCATATCAATATGTCATCATCCTTCTCAATTCAGCTGAACTGAACCGCAGCCTCTGGCCTTCTATATCAAAACTTTGTTCCTGAAAAGTATAAGATATGTATAAGATCAGAAGTACCAATTGGCCATGATAAACCCCGGAGTGACTGGACTAGCAAAAGGACTACCTTCCTTTTTATAGCCTAAACAAGCTTTAACGAAGAGGAGCATATATAATTTTTGATCATCTATCAACCATGGATTCCCCACCTGAACTCGATCCAAACACAAAGTACACTAAAGCTTTCAGTCTCTACAAAGCATTGAAAGGGCTAACGTTTTCAAAAAATAAGTTACGATCATTTCTCGCCCGTATCCGCACAGACCATTTACATCTCTTCACCTTCAAATTGCCTCTAATCCAACTTTGATACTGAATCACATTTCCAAATAGTAAGGATTAAGGTACAAAGCTACTTCAGTTCTCTAACTTATTCAACTTATTAATAAACTTCAGCTTAAATACCACAACAAGAAAAAAAAATAGGTTTTCAATTTCAGGGAAAACTAAAAAGATGGTTACTGATCCTACACACAAAATTCGTTACAATCTACCAGTTCTGATCATTTTGATTCAAATTGAGATTTTAACTATGTCTACACTAAAGCTTGTAGTGTTTTTGCAGATCAGATGAAAGAAACACAGGAGAGTGACAAAAAAAAAAGCACACCTACGTCTGTTTAGAATACGAAGACGAGAAGGGAACGCGTTTGTTGCGGAACATCATGTAACCAACGGGTAATACGACGCCGATCATCATCACCGCGGCTCCGATCAAGTACCGCAACAGACTCGGAGGCTCCACTTCTATCACCGTCTTATACTGCAAATCCGCAGGACGCGACAAGAGAATTCTGAATCAGCATAAATAAGGAGCAAGACTACGGCAAACATGGGGAAAACAGAGAAAGAAACGCGGAAGCTAGATCTTAGAGATCCAGAATTATACATTGCGTGAGGTATTTACCGGCATTATATCTTTCGGGAAAAAGGATTTCGCCGGTGACGAACCAAACTTCGATGTAGAAGAGAAGAGATCTAGACTCTCCGGTGAGATTCGTCAGGTGAGTCTCTCGTTTTCCTATTTCTCACTTCTTTTAATGGGCCTCTACTTAACGGCCCAATATTGTAGAGCTCAATTTCAACTTCTCATTAGTCCAAAAACAAAATTACAAGGTTTATCAACCTCTCTACAAAAGTTAAACCTGTTTTTGGATAATATATGTAACACATTTACACACTTTGGATAATTCATATGTCTCATAAAATTGAAAGTTTGAAACAAATTATATTTGTTTGATCAACACATATAAACACAAGTCCATTCGTTTTAACAATATATGTAATAATGTAATACATATAAAAATAAAAGTCACAAAGGGTTTCGTGAAAAGAAACATAAACCAAATAAGTAGATTTAAACCAAATCACTTAATCTAGTGGTTTGATTCCATCATTTTCTTCTTGTTAAACTTTGTCGTATATTTTCTAGATTATGCTCCGCGTATACGCGGGATTATAATTTCATATTTTAAAATTTAGGAAAAAATAAAAATTAAAAATTAAAAATGTTTAATTAAATCACCTGTAAACATAAATATACAATAAATTATTGAAAACACCCCTACAAAATCATTCATTAATAAAAAATCTAATAAAATTACAATTATTTATTTATGTTGATTATATATAGTTTAATTTATTTATATTTGAATAAGTTTATATATCATCATATTTTTTTTTTCAAGTCGACATAAAAATAAACTAGTGTTTTTATTTAGATTTTCTTTGCTAATTGTTTTTTGGATGATAACCATTTTTAAAATATTAGAAGAAAAGCTAACCAAAATTAGAAAAATAAATAAAAATAAAAAATAAAAATAAAAAAATTACGACAACCTCATAATAAGAAGTTAAAACAAATTTTAAAAAATTAAAAAGAAGAGATTTTTTTTACCCATAGAATTAAAATAACTTTCTAAAAATTTAAAAGAAATAGAGGTTTTACCAATAGAATGAAGTTGAAGGTAGAATGATGTTTTTGAAAAAAAGTGTTTTGGGTTTTTTGAGAAAACATCACACTATTTATCTATTTATATAGAGTTCAATATTTACAATTATTTTTCTTTATGATTAGAAATTTAATTAATTATAGAAGTTTAATTTTTTTTAAGAATTAGTAATTTGTATAATTAGTTTATAAATTTTCCATTTTCTGAACAATGATAGTTTATTAGTTTTTGTATAGTTTCCTAATAATAAGATTTTTGATATTTTTTCATTTTTGTTTCTATCTTTGTAATCTCTCCTGTGTATAAAATGTATCTCAATAAACAATAATAAGAATCATCAACTTTACAAGGTTATAGATAGTTTCTGAATTTTTTTTTTATTTTTATTTTAAGACATGTATATTTTAAACGACAACTTAAATTTTGAAATTAAAATTTTAGATCATATACTAAAGTAATTATATAACATTAATAGGTATAATTTGGTAAATTTCCTTTGAAAATATTAGTTTTCCAAGGTTATAAAGAAAGGTGGAGTTTTCAAAATATAATCCTGTTTTAGGGTTATTTCCTAGAAAAGGAATAATATTTTTGGAGTGCTAACTCAGTACCTTGTGTGATAGAGAGAGAGAGACGTGTAGAACATGGACGTCAATAAGAATAAAGATAATGGATAAACAAGCCGCTTGTTATAAAGTGTTACCTTTATTTACCTGTTTTTATGGTGAAGAAATTTGAGAAAATAGATAAGAAATATTATACCCACAGAGAAATTAGATACCGATAAGATGAAGAGAGAGGGAAAGAATTTTATTATGCTCTTAAGTATTTCTTCTCAATCGTATACAAATGAACAAAATCAACTCTATTTATAGATGTGAGAAAGTTGATTTCATAGTGACATTGACTCCACTTCTATTTATGTTGATTTCTTTTGCCTCCATTGTTGACATTCTAGAAGGTTTACAACACTCCCCCTTGGAGACCATCGTCACTATGTTTCTTGCATTATGTCTTATGTTGCCTCGTTAAAAACCTTTCTAGGAAAACCCAATGGGAAAAACCTAGTAGGATAAAAAGAGTGCAACCGCGCAAGCTCCCCCTCGAGTAACCAGACTTATAAATCTCTTTGATGGCGCATTCCAATGTTGTAAACATGCTTCTTGAACACCGAGGTGGGTAGTGATTTTGTGAAGAGATCTGCAGCGTTGTCACTTGAGCGAACATATCGGATATCCACTTCTTGATTTTTCTTGAGTTCTTGAGTATAGGAGAAAAATCTTGGAGGGATGTGTTTTGTTCTGTCGCTCTTAATATAACCTTCTTTTATCTGGGCAACACATGCAGCGTTATCTTCATATAAGATTGTTGGCTTTTTGTTGCCGATGATTCCGGCGGATTCTTGTATATGATGTGTCATGGACCTCAGCCATACACATTCTCTACATGCTTCATGAAGCGCAATAATTTCTGCATGATTTGAAGAAGTAGCAACCAATGTCTGCTTCTGAGAACGCCACGAGATCGCAGTACCTCCCATTGTGAAAACATAACCAGTTTGTGATCGAGCTTTATGTGGATCTGATAAATAACCTGCATCTGCAAATCCAACTAGACCAAAATCAGTGTTTTTAGAATAGAATAACCCTAAATCAATTGTTCCTTGAAGATAACGGAAAATATGTTTAATTCCGTTCCAATGTCTTCGCGTTGGACATGAACTATATCTTGCAAGCAGATTAGTAGCAAATGCTATATCTGGTCGAGTACAATTTGCAAGATACATAAGTGCACCTATAGCACTCATATAAGGTGCTTTAGGACCTAATACTTCTTCGTTATCTTCACAAGGTCTAAACGGGTCTTTATCAACATTTAGTGATCTATTGACCATCGGAGTACTCAAAGGATTCGCTTTATCCATATTAAAGCGTTTTAACACTCTTTTAGTGTAATTTGATTGATGCACAAATATTCCATCTTGGAAATTCTCTATTTGAAGTCCGAGACAAAATTTTGTCTTTCCAAGATCTTTCATTTCGAACTCTTCTTTCATATGAGTTCTTGCATCATCAACTTCCTTTTGAGTTCCTATTATGTTCAAATCATCAACATAGACAGCTATGATCACGAATCCGGTTTGAGATTTCTTAATGAATACACAAGGGCATATCGCATTATTGGTATATCCCTTTTTCATCAAATATTCACTTAAGCGATTATACCACATGCGTCCGGATTGTTTTAATCCGTATAGTGATCGCTGTAATTTGACTGAACAAATATTCTTGGATTTTTCTGGGATTTTTGATCCTTCCGGGATTTTGAATCCTTCTGGGATTTTCATATAAATGTCACTATCTAGTGATCCATATAGGTATGCAGTCACAACATCCATAAGGTACATATCTAGATTTTTTGATGCCGTTAGGCTCATCAAGTACCTAAATGTGATTGCATCCATAACCGGGGAATATGTTTCTTCATAATCAATTCCCGGTCTTTGAGAAAATCCTTGTGCCACAAGTCGAGCCTTATATCGTGTGACTTCATTATTCTCATTTCTTTTTCTTATAAAAATCCATTTGCATCCAACCGGTATTACATCTTCAGGTGTAATAACAATAGGTCCAAATACATTTCTCTTATTAAGGGAGAGTAATTCATTTCTCATGGCTTCTTGCCATTTCTCCCAATCGGGCCTTTCCTGGCATTCCGATACGGACCTTGGGTCTGGATCCTCA
The DNA here is from genome assembly GCA_004349715.1 of Crucihimalaya himalaica. Classification (NCBI taxonomy): domain Eukaryota; kingdom Viridiplantae; phylum Streptophyta; class Magnoliopsida; order Brassicales; family Brassicaceae; genus Crucihimalaya; species Crucihimalaya himalaica. Next base: position 607,771 of record SMJT01000050.1, read on the forward strand.
TTTTCATTATCAATTTCTTTGGATACAGAAAAGGAGAATGTTTCATCCTCATTATCAATTTCATATCTAACCCATACTTTTCCATCTTGAGCATAATTAATAGAAATTTCACATCTTTCTGTATCACGCTCGACTTCAAGACTTTTCTCTTTCTCTGGTTCTTCTTGAACTTTTTCATAAATGTCTTCTTGACATTTTTCTGTAAGTGGTTCTTCTGGAACCTTTTCATTTTGTTCTCCCAACTTCTTTTTCTTTCGGGGATTTTTATTTTTCGAACCCATTGGTCTCCCCCTTTTCAACTGCATTTTGGGTTCATTAGCTTTATTCTCATCAATTTGTTCTTCAGGAACATTAATTCTTGATGGAGCATTTGCAGCAGGTATATATGATTTTGTTACCCTTTTTGTATCTGTGAATGCATCTGGTAACTGATTTGCCACTTTTTGTAAGTGCACAATTTTCTGAACTTCGAGTTCACGTTGGTTTGTAGGGGGATCTAGATGCAACAAAGATTGTGTGCACCATGTAATATCTTTTGGAACCTCTTTAATTCCTCCCCCTAATGCTGGGAATTCATCTTCATTGAAATGACAATCGGCAAAACGAGCCGTAAACATATCACCAGTTTTCGGTTCAAGATACCGAATTATACTTGGTGATGTATACCCAACATATATACCTAATCTCCTTTGTGGCCCCATTTTTGTTCTTTGTGGTGGCGCTATAGGAACATAGACCGCACAACCAAAAATACGGAGATGTGATACATTTGGCTGCTGACCATATGTTAATTGCAAAGGAGAATATTTATTATATGCACTTGGTCTTATTTGGATCAAGTTTGCAGCATGCAAAATAGCATGACCCCATATAGAAATTGGGAGTTTTGTTCTCATTATCAATGGCCTTGCAATTAATTGCAGTCGTTTTATCAAAGACTCAGCCATGCCATTTTGTGTATGAACATGGGGGACCGGATGTTCCACATCAATTCCCATTGACATACAATAGTCATTAAAGGCTTGTGAAGTGAATTCACCAGCATTATCAAGCCTAACTTTCTTTATGGCGTAATCAGGGAATTGTGCTCTCAATCTGATTATTTGAGCAATAAATTTTGCGAAAGCCGTATTTCGTGTTGTCAATAGATACACATGTGACCATCTGCTGGATGCGTCAATCAATACCATAAAATATCGAAATGGCCCGCATGGTGGATGGATAGGTCCACATATATCTCCATGTATTCTTTCTAAGAATTCAGGAGATTCATTCTTAATTTTGGCTGGCGATGGCCGAGTTATTAATTTTCCTTGAGAACAAGCATTACATGAAAATTCACCCGATTGAAAAATCTTCTGGTTTTTCAATGAATGGCCATTAGAATTTTCCACAATTTTCCGCATCATGACTGAACCTGGATGTCCAAGTCGTTCATGCCAAATTTTAAAGGTACTAGTAAACTGCGGGTTTACGGTAACATATGATTCAATCATATTTATTTTTGTGGAATATAATCCAGAGGATAATGCTCGTAATTCCTCTAATACAACTTTTCTTCCAGAAATTGTTGTTGTGATGTAAAGATATTCAATGCCATTTTTGTTCATAGTTTCTAAATGATATCCATTTTTGCGGATATCTTTAAAACTTATTAAGTTTCTCTGAGATTTTGGGGAATATAATGCATCATTTATTTCAAATTTTGTTCCCCTTGGCATTTGAAAACTGACTCTTCCAGAGCCTATAACAATCTTTGCATTTCCAGATATTGTATTCACGCTTCCGGCGGAATTATTTATTTTGAGGGAGGAGAAGTATTTTTTATCTTTAAGTATCGTGTGCGTTGTAGCACTGTCTGCTAGACATAAATCTCCATCCCGAATTTCAGATCTTGACATATCTGTATTTGTAATATTCATAAGGGATATATTAATAAACACTCAAATAAAGCAAACACTGATATTATAAGAAATATTTTAAAAAAATATATTTTACAACACACTTTAGAAAATGAAAAAGCACATACAACATTATTTTATATAATAAAAACGATGGTAGTTTTAAATCATCTTAATCCACATCTTGTGCGTTGATGTCTTCAGGACCAACGAGGAAATCAGAAATATCGAGATGTGCATCATCATTTAATCCATGGAAAGAGGGTCCGGCTTCATCAGAGACAAAGTTGGTTTCACTATCTCTTTCTTTTCTCTTTAGAGATTGCTGATATAAATCAGCCAAATGTTTCGGCGTACGACAGGTACGGGACCAATGTCCTTTCATTCCACATCTGTGACAAACATTCTCAAAATGTTTGTTTGTTGTACCGCCAACTTTGTTTTTCTGAGAATTTTTATTAATTCTTCCGGAATTAATATCATTTGGGCGGAATCCTCTTCCTTGGCCTTGTCCACGTCCTCGTCCTCGTCCACGACCACGACCACGGCCTCTACCGTGCCCATGTCTTTGCAAATTATTGTAGTTGGTTGTTGCAACATTCACTTCGGGGAATGGAGCAGATCCAGTTGGACGAGTCTGATGGTTTAACACCACAAGCTCATTATTTTGCTCTGCAACTAGCAGAGTTTGCATCAGCTCCGAGTAAAGAGTGTACCCTTTTGCCCGGTATTGTTGTTGCAGGATTACGTTTCCTGGATGGAACGTTTGGAGAGTTTTCTCGATCATATCATATTCTTCTATTTTTTCTCCACACAACGCCATCCTGGAAGTGATTCCGAACAAAGCGGAATTATATTGGCTTACACTTTTGTAATCCTGAAACCGCAAATTTAGCCACTCATGTTTGGCTTTAGGTAAGATCACATATTTTTGGTGATCAAACCTCTCTTTGAGCGATTTCCAAAGATCTGCAGGATCTTCTTTTGTGATGTATTCATCTTTTAAACCATCATGAATGTGGTGGCATAAAAATATCATGGCTTGTGCCTTTTCCTCCTCCGATGTCGTTTTTATCGATTCATCGATGGTATCGAGGAGTCTTTTTCCTTTAAGATGTCTTTTTGCTGCTACTGCCCATGTCATATAATTTCTTCCGGAAATATCAAGGGCAGCCATCTCGAGTTTTACCAAGTTTGACATTATAACTGTAAACATAAATTAACAATTTTTATTAATCAAAAATTTTAAATAATATATTGCAATTTCAATTATTATTATTATTATTCATAATATCATTAGGATTTTATTTAACTTATTTAAAAAAAACACACACATAAAACGCCTTTATATAAAAAGCGCAATTACAAGAAATACAATTACATAAAACATTAAAACAATATTTATGATAAATTCTCCGGGAGTATATTCTCCAACGGAAATTCCATAAATAGAAATAATAATAAAAATTACACTTAAAAGAAATAATAGTCGAGGCATATTTCTTGAAATCTTGAAAATTCTTCTTTCGAAATCTTGAAAAATCTTTGAGAGTAATTTGAGAGAGATGAAATTTTGTGTGAAAGGATGAATGAAAAAGAGTATATTTATAGATTGTAAAAACTATTCACTAGCCGTTATATAACCGTTGGAAAAGTTGAAAATAATTAAAAATTTTATGTTATTTTATAAATATATCCGTTGGAAATAACGGTTATAAAATAATTAATCTGAAAATATTTGAAAATTAATCAGATAATATTTATCAGTTCAAATATAATTTTATTAACATATGGTGATAGAATTAGTCATAACATAAAATAAACAGAGATTTAACAGCATAATTATGATGACAGAAATAACCATATTAAAAACAATAAATTATTAAGGCGGCAAGCCGACCATGAATATAAAAGAACAATTAAACAAGTAAATAATTTTTCAGGCGGTAAAACCGACCATTGAGAAATAATTATGGTGACGGAGTCATCCATATTAAAACAGTAAATAAACAGTAAGGCGGCAGAGCCGACCATGAACAGAAAATAAATAATCAGGCGGCAAAGCCGTCCATTATAAGGTATTATAATATACATATAAAAGTTGAAATTATAAACGCTTATCGTGCTGATAACGTGTTATAAAGTGTTACCTTTATTTACCTGTTTTTATGGTGAAGAAATTTAAGAGAATAGATAAGAAATATTATACCCACAGAGAAATTAGATACCGATAAGATGAAGAGAGAGGGAAAGAATTTTATTATGCTCTTAAGTGTTTCTTCTCAATCGTATACAAATGAACAAAATCAACTCTATTTATAGATGTGAGAAAGTTGATTTCATAGTGACATGGACTCCACTTCTATTTATGTTGATTTCTTTTGCCTCCATTGTTGACATTCTAGAAGGTTTACAACACCGCTAAGGTTGTGTGGATTTAGGGATGTTTTACCTTTTTTTGTCTTAATGTTGAGATTTATACACGCACGTTCTGAAAATGGGTAACTAATAACGCTAAACGAGAAAGCGACAAAAAAATATTATTAAACATTGAGACAGTAGCAAAGTCAGATACAAACTGTGGACGGAAATTAGACACCTTTTGTAAATGAGTTTTTGATATTAATTAATTATAATATCTCCAATCTGTGTGGACCAAAACTGCATTCACTTTGTGTTAAAAGCTGTGTGTGTACATGTGAGTTAAAGTACAAGCATAGATTGATGTTTATGCGATGGGAGGAGACGGTGGTGCTGAGCCCGTAATTCACTTTGTGTTTGTTCATGGGGCTAGTCACGGAGCTTGGTGTTGGTATAAACTCACCACTCTTCTCGAAACCGCCGGATTCAAAGCCACCTCCGTTGACCTCACTGGCGCTGGAATCAGCCTCACTGACTCTAACACCGTCTTGGACTCCGACCACTATAACCGTCCTCTCTTCTCTCTCTTGTCCGATCTTCCTCCATCCCACAAAGTCATACTCGTCGGACATAGCATGGGGGGAGGAAGTGTCACCGATGCTCTCTGCAAGTTCACTGACAAAATCTCCATGGCCATTTACCTCGCAGCTTTGATGGTTCAACCCGGATCCATCCCTTACGCTCCACATCTTTCAAACGTGAGTGTGTGACTCTTTCACTAACTCACCTCCCTGTTGATGAGACCATAACAAGAGTAATCCGAGATTGACTCTTGTCTTTGTTCTTGAGCAACATTGGTGGTCTTATAACTGGGATCTGTCACCTGTTTTTGTTATGATCTAAAATGATATATAAAAGATATATATCACTCCACTACTCTGTATCATAAACTCTTGTGATTATTTTATAGATGTATGTAGGAGAAGAAGAAATATGGGAGTATACATATGGTGAAGGTACCGATAAGCCACCCACCGGAGTCATCATGAAACAGCAGTTTATGCGCCAATATTACTATAACCAAAGCCCTCTTGAGGTACACTCTTAA